>CM071862.1:11776998-11798126 GCA_036759665.1 Gynandropsis gynandra | reverse complement strand
GTGTAGGGCTAGAGGTCAGATGGTAGTGAATTAGAGACGGATCAACATGATCAAGAATACCTCGAACGACCTGAGCCACTTTACAAAATGGCCAATTTCGATATTCTCATCCTGGCAGCCAACATTCCACCCAAATTTGGAATAAATATTCGTCATATTTCTTTAAAAAGAAAATTTCAACAAATGAATTGCATACACAAAGAATTTCAATGGAGAAAACTTGTACTAATTAGTTCAATGAATAGAACAAGCTCATGATTTTGAGCAACATACCATGGAGAAAACTTGCACATAGTGATTCTATGTCATGTGAGAAAAGAAGAAAGTATAAAGTTATAAGATTTAAAGTTTTACGAAATTATCTTGCAGTCATTAAATCAATAAAATGATAGATTTTCATAAAGTTTTCAAATCCAGTTTTGGAAATCTTCTTTATGTATATTTTTGTATTAATCAATGAAACGCTAAGAGAATTTTTTTTTGTATATATGGTATTAGAACCGCCGCTCGATATCGATGATCATGGCTTTTCATCTTTCTTTGGCAAATTGTTTCCTATCAGTAGTATGTTTGTTGTTTGTCTCTTTGGTTCGACTAATTTTTTTTTACAACCCAAAACAGTTCCATATTGAGATTCTTGATGTTTGTCGTCATCGTTACATAACACAAAGCAGAAGCTACTTGATTTTCGATCTCAATCTTAGTGTGATTTTAGTTTTGGACGATAATTTTTTATTTTGTTCGGCGATAATTTTCAGTCATGTTCTGCTCAAATAAAGCACTCTACTCACTTATGTCGTTTGTGTATCTCATTGGCTCTCCTCCATGAATTTTCAGTCGCCATATAAGCTCTGAAAATGGCCCCACTCTTCATACACTACCGACCATTCAAAATCTTTTGTTCATTTATAGATGATCGATGAGACGGTTGCAACATATTTGTGTCGTCTCTTGAGATTTTGCCTTATTCTCCATATTTTTTTCATTCATCAGAGGGGTCCAACATGATAATCACATATGTCTAACTGAAAGGATACACGAATTACGCTGACCGGAAAAAACATATCCAGAATACACTTTGAATAACGAAAGATTGGCTTCATTGATAGGACACTTACAAGAGTGGCCCCACCGATGTTGGTTTGCTTAATGGATATCAATTAAATCTTTACTAATCGAGTGGATTTTCAATACGATTGATCCACATATATGTGGGTGGAATTTTAACAAGCATAATGAGTATCCATTGTTGATGACTTTTGGGTTCCGCTGAAGGATTTATAGAATTAATAATTTATCGAGAAACAATCCATAGTAATCAGTAGTTACACACTTATTTCACTTGCTACATGCGAGATAATCAGATTTATTCAAGTATTCCATGGTTGATTGAAGCACTTTGGGAATGATCTTGAGTGTTACAAGTCGTCCTGCATTGTCTTTGATGTGTTCTTAGTCATGATTTGGTGACTGATTATGAGGAAGATCAAATTCATCAATTTCGAAGTTGAAGATGCTTAGTTTGGTACGATTTTTTCTCATATTTTGTATCGGAGCCATTCTCGAGAATTAGTCAAGCTTTCAATCAAGTGATTCAAGTAGAACATTATTAGTTCATTAATCGAAAAACGAGAAATGTGTGAACAATGTTTGCTTTTCTACTAATATTTATCCTCTGATTGTTTTCTATGCTCCTTCGCATGTTATGACAGTTGCAACTAAGGCTCATAAACACAATGTAGTGTTGTATCATTGCAATCGAAAGGGTCCTAATGTGGTCTTGTGTTTTTAGCCATACATGTATCATGATTAGTGGAAGGATAAACCTCGTTGTTGTTACATACAAGGAAAATGATGCAATACCTCTTTTACGGATCCTCGTCCATTATGAGGCATTGTGGCCCATAACAAAATGTTTTGACAAGGCCAATGCAATTGATGTTGCTCTTCGTTCATTCATCATGTTCCTAGTGAACCTAATGGTCAAACATACCAAGATTTAGGGAGGTTCAATTACAAAATTTGTTTAATTAAGTGAACATGAGGATTTCCAAACCATATGATCGACATTCTGTTAAGACAAGCTATTATGATTTTTTGTTAGAATCTTTTGCACTACGTCATATGATGAATCACTTGAGCATTTTTTGTACTCGTGTGGAGGATATTGTTCCATATAATTTTAGTTTACTATATGGTTCTCAAAATATGGTTATTAAGCATATTGTATATCTTGTTGGGCAATGAATTGCTTATTTCTTATGTTCTCTTAGTTACTTGATTGCGAGTCAATTTGATTTTTGTATTCAAAACCACACGACGAGGATCCTGATTGGAGAGGGTGAATAGTATAATGAGGTTTACAAGTTTCGTGGAGTTTTAAGGGTGTGGGTGAATCAAGCAATTCGGTTTAATTCTCTAGATATTTGGCATCATCAGTTTGGTCATCCTTCCAACTCAATGTTATCATTTATTTCTCATTTGTTTATGTTGATAAATGTTTAGCCAATAATGCTTTTTTTCTGACATCGAGCCAAACATATTTTTTCCATTCTTATAACACTGCTTATTCTTTCGTAGCCATATATTCTTACAATTGTTGATGGTTGCTCCTATTCTATCTAGGTATATTTGTTGTTTACCAAGGGAGAAGTACAACTTGTGTTACGTAATTTATGTGCTATGGTTCTGAGATAATTTGGAGTTGTTCATAAAAAATGGAATGGATTTTGAGCATGTGTTCGTATTTTACCAAGAATTTTATTTTATTATTAGACTTCATGTGTTTACACTCTTAAAAAAAATGGATGGATTGAACTCAAGCATTGATATTACAAGCTGGATGATCGGCACGTTTTTGGGATGGGTCCATCCTCGCAACCTCGTTTGTTATCAATCATCAGGGTTTTCTTTTACACTTTAAAGGAACATTATAATTTAGAATCAGGTAAGTCCTTATCCAACCGACATGTAGACTAAGCCTTTACATGTTAGCAAATTCCTAAAAGCACTAACTTTGCATATAGTAAAGCAGGCTTACAGTGGAACCTTGTAAAGGCTGAGAGGGGGAAATCAATTTATCATATTGAACAAACAAAACCAAGGTGGAGACTTTGTTAAAGTTGGTCTCGACTGATAGATTCAAGAAGTAAATTATGTTTTCTACATTCTATCATCACGATAAAGAAGAGAACGTTATAATGGTCAACCATGTTGTTTGGTCTTTATGTTAGTTTATATAGATGAAAGGTATTTATTGTAATTAAGACTTTGTTTAAGGTAACTATAAACTAGAACGCGTTTCATAGCGACCACAAGTTGTTGTAAGTTGGAGTGAATGGTGGACAACTATTACAATTTGAAAATAAATTACCAAAAAAGATATTATATCTATTAATAATAGAATTTTAAATATTTTAATTGTTATTAATTACTAATTATAGTTTAGAAAACTTTATAAAATGAGTTATTGTATTTTATAAATATAAAAATTAATAAATAATACACCAAAACATACACTACAAAAAACATGACATTTTCAACGGACATATTCGTTGAAAATGACCAATTTAATTTTGAAATAGTAAATTTTCAACAAATATAAGTGGATTCTTGATTGTTGATAATCGATCATTAAAAACAACCATCTGTTGCAAATTTTAACCGTTGTTTAACAATCCATTGATAATATTTTAACGGATTCTAACGATATTTCCATTGATTATTTGTTAACAGAATTCTATGGAATTATCCATCGGAAGTTTCAACATGTTTTCGTTGACAGTTCCAATGGATATCCATTGATCTGTTTGCACAACATATCAATGAGCACTCGCTGAAACTTTCAATGGGCATTTATTGGGATATTTACACGACATATCAACGGACATTCATTGGTATGCACAGATGATAATCAATTGTCCTCCATTAATATATTACACGAGAAATTTATAAGAAAAGCTTAAAATAAAATTAAAAAAAATACAAATATATATCTTATAACCTATAAATCATCTAAACCTATTGTCTTCTTTCTCGTCTTCTCTGCCACCTCGAGAAGAGTAACATAATCAAACATTGATTATTGCATCGTCGTTGTGTCGTTCGCATGTGTGGATGTAGTGGTGGCCGATACGGTTGGACGATCATCAATCAATTATTCTCTCCATATGATTTATCTTCACCATGTAATCTCAAAGCGTGACCTTGACCTCGCTACCTCAAACCACCTTTTTTAATTTAATTGAACATATTATAGTAACATTTGTTAGCTTTAGTATTTTAATCTTCTATTCTTGTATCGTTCTTTAATTGATTTTTATTTTTATCTTATTTGTAATTGGATATTTTTTATTTATTGATTTTTGGTTTTAATAAAGTCGATATTTTCTCTTTCTTCCTTTAGAAACCTCTGCTTTCGGTTCTTCTGGCTAATATGGTATTAGAGTTAAAAGCCTCACTTTTGGTTTCTTGTTTTGATATCTATTCCTTAGTTGCAATAACCTAAATTTGTGGTACCATTATTTTCTTGGCTTCTTCTCCTATTTCTTCATCTTCTTCTTTGGTTATTCAACTGGATTCCTTCAAAAATCCTATCTATCTTCACACTAATGACACCAATTGTGTCCTCCTTATATTTGATAATTTGACCAGCGAACTCAATTACAACACATGATGATGTTCTATGACGATGGCCTTAAAATGGTTGAAACAATTTGGGTTCGTTATAGGTAAGCTCTCTGAACCTCCTGTAAATGATACATAATATGAAACTTTTCATCTTTGCAATGATATAGTTAGTTGTTGGATTATTAATTTGGTTGCAAAAGAAATTGGTGACAACATAGTTCACATGCCTTCCGCTTTCTCTATGTGGAATAGTCTTTCTGAACGTTTCAGTCAAAATAACATGACGTGTATATTTGGTATTGAAAAAAAATTACAGAATTTAAAACAAGGTTCCCTTTATCTCAATACGTATTACACGAAATTAATCACATCTTGGCAAGAGTTAAAGAGTCTTGAATATTATCCTTCTTGCACATGTAAATATGCAACTGTGATTTTGCTAAACAATTATATTTGGATGATGAACGTAAGTATCTAGTTAGATTTTTTAATAGTCCTTAATGATTCCTATGCACGAGTTCGTCGTCAAATTCTTCTTATGAACCATTTACCTTATGTTTCCAAGGCATTCAATTTAGTAGTACAGGATAAACATCAACAGAGAGTTCTTCCTCCCCCGAATGCTATTGTTTCTCATACCAATGTTTCTCATCCACCACCAGGTGATCCTATTTCTCATTCTCTTTTTAATTCTTCATTTAGACCTCAAGGTTACACTAATAATAATACAAATCAGTTCAGACCTAAACTCATATGTTCACATTGTACCATTTTTGGACATATAAATACTAAAGGTCATTGTTTACATAATTATCCACCACGTTAAAATACTCAACCAATAATATTCCTAAACCTAGACCAAATTCTTTTGCACCTTATATTCCTAGGGCTAATTAATGCCATATTTCAATTCTGGTTATAATACTAATAGTGCATCTCATAATTCATAATTCAGATTTTCATATTCAATATCTTTCAACTAATCAAACTGTTGACTATCCTCAATATGTTACAAACTTTTCAAATTCTAGATTACTTACTAATGATCAATTGCATCACGTGGTAAAACATTTTCAAACCGTTAATGGAATGCCATCTCATGCTACACCAAAGAACACCTATTCTAGAGCTTCATTTGTGCCACCATCAAACATTATTACCCCTAATATAGGTATACCTTTTCTTATTCTTTATCAACTACTATGAAACATAACACATAAATGACTAAAAAGGCTTGGATAATAGATACTAGCGCTAACTGCCATGTTTGCAACAATTTGTCTTTGATCTTTGATTTAACCCTTATATCTGAAACAACTTTTACATTACGTAATGGTGAAATAATAATTGTTTTCCGCTTTGGCTTTGTAACTCTTTCATACAGCGTGACTTTATCCTCTGTTCTATACTATCTTCATTTCATTTTAATCTAATTAGTGTCAACCTTTTAACTAACACTTCAAAGTGCATTTGTCTTTTTCACTTCTAACTCTTGTTTAATTCAGGATCATTCTCAGACCTTGATGATTGGAAAGGGTAACCTTCGTAACAACCTCTACTTCCTTGATACAAACAATTATTCAGTTATGTATGTTCCTTTTTAGCTTTGCCATTAGAGATTGGGTCATCCCTCCTTTTCTAAAATAAAATTTCTATTCTCCAAATTTGTCATTCCTTTTTCTTTAGATTCTCAGCCTCTTGACTATCATTTTTGTACTCAAGAAAAACAGAATAAACTTCCATTTGTTTCTCATAATAGAAAATATTCTTCCCCTTTGGAATTAATCCATCTTAATGTTTGGGTCCCTTTCACCATGATTCTGTTGAAGGTTTTAGATATTTTTTTAAAACTTTGCTTGATGATTACTCTCGGATTACTTGGGTTTTTCTCATGAAAACAAAATCACAAGTCTTGGATATGATTTAAAACTTTCTGAATTTTATTAATAATTAATTCAAAATTTCCATCAAAGCTATACTCTGAAAATGCTCTAGAACTAAATTTGACAAATATTTTATTCTCTAACGGCATTTTTCACTAAAAAACATGTGCTCATACTCAACATCAAAATTCTGTTATGGAGAGAAACCACCAACATCTTTTTAATGGAGATTGGACTCTCATGTTTTAATCATATATCCCTCTTGTTTACTGTAGTGACTGTATTATTACAGCCACTTATCTAATAAACAAAACTTCCACAAAAATTTTAAACAATAAAAGTCCTTATGAAATACTCACAAGTAAAACTCCAGATTATATTCACCTTAAAACTTTCGATTGTCCGTGTTTTGTTTCATCATATTGAAAATATACACATAAATTTTTCCCTAGGATCAAACCTTGTGCTTTTCCATGGTATCACTCTTGATACAAAGGTTACTAACTCCTTGATATCAAATCTAATCAAATTTTAATTTCTGAAATGTAATATTTTATGAATTTTCTTTTCCTTTCAAAGATGACAATTCTCTTCCTCAAATTTCTGATGTTTTTCCTCCTCTATTCTTTCTTTCCCAATGGCATCTAATACTTTACCATTACCTTATGTTTCTACTTCTAACTCCTTTGCTTCACATTCTTCCACTCCTAGTTCTATAACCTCTCGACCTAAAAGACAATCCAAACTGCCTCATTACATCTCATTCTTCGATTGCTACCATTTATTTCATAAAACTAATTCTACCAAAACAACAAATCCTTTTCCAATTCATAATGTCCTTTCTTACTCTAAACTAAAAAATTATTATACAAACTTTATACCAAAAATATCCACTGAATAAGAACCTAAAAATTATAATGTTGCTACTAAATATGATAAAAAATGGTTGCAAACAATTTGAAAGCTTGATGTGTTGTTAGCTAATAACAATTGGTCTTGTTTGTTCTTTACCTTTAGATAAGAATGTATTAGATTGTAGATGGTTATATAAAATTAAATATAGCATTGATGGTAGTATCAATAAATATAAAACAAGGTTAATCAGATTTCGATCCGGGTTCGGGTTCCTCGAGTTTACGAAAATTGAACCCAAATGTTTTTCGGTCTGGGTTCTTCGGGTTTCGATTCGGGTTCGGGTTATTCGGATTTTGAAGCAGTGAACCCGAAATAACCCAAATTAAATTCGGGTATTCGGGTTATTTGGGTTATTTGGGTTCGGGTTATTCAGGTTATTTAGGTTATTCGGATTATTTGGGTTCGGGTTATTCGGGGTTTTTTTGGATTTTGTAAGGGTTTTTCAAAATACTTTTCAAAATAGCTTTTTTAGATGCATACATTTGAAGCACATCTCTAGTGATAGTTTGCCTCGAGGAGATAACATATTTAGGACACAAGACATTGTAAAGATGTCTAGACCCAACATTTTCAACCGTAGAAAGTGGCATCTCATCCATAATGATCATCTTTACAGCTGCTCGCCTACATGCTTCTTAACTAAAACTACGAGCAACAAGCATATGACTACCATCTTCTTGATTATCACTATCATCCACAGTTAACACCTTCTAATTTTCACTTCCAAGGATGTTCTTATATGCTTTACAAATGCGAATATGCTTATTCATGCTACTAGTTCCATTCGATGTACTTCCACACTTCAACTTTATATCACAATATTTGCATTTACTATATTCACTAGATTCTCTCAAAAAAATATTCCCACACCTTTGATCGTTGAACATACTATTTCTTTTTTGGCGGCAACTCACTTTGTTCGGATTCAGAAGCCGCTGCCCTTTTGTTGTGAGATTGAACTTCGCTCGTATCAAGTTCATCCGCAACTACCATATGCATATCCATCTATAAACAAACAAACACAATATTTTTTTTACTATCAATAACAAACACAAATGAAACATCATAATCTCCTGGTGAACAAATTAAGATATATATTGTGGCATCTCACTGCTAACCAAAAGTATTATCCACCACGATTCGGCGTCACCAAGTTAAATCGCATAAACTGTATAATTCATTCCGAACAAAGTATTTATTCCTCAACATACACAAACTAGTATAGAGACAAGTGGAGCTAACCGAATCCAAATGAAGTCGGTCGACGGGTGAAGGGAGCAGTCGGCGGAAGAGGGTGACGCGGGCTGAGGAGACTCGACGGTAAGGAGAAAAGGTGCGGTGGGAGACACGCGGAGTCGGTCGGCGTGTGAGGGGAGCAATCGGCCGACGAGTGAGGGGAATAGTCGACCGGCGGGTGAGGGTTGAAAGGAGAGAGAGGGAGATTGTAGCTAGAGAGAGAATAAGAAGGGAAGGCAAGCGGAGAGCGGCTAGCAGAGAGAGAAAAGAAACGACACGTGGAGTCGACCAGCGGGTGAGAGGAGTAGTCGGCCGGCAGGTGAGAGAAGCAGCTGACCGACGAGTGAGGTTAATATTCGGCCGGCAAGTGAGGGTTGAAAGGAGAGAGAGGGAGACTGCGGCTAGAGAGAGAGTAAGCAGGGGAAGGTAAGCGGTGAGCGGCTAACAGAGAGAGAAGAAATAACCTAAAAAAATTACACCTCAAATTTAATTCGGGTTCCTCTGATTTAACCCGAACCCAGATCGAACTGACCCGAATTCG
The DNA here is from genome assembly GCA_036759665.1 of Gynandropsis gynandra. Taxonomy (NCBI): domain Eukaryota; kingdom Viridiplantae; phylum Streptophyta; class Magnoliopsida; order Brassicales; family Cleomaceae; genus Gynandropsis; species Gynandropsis gynandra. The sequence continues at coordinate 11,788,922 of CM071862.1, read as the reverse complement.
AACGGGTTCTAAAATCTGAACCCATATGAGTTTTTAGGATAATCTGTTTTGTAAACGATCCGAGTGTTTATCGAGTCGATCCGATTGGGGTAACCCGGATTGACCACCCCTAAATCCGAATAACATGTACCATCATAACCAAACCGAAAACTACGCATTTACTCTACTCTACTCTGAACAAGAACAACAACCACAACCTACTATTTTTCTATTCACCCCCGAAAATTCGTGCCTTCCTTCTGTCCCAGCTTATTTTCTCTTCCTTCCTCGTTGTCACACTATTCTTTTTCTTCTTGTTTGGTGGCCACCATCACTTTTTATTCTTATTATCTTATCCAACTTTATGTTTCTTCTTTGCATCTTGTTCTTCTTCTCCTGCCTTCTTTTTCATATTTTTTCCTGCCATTTTTTTCTTTTTTCTTCTTCGATGCTCAATCAGAGTTTCCTGTCTTAGGTCTTGCATCGCCTCGCTCTCCCAGATCTAACCTAGATTTCGGTTCGTTGGCATCCTCTTTGGATCTCAACATAGACACGCGTGAGATGTCGAGGGAGGGCTCTCGTCGCCATAGATTTATTATATACCTCACAGAATCAACCACAAAACTCTTTTCAAATCATAAACTAGGGTAGAACCATTACAAAACTAAACTTATGCAGACACGTATAGCGAAAGAGTAGATTACCATCTTCTCCAGGAGGAGCGTGCCGCCTCGGTCTATGACCAGATCCAGATTTCGATCCAACTCATCGGCTTTAGCGATGGATAAGAGTTTAGCGAGAACCCAGAAATAGACAAGGGGTTGATACCCTAATTCCAACTGGGACTGTCACGAATCAAGTTTGAATTCATATCTCCCCAAGACAGCGGATCCGCCGATGGAACCTCATGGTTCTGGCGTCTCTAGCGTACATCGCCATGTCCGGAGAGCCAGCGAGCACTTGGTGGGTACATCACGCGAGTGTGAGAGAAAGTGAACATTGGGAGACTCCCATTCGATCAATAATCGAACGCATGTTGGCACTCGCCAATGGATATATCCGGCCGAAAGTTTTATCACACCGTCGGACCCAATGATGGTGGCGTAAAAAAAGTTTGATATATTGAATTCTCTAAACCAAAGCAATAATTTTTTAAATCTTTAAAGAATTTTAAAATTTTGTCTAACTTATAAACATCTTATAAATATCTTAGTCTTTGTGTTTCGATCTTAATACTAATCTGATACGCATTAGATTACATTTATACAACACATCAAATAAATAAACTTATTTGGTGAAAAACAAATGTTTTATTCCCTACCTATTTTTTGGATAATGTGTGTGGGTTAAAAAGAATTTATTCACTAATTCAGTTGGGTCAAAGCTAGAAATTAAGATAATGTGTATAGGTTCAAGAATGCTTAACACATAGATCTATTTCTAAAGATGTGAAAACACGTTACTTTATTTTAATAAGAGAATTCTTTGATAAGAGAATTCATTCTCATCTATTGATCTAACCTCTCTCAAAATCTAAATATTTATTAAATTGTTTAGTCATTACTATGCTACCAAATGAACTAAATGTTAAATGAAGTAATAAACGATATTATAATTCTTAAACCACTTATAATTACATTTTGATATGATTAATTAAGTTCATTTAAAGTATGCGATCTAGATTCATTTGATATCTTTATCACAATTAGTCCATGAGACATTTAATTTGGACGGCCGACAAGAATCAAAGAAAATGAAATTATGAATAAAACAAAAAAATAAACAAAGAACATATAATTTGGTGTTCAAACATGATAGATCTATACACACAAATCTCGTACTTAGAACATGGATTCTACTCAAATCTACATATAAAAAAACTCGCAACATCAAAAACAAAAAAAAATCAAAGACTAAAGATTACATTCGCTTAGTCGATGTCTCGAGCATTTTCGAGATAACCTCGTCTTTGATCTGTTTCACTATTAGCATAAACCCTCTATGCAATCCTAAGTTTTTTTCTCTATTTTCTCATTCTGAAAATCTTCTTAGAAATCAATATCTGATTCTTTCTTCAGAAGTCGATGTCTCTAATTATTCACTTCTTCAAATGTTTTATAATAATTCAAAATTTGACTTATTTTGGGATGCTACTCTGCCGAATAAACGTTGTTCGGCCAACTAAACTGTTGTTTAGGCCAAGTGTTGATTATTTCTTTGTATTTCTCGTAACATTTGGGTCGAGCATTGTGTTGTTATGGCATCTTGTTCAATGAATAAATATTTGCTCGGGTTGAACGAATTCTCTAAAAGGATTGGTCGTTGTTCATGTAGTTGTACCTGAGTGAACCCTCTAGAACTTTTAGAATTTCGGCATCTTCTGCTCGACCGAGCACAAAATGTTTTCTAGTCAGGCGAAATGTTTGCCTCGATGCCCAAGATGTTCGTTAAGTCATATCGTTAAGTCATAAAGTTTGTCTTATTTCATTGAAAGTTGTGCTCTAGTTCTTATCCTTGAAACACCATGAATAAATGAAAAAACACGTAAAAAGAAACTAAAGAGATTAAATAACATTCAATAACTCGATGAAACATACAAGTGACAATAGAGTGAAGATGGGATTATCATGTGCTTTGCAATATTTAACCTAGCTTGTCTCGGTATGAGTTATGTAGTGAAATTTGTGTTTCAAGAATGTACGATTCTTTACATATATTAAGGATATTATTATTTGTAAAGATTAATAAAAGAAGATAAAAACTATAAAATAAATGTGTAAAAAGGAATATGTAATATTAAGATTATTAAAAAAATTAAAATCATCTAAATGAACATTTTAAAACGCTAAGATTGTCTAAATGAACGCTAAACCTAATAGACAAATGTCTAAACTAGGGGTGGCCAATCTAGATTTTGGTCTGAGTTTCTCGGGTTTCGGTCCAGGTTCGGGTTCCTCAAGAGTATAAAAACCGGACTCGAATTGAACCTGAATATTTTTCGCTCTGGGTTCCTCGGGTTTCGATTTGGTTTCGGATTATTCGGGTTGAACCCGAAATAACCCAAATTAAGTTACGGTTTTTTGAGATGAAGAAGGGAAACAGCAGGAGAACTCGTCGGAACAGAAGGAAGTCGTTGCAATCCTGAGATGAAAAAGAGGAGAACTCGTCGCGACAGAGAGGCGACCGAGATAGAAGGAATAGGCAACAAGCGGAAGGCGGTAGGAATAAAAGGAGCAAGCAACAGGAACAGAAGGAGAACTCGTCGCTATTCTGAGATTAAGGAGCGCAAAACTCGTCGAGATTCTGAAATGAAGAAGAGGAGAACTCGTCGCGACAGAGAGGCGATAGGAACAGGCGGCTTCACCAAGAAAACTTGTCGTCGCGCGTGAAGGAGAGAAGAGAACAGAGAAGGAACAGGCGGCTTCACCAGGAGGAGAACTCGTCGTCGCGTGCGAGGGAGAGAAGAGAAAGAAGAAGGAACATGTGATTTTAGGAGGAGAATTCGGCGTCGTGAAAGGGAGAAGAGAACCATGATCGTGAGGGAGATCAGAGAATGGCGATCGATATGGAGAGAAGAACGGTGATCGTCACGATGAGTCGATGAGAGGTGACAGGTTCAGGAAAAAGCGAAAGAAGAGAACTCGTCGCTAGGGAGAGAAGAAAATGGTGATAGGCGGCGGCGCAACGACAAGAAAATACGAGAATTCTATTTTTTCGTTATATTTGTGTCGAAGGAGAGAAAAGAAGAGAAGCAGACTACAAAAAATACAAAACAAACCAACACAAAAAAACAAAAATGTTCAGGTTACTCGAGTTTCACTCGAACTTGCACCGAACCTGCCCGTACTCATTTTTCGAGTGAGTCTGATCCGCTAACCCGGTAACTCCTAGTCTAAACCGTATAAATATATATCTAATCCGTTTAAAGTTTTCTAGGATTTAGAAAAAAAATGACCAATGACAGCTTAAGGCCTAGATATCACTTAGACCGCTTTTTTTAAATCAATGATTAAAACTACAAAACATTATATACTTTTAGAATGACATTAAATATTTATACAGAATCAAGACGAACATGTACTACATCGTGTATTTCTGGTATCTTCTCCCGTATTCACGATCTTCTTACTCTCTCACGATTAAGGTCAATGCAGACCTCTGAAACTTAGAAAAAAAATGTGATGGGTTTTTTGTCAGGAATATTGATCCTTCAGTTTCCTACACCAAAGAGACATCGAGAAAAAAGCATCGCGTGCATGCTCTTGGTACACTGATAATCGTAAGTTCAGCTCTTTCTTTTTTTTCTTTTCTCATTTCCTATGTCAAAATAACCATATTTTACATTTGCATGGCAGAATCAGAGCGTATCATATATTAAACTACTACCGAACATAGCCAGTGGTAATGTAGGAGCAGCATTCCCGTTTTCTACATCGAATAATATGGGTTACAACGTTCTTGGATTCATTGCTCAACTGTTCCTTTAATGGTGGGGAAGCGATCCGCCCATCGGGAATATCCTGTTACATAATCAATCATACATCAGTCAGAGTTAAGCAAAACCTGCTTCGAATTAAGAACAATGAAGACCATGACATGGAGGAGGTCGAAAATCAACCTGCTGTAACTATTTCAAGAAGATCCATTTCTTCTTTCACAGTCTCAGACATATCCTGCGATTATGTCAGTTTTGCCACGTTCATGTTACAAGTGATTCTTCACGAAAGAAACAAAAATGCGAAACAAGATTATACCTGGCTCCACGAGGATAAAATTCGTGCAATGAGTCGCGCAAGAATAGCCAAAGAGCTACTGTCGAAGTTACGTTGCCTGAGTAGAGCATCTTCAGATGTGAACTCAAAGATCAAAGTGCAGATGCTTGCAGCCATTATAACCCCTGATGGGTCATTGCTATTCTCTGAAACAAAAAATGACAGTTCCGCTTGCAACATCAATTATAAGACAAATAACTCGGACTGAAAGAAAGCATTTTATCAAAGAATAAACTTATTTCTTACCTGCCCAACATGCCAAGGCCTTCAAAAGACTAGAAAATGTTGATTCATCAGGTGAAAAGAGTATTTCTTCTCTCTGTTCCAAGAGTTTAAACGTTTAATTATCGTTTGGATGAGGGTTCAATAAAATCTGATCAAGTCCTATTTTAGGAAGAAAAAGATACCTTCAGAAGAAGATTCAAGACAGTATCACAAGCCAAGAATATGCAGCTATTATCATCGATATTAGGACCGCCAGGCTGAATTAACTTTATTAAACACTCCACAACCTGTATTTAAAATCACCCAAAATCCTTAGCGAGTAAATACACCATAAATATCAACAGCTCGGAATAGTAAAGGATGCTCGGAAGGGCCATTACACAGAAACAAATATGATGAAAAAGAAAAATGTAAAACAGTAAATCAAAAAATATTTTCAGCACAGTGATACTAACTAATATACAAGGCTTGCAGAAATCAAACCTCCGGTCACTTACAGCTTTATAACCTCCTGAAAAAGCCAAGACTTTGCATCCCTCTGTTTCCATTGTAATTTGGCAAAGCATTGGGAGCAAGAAGCATGTAGACATAAATGGGCTGTTTCAACAAAATATTCAAATCAAGTCATCCTTAAAAGTAGGATATAACCAGCTAAGTAAGATGGCCAAAACTTTGAGATGAAAGTTATTGCCAAACCTTGATTCATCTTCACCCTCCACTGAAAGCATATAAAGCAAAAGATCTCGGACCTCGTCTTTGTATGCAATCGGTGTTTCAGCAAGGTAGCTGGAATAAAAACAAAATTCGGTCAATTTTGAATGTCGGGAAGATTTAACTTTTTTCCAGAAGGTGTTTTGGTTCAATCAAAAACCCAATAGAGCCGTGAAAAGTGAATTTTATGGCTAATCTAGAATGTAAAAAATTCAAGACCTCAAAAAGGTGAAGTCATTACTGCAATTATTGAGAACAAAGTCATTTAGAAGAAAAATAAGGAATGAAAACATATACAGTAAATATGTACCTCCCAACAAGCCGCACAGAAGCAATAAGATCATTTCCTTTCTTCTGTCCACGTTCCTACATGAAGCATATCAAAATGAACATTATTCTTTTTTACTAAGCAAAGAAGAATTTGATATCGGATACAAACCTTTGCATCTTTCAAATACTCGAGAATCACACCAACCGTCTCATTAAGCGCCTTAATCACCTTCGAGAAGATAGTTTCATCGATTAGGACTCCTGCCAATTATAACCAAAATATTTCATTGCTTTCATAAGGGAAAAAGAAGAAAATGGAAGACCAGATTATTACCAAAAAATGTTGTGATATCATACCTTCACTCTCACCAGCACTTGATATGAACTTGATGATCTTTTCTACCAGAGAAAACGAGATGGCCAGATACTGCTGCTTTAAGAGAATATTTTCAACAGTTGAAGTACTTTTAGGGGCTTCATATTTGGAGTATGCAAGTTCATCCAACAACACAGCAATTTCTACCCTTGAAGATTCTAACACTAGCAGAAGACACCTGATAAAGAAATAAAATCTTAGAAAGCAAACAAGAAACAAATTTACTGTGCAATAAGAAGATGCAATCTTTACCTGTCGGCTGGAAGATGATCCTCAACCTTGGGTAATTTTACCTGACCAATCAGCCACTTTTCACCCATTATCGCTATCATATTCTCAGCCAGAATCAGCACATGAAGCTTTTCAGCAGGTGCTATGCATTCAATCAAATACCAGATCACATTACAAACATCAGCATGAACAATATTAATAACATCTAACTACAGAAAAGTCACATTCTAAATAAGTACTCATCTATTAGTTCCCATAAACATTCATCGTATGAGAAATAGACCAATTTAACTGTTATGTGGAGCACTTTCAACTTACCAACACGGTTCTGCAGGATTGCAACAACACCAGCACGCATATAGTCTGCCCAATTGTTCTCGGGCATGGAGCGAAGAGGTTCATGAAGAAGTGCCTACATGTATAGAAATACTGTGAGAAAACATCATAACATAATAGCACAAGAGAGAGAGAGAGAGAGAGAGAGAGAGAGAGAGAGAGACTAACAGAAGCAGAAAAAACACTTTTATGAACAGAAGGGCAACGAGAATGCTTGTTGCATCATAAGCATGAAAAAGAAATATACTTACAGTTCAACCTGTGGCTAGAAAGAATCTCAAACTTAAAACCGTGACAAAAAAATAATATTATCAGCATTGCAAATAATTGTCCTGAGATCAAGAACATTAATTAACTCATTTACAACTATTTCACCACAAATGAAAAGTTAACGAAGAAAACATACGGAATAGTCAGAAGAGAAGATTGCAGACAGCAGATGGAGCGCTTCAAACTTCAACGCATTATGCAATACTGCAAATTGACGAGCAACTGCAGCTACCTAAATAAATAAATAATAAAAAGTACATCAGACTATCTCATGAGTGCTGAAGCTTATGATTCGGTAACTAGAGTAGAACGCAGATAAAACCATGATAAGGAGACTCACCACCAAAGACAGTTCCAATAGACGTTCAACATTCATGCTCTCACCAGAAAGCTTACTAATCATTAACTGCAGAATCTTAATAGCAATTTCCATTGCATGTGAGCCTGAAAAGCAATATACATTATTCTCCAATCTATCTTATATAACCCCAAGCCATCTTTTCTTCGACACAGAGGATAAATATCGTTGCACTGAGGCTAAGCATTTTTTAGTAAGTGAAGCCACTTACATGTAGTTTATCCACATTAGATAATAGACAAAGCTATGAAAAAAGGAGTACATATTACCATCAGGCAGTTCAGACATTTGGGGACCTATCACTCTCGTGCCCCCCAAGTTGATCAGTGTCACAACACCATCTTCACGAGCAGTGGAGACCAAATACAAAAGTTCATAGCATTCCTCGATAATAGGTGACCCTGGTCTAAACTCAATCAAACATTGGAGTATTGATCAAGGATTCAAAATGAAAAACTTTCGAACAGTAAGGCTTCGGCAGAAGCACCATTTCGAACAGTAAGGCTTCGGCAGAAGCACCATTTCGAACAGTAAGGCTTAAGATGAAAACTTTAAACAATCTGCTTACCCTTTCGACATTATTTCCAGAATTAGGGGAATTCTTGATACCATCTCTTCTGAAGAAGCTATCTCAGGGACACGGCAAAAGGAAGCAAGAACAGTGACAGATAGCTGGAGATACGCATCATGATTATCAACCCCATCGCTACCAGATCCTTTACTGAGACCTAAGCACACAAACCATAAACTTAAAAAAAAAAACAGATACGATAAGCGAAGAGAAAACCTAATATTTCTGTCAAAAATCAGAATAGCACTCTGCTACTCCAATCGAAAGAGATTAAAACAAAAATTGGTTTGTGCCAAATTCTCCAAACATTTTCCTACACTTTCCCTGGAACAAAATAGAAAGCCGAAAGATTCAAATTTACCAGTGCGAAGAAGACGATCGATGAACCGAGCACCGACGGCGTCGTACACCTTCCTGAGAGAGATGATGTCATCATTCCGACAGAACTTGGTGACCAGGAGCAGACCAGCGAGTCTCTGTTCGTCCCTTTCACCCTTCAACAGCTTCAGGCAATCGTCGAACGACGGAGATTTCTCATGCATCTGACTACGCTTCTCCTGTCGATCCTCCATGTCGCGGAACACTAACCAGCACGAGTAACAAGCCGACAGAGACGAGAGGCACCGAAGAGATGAACAAAGAACTAAGTGGTGCTTTTGCTAACAAGTTCCTCTTCCACCATACAAGTTCTGGTTGCCGCGCACCAAGCTTCTCGAAGAAAATCCAAATGTACACCAAAACACAATTGGGGAGTCAGATGCAGTATGCTAAAATAACGTCGTTTTGAAAAATTTAACATATTTTTAATTTTTTACAAAAAAAATTTGATCAATAATTACAATAAAATCAAATATTACAAAAATACCACTCGTTTTGTATGAAAAATCACAGTTTGTATATCTTACGATTTAATATTTTATTTTCAGAATTAAACAAAAAAAATTCACGAAAATTTTCCAAATCCAGTAAAAATTTCTTTAAATTCTTAAAAAATATATTAAAATCTTGAAATATCATATTATTGTTCTCTACAGATAAATATGTATTTATGATCAAATTCATCGTTAAGTCTCCATCTTTAAATGAAAATTTTTCATCTCCATCTTTGAATGAAAATTTTCCATCTTTTACAATATTTTTGAAGTTTTTTCCTATTTACACACGTTATATCATGTTATGGCTAATTTCGTGCCGACCTGCATTGTGCGACACATACGTTGTACCATACACACGTTGTACCACAATTTGTATGCATTGTACCACACACGTTGTACAATTTTTTTAAGATTTTTTTATTTATTACAGTATTAAACATTTCTTTTTTTCCTATTGTTTGACAGTGCAGACCAATTGATCCAAAAGGATTATATTTCCATTCTAGCAAGTTTTTTAAATCTTGTAAAATTGCAATGAAATATCTTGTGTTCAAGACAATTTCAGAACTGCAAGAATCCTTTTACCCTAAATAATTTAAATGGTTCGTGCAACATCTTCAATTTAAGCATTTATTCTATATGGAGAGGATGAAGCAAAATAAAACTGTTTGGTTGTGAACGTTGTTTCTCCGTTCTACAAAGACAACAAAGACAAACGAGTTTTGGTTCATGTTGAATGGTGTGCCTATCTGATATTCGTTGATAAAGCACGACGTGATAAATGGACTCAATTATCACGATTATCCACCATAATGGTTACATCTTGGAAGAATAAATTCAATGGCCTCATCGACAATTTCTTGGTGCGAATTGTTGATGACCTCGAAGTTTGCACCAACTTTCTACGGGAAGGTTCACACTTTATAAGTTTCTTCGTGAGATTAAGCACATGTTCCACAGTTTTTGAGGAGAAGTGAAGAAAACGTGGACACTTCCTGGTTTATTTTACCCTTTAAGTGTGAATTTCGTTTAATTTAATTAAGTATACTAAGGATTAGTTTAATAATTTGTATCTAAATTTGTTAACAGATTCTTATATATGAGAGCATTCTCATACTAAAAGAGATGTTCCTCAAACCCAGGGAAAATGTTGAATTCTATGAATGTCCAAGGATATGCAAGTCGAAGTACAAACTTGAAAATATGGGTGGATACAAAGGTTAGTGTGGTGGTTATCAATTTCTAGCAACATTTATGGTACGACGTGTACAACATTGTGATACAACGTGTACAACATTGTGATACAACGTGTGGTACGTGTACGAGGTGTGGTACAACGTGTACCTATGGTACAACTTGTGTGGTACCACAATCACACGTTGTAACACAGGCACATGTTGTACCACACCATGTACACATTGTATCACAGGTACATGTATCCCACAAGTACGTTGTATCACACCTTGTACATGTTGTACCAGTCACAAGTTATACCACACCTTGTACACACTTTTAAAACATTAATAGTATTATCATCTCCAATGAATCCGAGGTCATGTACATGATATATCGAGCCAGATGAAGATGATCCCATTGTATGTAACACCACCATCCTGGAACAACCTCGGGACTAGGAGTGTCCACCATCGCCTCCAAGAGGTGGCTACACGTGTCATCGTTCAAACGCATTTATAAAATAAATATAAATGATTTATTCCGAAATAAGAGTGGTCCGGACCAAATAGCAAAACAAATACGTAAAGACCAGAGTCACGTAAATGAAATAATAAGTACGAAATGCAAAATAAAACTCATCGAGACCTCGTGCACGCCTCTTCCATTAGTTCGCTGTGAGCCTTCGTGTTGTTGCTCAACCTCATTACTTTTTCTCCTCATCATATCCTGTCCATTGATCATCTCGTTTTCATACGTATTTCTTGCACGATTTTAGAGACGTTTACGATATAGATGCGATGTTTACGTATGATTTTGTATCCGTTTTACTCGTTTTCGTGTTCTTACAGGTTTTTATGCCTATTCAGTTCATTTTGGAGCTAAAGAACGTACACGAGACAAAGTACAAACATCGAGGATCATCACGGAACAAATGGGACGAGAATCGGCGAAGAACACCCTTGCCCGCGCGGGGCGTTTAGTCGGCAAGTCTGTCCAGCAACTTGAGCCCGACCAGGGCACACCCAAGCCCAACCGGGGCACACCTTTGCCCGACCAGGGCACTCCCTAGCCCGACGGGGCACCTCTTTTTCATTGCGTTCTTGCGCGATCTTCCGCGCCGTACCCGAGCGGGTCATTTTCTCTGCCCGCTCGGGTCGCGACCGTCACCTGCTACTTCAAATAAGTTAATTTGACTTAAAACAAATGGAAACTTATGGGGGACTCATAGGATAAGGAAAACGACTTTATAGGAGGAAAAAGGGGCCAAAGATCGACATTCATTCATTCATTATTCAGTTCTTGATCGAGGGAGAGAGGAAGAAGGTTCTTGCGAAGGAGACTTATGAGGAGCATTGGAGATCAACTTCACCCTTTGGTTTTGTTTGGTTTTCGTGTTCCTTAGACCTTCTATTTCGTTTATGTTTTTTTACGGACGCATGAGCGAGTAGTTTGTTTGTTTTAGGAGAAGGGATTAGCCTATGGTTATCCTGGAACCACTTTTGATTTATCCTTGAGTGCATCTTCCCGTTTTCGTTTATCTATTATTTATCTGAGTGCTTAATTTACTTGTGTTTGCGATGACCACGTAGATGCATGTGTTAGGGATTAGGAGAAGGACCGAAAGGAGAATTCTAGTCCTAGAAGATCAGGTTTAGAACAACTGAGGTTAGGCCACGAAAGTACGGTAGTAGCGGTTGAAGGTAAAACGGATGAATCACAGGTCTTATGGGTTTAGTTCAAGGTGTCAGCCACGAAAGTAGGGGATAACTTGACT
>CM071862.1:11746730-11774794 GCA_036759665.1 Gynandropsis gynandra | reverse complement strand
AGCGCACACTAACACTCCGCTGTCGATAGAAATAATGCCCAAAAAGCATGATCTAAAATCGATATGAGTGCATCGACCTTAATACTCTTTCGATGGCTCGGGTCTAAGTGATGGGTTGGCGATCATCTTTCTACGTCCTAAGTTAATGGCACATATAAAACGTCGCCTACTCCACTGCACTCTTGAACGAGATGCATGAGTATACCGTCATCGGTAGTCTGGGTCTAAGTAGAGGCTGGATCCCTTCAAATCCGACATCCTAGAAGCCTAATGTGTATGCAAAGAAAAAAATGGAAAAGAAAAAGAGGACATAAAAAGCAAATAAAAAGACAAAAAAAAAAGAAGAGAAAGAAAAAGAAAAAGAAAAAAAAAAGAATAAAGAAAGAAAGAAGTTCGGAAAAGAAACAAGTATCCTCGGTTGTTCTAGGTTTAGTATTGTCTGAAGTCTTGTTTGGTGGAGAGGGTTACAGTGGCTTGCTTAGTTTTCTTTTGATTTATTTCTCTTGGGTAATCCTGGTGAACCTAGGATGAAGATTGAAAATTTAATTAGGCCGAATTTGCTCTCGACTTGCTAGTTGATCGGTTAGGTTCGCTTTAGCGGTATTTCTAATCTTGGTGAACCTAGGATGAAGATTGAAAATTTAATTAGGCCGAATTTGCTCTCGACGTGCTAGTTGATCGGTTAGGTTCGCTTTAGTGGTACTTCGAGGAGAAGGGGGAATTCTCGTATTTTGTATACCCCATGTGTTCCACATTTACGTTTGCTTAGGGACAAGCAAACATTCAATTATGGGGGATTTTGATCATCTCGTTTTCATACGTATTTCTTGCACGATTTTAGAGACGTTTACGATATAGATGCGATGTTTACGTATGATTTTGTATCTGTTTTACTCGTTTTCATGTTTTCGTGTTCTTACAGGTTTTTATGCATATTCGGTTCATTTTGGAGCTAAAGTATGTACACGAGACAAAGTACAAACATCGAGGATCATCACGTAACAAATGGGACGAGAATCGGCGAAGAACACCCTTGCCCGCACGGGGCGTTTAGTCGGCAAGTCTGTCCAGCAACTTGAGCCCGACCAGGGCACACCCTAGCCCAACCGAGGCACACCTTTGCCCGACCGGGGTACTCCCTAGCCCGACCGGGCCACCTCTTTTTCATCGCGTTCTTGCGCGATCTTCCGTGCCGTACCCGAGCGGGTCATTTTCTCTGCCCGTTCGGGTCGCGACCGTCACCTGCAACTTCAAATAAGTTAATTTGACTTAAAACAAATGGAAATTTGTTGGGGACTCATATGATAAGGAAAACGACTTTAAAGGAGGAAAAAGGGGCTAGAGATCGACATTCATTCATTCATTTATTCAGTTCTTGATCGAGGGAGAGAGGAAGAAGGTTCTTGCGAAGGAGACTTACGAGGAGCATTGGAGATCAACTTCACCCTTCGGTTTTGTTTTGTTTTCATATTCCTTAGACCTTCTATTTCATTTATGTTTGTTTACGGACGTTTGAGCGAGTAGTTTGTTTGTTCTAGGAGAAGGGATTAGCCCATGACTATCCCGGAACCAATTTTGATTTATCCTTGAGTGCATCTTCCCGTTTTCGTTTATCTATTTTTTATCTGAGTGCTTAATTTACTTTTGTTTGTGATGGCCACGTAGATGCATGTGTTAGGGATTAGGAGAAGGACCGAAAGGAGAATTCACGTTTGTCTTAAGAACTAGTTTCTTTATTTGCTTTTAGTATTTCATTCTTCAAATCATATTTCGTTCGTTAGCAAGTTTGATTTACAGTTACAGTTTAGGTTGTGTTGCGTAGTGTCTGTGGGATCGATACCTGAAGTACTACACACGTGCCGTGCACTTGCGGGTAGTTTAGGTTATTTATTTAACTTTGAGAACGCATCTTCCACGACAGTCCAAAAATTGGATGAGTACGAAATACGCACTCAGTGAGATCAATACAGGTACGTACTCTGTGCCACGTATTCTCCTGCTCGAACTGAACATCATAAAATAACATATATCCAAAGTCTAAACTAAAGATATACAAATCACTCTACCCATCCCGACTGAGTATCCAAAATCTCGCAAGGTCACAACGTACCCCCGCTATCAGTACCATACAACGCTCTGTCGCTCGAAAGGTTACCACAACCCCAACACGGTATGACACCGATCCAGATCCAAGTGTCGCAATACTAGCGTCATCGACCCAATACTCTTCACGTGATAACTCTCACCAACGCACTCGCACACGCCTTCTTCCAAAGGTTCGAGTGTGAAACCACCCGATCGAGCACACTAACAAGATATTCACTCGGTTTAAACACTAAACCCAAATATCGACGTTCTCTGACCCCAACACTTGGTCACACGTCCATTCCCTAGATCATCTCTAGTCACTTATACACTCATATACTTATCATCAATTCTCATACGACAAATTTAGGGTTTTAATCCAATTCCACTTGTAACGTCTCATTTTTTTCCATTATGATCCTATAAATTCTATCGTGATCATGCCTCATTTTAAAAATATAATCTCTTCCATAAATCGATCACAAATCCGAAATTAGGGGGAGAAAATCATCACCTTAGTTTCTCCGATGATTTGACGATTCTGATAATATTGCTAGCAACAATTCCGATCTATTTTTCCTTATTATAGATCCATTCAATTCCATAAATTTCCATGATATAAATATCGAATTAAGTGAATAATCACAACGAATTACTTAGAGATTTACCACAATCGCGATTATAATTCACCCACGAAGAACGTGATGAAAATCTTCTTCGATTTGTTCTTTCTCCTTCTCTTCTCTTCTTCTTTTTTTTTTCTTTTTTCCCCGCACGGTCGTACTGTTTTCCCTCTCTTCCTCTATTTTTTTTGTTTTGTTAACCCTAATGGTTATTAATAATATATATATATATATAAATACGTATGGAAGTCGGTATCACCGACTTCCTTAATTTACGGGCTTCACAATACTCCTCCACTAAAAAGGAATTCGTCCTCGAATTCTATATCTCTAATTCTTACGGCAGCATTTGTATTCAGTGAATAGAAGAACCATACAACTCATCTCCAAATAACTTGGGGTACTCATGTCTCATATCCTCCTCCAATTCCCATGTAGCTCCTTCCACGCCATGATGTTCCCATACAACCTTTATCATCGGAATTTGCTTACGCCTCAAATGTTTCACTTGGTGATCCACAATGCGTATTGGACGTTCTTTATACGGTAAGTCTTTCCTCAAGATTTTTGGTGGCTCAACAAGTATCTTCTCTGGTACTGATAGACACTTACACAACAATGATACATGAAACACATCATGTATTCCATCTAAAGATGAGGGAAGCTCCAATCGATAGGCCACTACTCCAATTCGTTCAATCACTTTAAACGGTCCCGTAAACCTTGGTGATAGCTTGTTCACTCGACTCCCACCTGATCTCCCTCGCCTCGCTTGAATCCGCAAATACACCATATCTCCAATGTTAAACTCAACATCTTTCCTTTTTAGATTAGCATAACTCTTCTAACGATCTTGAGTCGTCTTCATTTTTATCTTAACAATTCTTATCTTTTCCATGGTCTCTTCGACAATCTCTGCTCCGAAGATAGATCTCTCCCCCATTTCAGTCCAGCACAAGGGTGTACGACAAGTTCGCCCGTATAATGCTTCATATGGTGGCATCCCAATACTAGCATGATAACTATTATTGTATGTGAACTCAACAAGTGGTAAATGATTTTCCCAACTTCCAGACCACTCCAACGCACATGCTCGTAATAGATCCTCAAGTGTCCTTATAGTTCTCTCAGATTGTCCGTCTGTCTGTGGATGATATGCGGTGCTCATGCGCAATTCGGCTCCAAGCTCTTTTTGAAACGCCTGCCAAAGACGTGAGGTGAATCTCCCATCTCGATCTAAAAGAATGCTTGATGGAACCCCATGCAACTTCACAATTTGTGCAATATATATTCTTGCTAGCTGATTCACATCAAAAGTCTTCTTTATCGGAATGAAATGAGCCGATTTAGTTAGTCGATCCATGACTACCCAAATAGCATCCTTACCACTTTGCGTCTTTGGAAGACCCATCACGAAATCCATGGAAATATGATCCCACTTCCATTCGGGGATTGGTAGACTTTGTAATTTTCCGCTTGGTACTTGTTGCTCCGCTTTAATTAATTGACACGTTGGACATTTTGCTACCCATTTAGCAATGTCCTTCTTCATCCCTGGCCATTGAGAAAGCTGGCGAACATTCCGATACATCTTCGTCGATCCCGGATGAATAGAAAACTTAGATTGATGAGCTTGGCTCAGAATCTCTTCTCTGATCCCTATATCCTTCGGTACACAAACTCGACCACTAATCATCATTAGACCGTCTTCCCTGATCTGATACAACTTGTACCTCGGGTCTTGCTGATTATTACGAATCTTCTGTAACCTCTCATCGAATAATTGTGATGTACGAATTCTACTCAATAGACCAGTCTGATTTACGGCTTGCAAACCGACACTCTCGGACTCAGTCTGCACTGCCTCTAGTCTCAAAGCACTTATCTGGCTAATCAAATCCCCGAATTCTTGCATAGCCGAAACCTCAACTCTTTTACGGCTCAACGCATCTGCAACAACATTTGCCTTCCCCGGATGGTACGCGATGTCCACCTCATAGTCTGCAACAAACTCCCTCCACCTTCTGTGACACAGATTCAACTCTGGTTGCGTAAATATGTACTTTAGACTCTTGTGGTCCGTAAAAATCTGCACCTTCTCCCCATAAAGATATGCCCTCCAAATCTTTAACGCGAAAACCACAACTGCTATCTCTAAATCATGAGTCGGATAATTCTCTTCATGCTTACGTAACTGCCTTGACGCATAAGCAATCACGTGACCTCCCTGCATAAGCACACATCCTAATCCCGTCTTTGACGCATCCGTGTAGACTATGTATGGAATTCCTGGTTGTGGTAAGGCTAACACTGGGGTTTTTGTTAGCTTCTCTTTTAGCTCCTTGAAGGACTTCTCACAATCTTCATTCCAAACAAAAGGTACATCTTTTCCCGTATGTCTCGTCATTGGCTTTGCTAGACTAGCAAAGTTCATAACAAAACGTCGATAGTACCCTGCTAATCCTAAAAAGCTCCTTATCTATGTTGCATTTTTTGGTTGTTTCCAACTTACAATCGCTGACACCCTCTCAGGATCGACAGAAACTCCTTCCTCCGATACGACATGTCCCAAAAATCCAACACGTCTCTTCCAAAAACTACACTTTTTCAACTTCACAAGCAATCGTTGTTCTCTGAGACGCTCTACACTAAGCGCAAAGTAAACCAGAATGTCATTTATAAATACAATAATAAAACGATCCAAGTAGTCCTGAAACACATTGTTCATTAGCTTCATGAACGCATCAGGGGCATTAGTCAACCCAAATGGCATGACCGCAAATTCATAATGCCCATATCGAGTTCGAAATGCGGTCTTTCTAATATCACCTTCTGCAATTGGAATCTGATGATATCCCGATGCTAAATCTATCTTTGAGAACCAAGTTGCACCTCTCGACTGATCTAATAACTCATCGATCCTCGGTAGTGGGTAACGATTCTTCACAGATCAATGCACAATCTGAAACTCTCATCTTTCTTCTTCACAAATAGGACTGGTGCACCCCATGGTGATGTACTCGGACGTACAAAACCTTTCTCAAGTAGCTCATCTAATTGCTTCTTCAACTCTACCATCTCCACTGGTGCCATTCGATATGGAGACTTTGATATTGGAGCTATACCCGGTTCTAACTCAATCTCAAATGGATCCCCTCGCGTTGGCGGTAAGCCGTGTAGTTTTCTGAAAACATCTGCAAACTCTCGCGCTACATGAATCTCCTCGACTTGCATAGATGGACCTTCTTCTTCTACCAATATGGTAGCAAGATATATATCACACCCTTGATCTAGTAATCGTTCCACACGCAACGCTGAGATGATGTGAATCCCTTGATCTAATTGGATTCTCTCCTTCTTGGCCTTCACGTTCATTCTCGTAACCTCCCATGGCATATACTCGTAGTTGTACAACCTTACATTTCGACACATGTTCTTCAGGCTTCCTAGTTCTAACCTGTGGCGTTAGACCCGTTGGTGGTGGTGGTGGTGGTGGCCTCGGACAATCCTTTAGAAAATGATTGATAACACGTAATTTGTTATAGTTTTTATATCATTCTTAGGTCTAGTTTAGAGTAGATTATGCGAAATTGATGCTCTAAACTTCCACATCGGAAGCACCCTACTCGCCTATCAAATCTTTGGCATGCCCCTACATGCTCACGTCTACAACGAGGACATGGGTACCTCCATATTGATACGACATGATGTTAGAACTGCTTTCCTCTGATCTGATCTTCTCCGAATCTGTTGGACAACCTGTTTCCCCTTGGCGTCCGAAGACTTCAAGATGCCCTCCTTGATGAGTCCCTTCTCTACCAACTGAGCATTCTAAACTAGTTCAGACAATGATCCATGCTTGATTATCTCAATCGTGCGTCTGATCTCTGGTCGTAGTCCTTGCAAAAATTTGTTGACCTTGAGAACTTCTGAGGTTATTGATTTAGCCCCAAATCGTGATAACTCCAAATAAGTCTCATAATACTGACCAACAGTACGGTCACCTTATGTGAACTGTAGAAATGCCAACTCCATATCTTCACGAGCAGCATGTGGTATATATTTCAACTCAAAAAGTTGTTTGAACTCATCCCAAGAAAACAAATGATCAGGACATTCCCTCCGAATCTCTTCCCACCAGAACACCGCTTCTCCCTCCAAATAGTGGAGCGCAATATCAATCTTAAACTCAAATGGACATCTAGATGATCGAAAGTTCCGCTCTAATCGAAACATCCACTCCTCCGCCTTCATGGGAGGTATCGCACCGCCACGAAATGACCTTGTATCCCATTTAGCCATGTGATCCATGACATAGAAATACTCTGACGTCTCTGCATGCCTCTGATTAAACACTAGAGGAGGCATTGGTGGTGATGGCAACGGTACTTGCGGCGGAGCAGGTGGTGTTGGTGCTTGCACCGGTACTTGTGGCGTCGCCGAACTCTCCTCTTGTTCATGTTTTCGACCTTCTGCTAATAGCTCTCTCAACATTTCTCTCATGACATCTCTATCTATTCCACTTCGCGATCTTCATTCAGATGATTGAGACTACGTACGGCTAGTGGAACGAGAGCCTCCACTCATTCCGTGACCAAGAGCTCTAGTAATCATCCTTCTCGGTTTGTCTCCTACACATAGTTAACTACTATTAGTTTCCACAGCTCTAAACCCCACTAGATAATTCAGGACATGTGTGCTACGGTCTCGTGGCACACATGTCCAGGATAAGTAGAGATGTTCCTGTGTTTTTTTCAAAACCTCTATGATGAAGAAATGTCAGTGAAAAACATTGAAGACTTTCCCAGTGTATATGAATCACCGCAATCAAGGAGGATTTTGTATGAAACACCTCGATTCTTGGCCCTACCTCCACTCCCTTCTCCACTGAAATTTGCCTCATAATTCAAGATGTCCCAACAATTTTCTGTCCCACAATCTAGGATGCCCCAACAAACTTCCTCGCGATCCGAAGATAAACTGTTTGAAGCTGTGTACGTGCGGGTTATGCAACAATTCGATGGATGTCTGGAAAGTGTTGGAGATCGTCTCAATTGTGTTGAAGAAGGTCTTAAAAGTTATATACATCAAAGAACAAATCAATGGTTTTGAAGAACGTTTCAACAATGTTGAATGATGTCTCAATTATGTTGAAGAAGAAGTCAAAGGATGTCTAACTACCTTTGAAAGATATTTCAACATTATTAAAGAAGAAGTCAAAGGATACCTAAATACTTAGAAAGACGTCTCAATACTTTTGAAAAACGTGTCAACAAAGTTGAAAGATGTCAAAAGAATATTGAAGATTGTATCATAAAGAATGTCCAAAAAGAGGTACAACCTAAATTATATTTTTATGATGACGATCAAGAAAAAGAAGAAAAAGAAAAAGAAGAGAGGTTAGGAAAAAATAAACACAATCGAAAACCCTTAAAAGGCAGAGGGTATTGCAACCATTCAAGTACAAAAAGACATTTACACCACAAAGAAATACACAAAGAAAGATGTCTATAAAGAAGAGGATGTTGTAGAAAAGACAGCTGAAAAGAAGACGTCTGGAAAGAAAACTCAAGAATGGACCAATAAGGTCGCGTAATCACTGAACTTGAAATATGACGTGAAAATTCTAAATTGTGTCACAAAGTTCGCCAATAAAAAAATTAATGGTTGGAAACAAAAATTTTGACAAACTCGAAATTTAGAGTTTTTCAAAGTTCTGATGATCCAAACCAAATAGTTTTTTTCAAGGTATCTACCACTTTGATTTCTTTCTTTTTTTATTTTTCCTCTCGTTTTTTTAAACTTTTTTTTTATGAAGGTGATACAAAGTTCGCGGTACAACGTGTACAACCTTCATGTAAGATGTCCGTGGTACCAATAAAATCCGCTCATAAATAAAATTAAAGTTTAAAAAATTACCAAAAAAGATCACAATGTTCGATTTCAAATTCGATTTTATTGTTCTCTGGTTTTTTTTTGGTCATCCGATCGAAAGGGTTTGATCTTCAGAAGTTTTGGGTTTCAACTTCTGGTTCTCTGGAAACGAGGTTTTGTGGGCAAAAAGGGGGAGCTGCCTTGGTTTAAAATAGATGCTCAGGTGAGGAGAAATAAGAGTTCAAGAGTCAGAGGAAGACCTCCTTGGGAACAGCAGGTCTCTGAGCTTCGATGGAGATCAAACTGTCAAGACGGAGGCGGTGACTTTATGTGTTGGCGATTAGTCTCTTAACCGATAACCAGATGCAGATAAGTATCCGGTCGTTTGTCTTCGATTTGATTCCTGTTTGGGTGCAACTTTTGGTTTCGTTGATCTTTTGAATTATTCGGATATCCGATTGCAAGGGTTGTGTATTTCAGAGTTTGGTTTTTTGGTGTCGACCATTTGGGAAAAGGAGATTGGAATCCGTAAGTGGGTATGGTTTGGGAATATTCTGCAGGGCTTTCTCCAGCTCAGGCGGTACGCACGAGAGTTCTGATGACGGTGAAGGGTTACCAAATTTTAGGAAAGTGATTGGAGGGCTTGGCAGTTTAAGGTTGCTGGGATTTTGGCGTGAACATTTTACAGAGTTAGCCCGAA
Source organism: Gynandropsis gynandra (assembly GCA_036759665.1). Lineage (NCBI taxonomy): Eukaryota > Viridiplantae > Streptophyta > Magnoliopsida > Brassicales > Cleomaceae > Gynandropsis > Gynandropsis gynandra. Next base: position 11,765,512 of record CM071862.1, on the reverse strand, counting down.
TGGACAACAATTTGGGAAAGGGTTTTTACAGTTTGTCGTTAGGGACAGATGATGAGCCTATTTTTATACCAACTTCAGCATACACGGAGTGAGGCGAAAATCTTACTGAATCCAAAATCACAAAATGTGAGTGAGGTAATTACACATTTTCCCAAAAATTGGGGGTTGAACAGAACAGTCGGATGTTCTCTAAGCATAAAAATACTTTTCGGTTTAGTTTTAAAGTTGAGGAAGATATGAATCGTGTACTGGTGTATGGTCCTCTCAAAATGATTTGAAGGAACAGATGTTGCCTCTCTAAATATGTTTCCTAGTTGGATTCTGGTAAGAGGCATTCTGATTCAATTCCTAAGTTTGGAACAATCCGAAATATTGCTAAATCAATTGGGGAAGTTCTAGAAATTAGTTTTATCCCTCCAAGCCTCAAGTGACGGAATCTGTGAGGGAAAAAGTTTGGGTGGATGTGACAAAAACCATAATGTGAAAGAACTCGGATTGATTTTGAGTATGAAAGAAACAAGAAATTTTGCTATGGGCGTGGGATGTTAGCCCATGACAAACCTCGTTGTGCGGGAGCTTCTAAGGAAAAAGAAGCAGATGCTAATAGTTTACGTAGGGATACAATTATTTCGCAAGAGGCGCAAAATTTTATCCAAGATTATTTTAAGATTCAGTCCGAGGAGTAGTGGTACAAAACATAATATGATTGACTAGTATTATGAAGAGCTGCATCAATTCTTCGATTTTCGAGCCATATACATTGGCACATCCAACAAAAGAAAAAAAAGGAGTAATAATGGATTTATAAGAGAAAGTGAAAGACAATGAAGCAAATGAATCAATGAGAATCAGTAATTGGAATTGTCAGAGTTTGAGAAACAACCTGACAATTCGACATCTAAGGGATATGAAGCAACAATATTTCTCAATGGTTTTATTTTTCATGGAAACGACTGATTTCTTGGAAAATGTCAAAGGATGACTGGGTTTATTGTTTGGTTACAACTAAGTGGCAGAGTTACAGTGGTAGACTAGCTTTATCATGGTGTATAAATATCAAGTCACATTTTATCATCCTTGGACCGAATAGTGAATACATCAATTGGCGGGAGCCTGATATTTAATATTATTTGTCTATCAAGATCCGACACAGGGACACGAAGAACAAGTATGGGAACAAATAACGAGGATTAGCATCAATGGACCAGGACCATGGATGTTAATCGAGATTTTAATGCAATCCGAGGGAATGCGGAAAAAACAGGGAGGACCATTATATAGACAATGGTGACGGATTTTCTTGGGTGGGCAATCGATGAGGTATGATAATAAGGTGGTGACTAGATCAAGTTCTGGGTAATGGATCTTGGTATGACCTTTTTCTTTACGTGGTATGTCACTATCTTCATAGGTTGGGATCGAACCATCATCTCATGTTATTGTGTTTATCCAACCGCCAGATGACTAAACACAAGGGACGATATAACAGACATAAATGTGGGTGATAGCATTCGGTTTTGTAGATCGGCTTTGGCATTGGAATCATGTGGTTTTCAAGGAAAAGAATAAATTGATTCATATTCTGAAGCAAGCTATAGAATCAACCCAAAATCTCCCAAATATTTGTTGGAAAGGATTAAAGAGTTAAAAGAACAACTGAGGATGGCGTATAGATATGAAGAATATATTGGAAGCAATAGTCGAGAGGTCAATGGTAAATATAAGGAGATAGGAATTCCAAATCTTCCATGCCTGTGCGAGACAAAGGAGGATCCGAATAGGATTTCTTCTTTGGAGGGCGAACATGGGATTGAATTGATTTCGAGAAGATAACTTCATCATATTTTGAAAGTCTATTCACGTCCACAAAAGATAGCCCTACAGAGAACGTTAACTAGGGTATGTGATAACTAGTTATGTCTAAAATGAATAGATTTCTAACTGCCGGAGTAACAAAAGAGGAGATCCGAGATGCTTGTATAGACATTGATCCAAGGAAAGCCCAAGGATCTCACAGAATGACGGTTTGTTCTACCAAAGATTTTGGGAAGTGGTGCGGGATGACATGATAAGGGAAATTAAGGACTTTTTCACGATGAGTATTATAGATCGACAATGGAATATGACTTATATCTGTTTAATTCCGAAGAAGCATAATGCAACGGATTTTAGACCTATTAGCCTTTGTAACGATCGACATATATCAGATAACATTGTGATAGCTCATGAGGTTTCTCATGCCTCATGTAAGAGAGAAGAATGTAAAAGAATTTCTTGTTCCTAAAATTGGATATGAGTAAGGCATATGTCATAGTTGAATGGAGCTTTCTCCGGAAATCAATGGAAGTTATATGTTTTGAGAGACAAGGGATCGGTTGGATGATGGCATATGTTACAATAGTCTCCCATGAAGTTCTTAGTAATGACTAACTACCGTCCACAATTATATCTTTTTATTATGTGTTCAAAAGTGTTATCTAATCTAATGAGAAGACCTGTTTTTGATTGGGCGATTGAAAAGAGCTGTTTTTGTTATATAAGAAATAGAATCCAAGAAAGAATATCATCATGGCATTTATCATTGATCTCTTATGGAAGTAAGGAAACTATGCTTAAATCAGTTGTCATGGCCATGCCAATCATGCCTTTGGTGTTTCAAACTTCCCACATATATTATGTTATAGAGTTCGAGCATCGATGGCTAAATGTTAATGGTCTTTTGGGTCATCGGGCAAAGGAATTCACAATATGGCTTGGGAGAAATTTGGTATTCTGAAAAAGGAGGAAAGGTTGGGATTCAAAGATTGGCCAAGGTATTAAAAATAAGTATTTATGTTCTTCTTCACTAATGAAAGTCAATGTGGAATATAACTCGTCATTTGGATGGAGAATTTTGATGTCAGGAAAAAAGTTGTTGAAGAAAGGAGTAATTAGAAGAATGGGCTCATGGAAGGATATCTGTGTCTGGCGTAACCCGTGGATAGTTGAGTTTCCTCCATGAACAGGAATTGGACGAGGGATATGGACAAACCAAATTTATGTATTTTGGACCTGTGGGATGCTGATAGATAAGGGTGGAAGAGTGAGGAGATCAAAGCTCTGCTACATCCAAATGATGACACAATCATCGCATCATATCAAGTACATGAAGAACCAGTGGATGGGTTTGCATGGGAATGAGAAGAGAAACATCACATCTTATTAGCTATAATATACCACGATTTTGATTATCCTAATACAAATAGGATAAAAGAGTTGACGTGGAAACGAAAGGTACATGCGGATATCAGGAATTTTATTTTGATATTACTGAATGTTTTTCATGCGACTGCCTTTATGTTAGCCTCATGAAAATTTTTCGGATTGTGAGATTTGTCCTATTTGCGAAATTGACATGGAAATGCCGAATATCGTGATATTCACAAAAAAGAAAAAAATTATAATAATTTTCCAATCTGATTTAAATTTAGAAATTTATACAAATTATTTTTGATATATTCATTAATGAATTCACAATAATACATGAATTTATAGGTCCAGAATAATATATAATGTTTAAAATTCCAACTTGATTCACATGTATAACCGTGGTTAAATTGACCAATATGAATATAATTTTAAAAGTTCATATATTATTTTTAAAGTAAAATATTTATATATTGCTCATGTTCTTTATGTTTCTGGACAACAATATGTAAAAAATAATTCATGTGATTTTTGTCAATTCAAATAAATTTCGTAATTATTATGAGATTGTTTTTAGATAATCTCATAAAACTTATTTATTTCTATTTAGTTCTTACAAAACATGGAATATATATATATATATAAACCATTAATATTTCTAACTCATATTATCTATTTAAATAAAAAATCTTTTGTGACAAAAAAACCCCTAAACGTACATAGTTGTATCAATGTTAAAAGTTTATATATTAAGTTAATATGAGATGTTTTAAATTGTCTATAACATGTTTAAGATTATTAGTCATCAATGACTCATTACTAATTATCATTGAAGAATGAACAATTAAACAAAAATTTAAATCGTGAAATATTACGTAACATGTGAAGATTGCGAAAATGATCCGTAAATTTGAGAATACGGATCGTGAAGTATTTCTCAACGTAAGAACACGAGAAATAATCAAGTTATCGCCAACAAGATAACACAATGATGAATGGCCAGCATAAGATAACAATTTGGTAAATCAATATGACACAAATCAATATCCGCGATACGAGTCAAAATACTTAGGCCTCTCTTCATATGATGCGCTGTACCAGTTTCAACATAAAATCACAATAGCATGTCTTACCAGAATGGCACATAAAGGTGGTGGAATTATTTATGTTTTAAGAGAGTTTGTCTATGGACATCCGTGAAGGCTGATAATTTATAATAATCACGTCCACTGATAAAATGATGAGTGGACAAAGGACCAACAACAATTTCATTAGCCTTAACAGGAATATTGCGTTCAAGGTCTAACCCTTAGAATGATCACATGTATTGGATCCTTTACCTCCTGTATTGCTGGACATGTATGTCATCCCAACAGTCAAAATATCCATCTACCTAAAAAACGCAAGGCCATATATAACCCTTTTGATTACAATGAACATACATGACAATGCGTTCAAAAGCTTGAAATTCGTTCATCGTGACTTGTGAAAGAATGGAAAATCTAACAGGAAGAAATACATTAATGTAAAAACCAATGGCGTCTATATGAACTTCTTTTTTTTAAGTGTAGCAAGCTGATACTATTCATCGTAAATCACCCAATTTAAAACTTAATTCATGCTCAGAAGTGTGTTTGATGCAAGAACCTCAGAACGAACGATTGATATATCATTTATGTGTGATATAGTACATATCAAATTTTAATATTTATACCTAGATTAGATATTTCTTAAAGATACAGTTCTTCTAGTACTAGGGTCAAATACAAGACTAAAACTGATAATTTCACAAAAACTACGATTATAAAAAAAGTGTATTCATATCTATAGACAAGCAAACAACAAAGGGACTTGACAAATACAATTATGTACAAGTGAGACGATGCTTCTAGGTTTGAGAATTGTTCTTACGTACAAGATCTCACTAAAGATTTCAGAAACTGTTATTCTACTTCTTATGGGAAATTCAATCATCTTATATGAATCTATCTTATCTCGAAGTCTAGATCTTATTCAAGTATTTTAATCATTAACGAATCCATTTGACGACCTACAAAAGAGACATACTATCGATAGATTCACCTTCTCTCGAAGTCTAAACCCATATTCAACATTTCAATCATTGACATATATATATATATATAATGACCTATGTGTTGAATGCTTAATCGTCCAATATCATAATCCCTAAACCGGTTCATCTACCTCACAGTATAATCATTTGTTATATTTAATGCATATGATCTAGTCTAATTTGAAGTATCCATCTGATTTAAACAATTTGATAATAGATTCAAAAGGCATATTCAAGAATTGAAAGAATAAAATATGTATCAAACCGTAAAAGCAAAAACACGATCATTAAGTACGATGAGTTCGTATACACAAAATTCTAGCATAAAGCATGGATCAAGCCTATGGATCTAAATCTTAGGAAATAACTAAAACAATAAAAAAGTAAAGAGAAAGGATTAGGAAAGTTCAGTCTCGACAATCACTGTCATGATCTCGTATTTTACTTGTATCTATCGGTAGTTCGATCCAACGATATAGTCTGATAGCCTTATCACTCTTTCGTACAATCCCGGAGATCTCATCTCAATGCTCTCTATTTTTATGTGTATTTCTCATTCTCATTTATGTATAGTGTCGTCTTCAGCTTATAGGAAAGCTCTCTAATACTTTAATAATTTATAATTTTAATTATTAAGTGAATTCAGTAAACCGCTTGATCGAGTTGGTATCAGCTCGGGCCGAGTAATTGGTTGAGTGTTTTATCCATGTAAATAGGAGCCAACATTGATATTGCCAAACACATTTCTCGACCAAGTAAAAAAAATGCTCCGTTCGAGCGAATCTACAATTGTGAAAAGCTAATAAAAGAATCAGATGTTTATTATAAGGGAGTATAGTATAAAAAATATCCAATTATTTTATTTTATCCTATAAAACATGAATTATTATTTTCAACCTAAAAAAACCCAAACTTATATTTTTTTTGCCTTAAAAACATTAACTTTAGGATATGATTAATTTGATAAATTTGTGTATTTTTAGACAACACTTCAAAATTCAAAGAGGTAAAATATGATTTAATGTTTTTGTTTGTGTATGGATATGATTAATTTGATAAGTTTATGTTTTTAAGACAAAATGTAAAAATTCAAAACTTTTAGGTTCAAAGTAATAATTTGTGTTTTATAGGCAAAAATTAAAAAGTTTGGTATTTTCTACACTATATTCCTAAAGTTAGTGTTTTTAAGGCAAAAAAAATAAGTTTGAATTTTTTTAGGTTAAAGATAATAATTCATGTTTTATAGGCTAAAATAAAATAGTTTGATATTTTTTATGCTATATTCCCTTATTATAAATAGTAATATATAAGAAACTATAATATTTATCAATAAAACAAAAAGTAGATAATCACTAAAAAATATACCATTTTCAACTCTCAAAGCGGTGAAAATGTCAATTTTTCCGTTGAAATTAGTCGTTACCAATAGATTCGGGACCATTGGTAATTGGCTGTTGAAAAAACCCAACCGTTTCAATTTCTAACAGTAGTTGATGACCACAATTTGTTAAAAAATTCACGGATTGTAACGTATAAGGTAGTGTAATTTCCAACGAAGCCCATTGGTAAGTTCAACAGATGTCTGTCGCAATTACCAACGAGCATGCGTTGAAATCTGTGAATGAAAACCAATAGAGATCTGTTGAAAAATTTCGCAGGGATTTACCAACAAATGCCCATTGACATTTTTTAGCGGGAAAATTTAAAAGGTTTCGACGTATGCCCATCGATATTATTTTTCTATTATCAACGAACATCCGTTGATCTTGTGGAATTTTAAAAAATAGAAATACATTTTAAAATAAAATTATTAATTAAATATATTTAAAAGTTTAATTCAATATTTAAACCAAAATAAAGCACAAATAAAAATGAAATAACCTATAAATCATCTCAATCGACGTCTCTTTCTCCATCTTCTCTGTTGCCTCGAGAATGAATCGCATTTGAATCAAACTTTGGTTCTGATCTCGGTGTTGTGCCTTCCATAGGGGTGTAAAATAAACTATTTGTTCGCGAGCCAACTGTAGCTGGCATCATATTAGACGAGTCAAGCGGGATATTTTCTAGCTCAATTAAAAACGAGCTGATAAGCTGAATCGGAAACGAATTAGAGCTTAGAAATGTCGGCTTGCGAGCTGGTTATGTGGCTCGCGAGCTGAGTACAAAATCACTTGTAAATCGTATATTTTTCTATTTCTACATATTATACATATTCTTTGCATGTATAAAATACTATTTAAGGAAAAAACAATATATTATTGATAGATTATATTATTAATATTTTCATATTTCTACCAAATTAATATATTTTTATTATAAAATAAAGAAAAAGTATTTAAAAATTATAAAAAATATGTCTATATATTTGTTCTTTTTATTTGATATTCAATAAATTTGTTTTACAGTTAGTATTTTGATATTTAATAATTTTATATTCATATTAATGTTTTTATATTTTATATATTTTATTTGGTTTGAGGATGAAAAACATATAATATTGATATATTACAACTCTTTTAAATTAAATAGTCTAACTCACGAATTAGCTCCATTTTTTTCGAGCTAAAGACGAGCTGAACTAAGTTGTGACTTTCCAGCTCGTTTCAAAAATGAGACGAGCTAAACTAGTTCATTTTTAGCAAGCAGGCGGTGAGCTGAGATGAGTCAATTCATTTTACACCCCTAGTCATCCGTAGGTGGTACAAGCGGTGGTGGTTGATATTGTTGATCGACCATCAACTCTTTTATGATCTCCATATGACGTATCTTTGCCAAAGTTTCTCGAAGCAAAGTCTTGAGTTGCTCGATACATCATTCTTTCATGTACATTTCTTGAACCGGTGGGGGTACAGTCGTGACTAACTATACAATATCTTTTTGAAGAGAACCCAAAACATATAGACGATCTTTATACAGTCTAAGAGACTATAGTATAAAAACATAAATGTTAGCAAACCAATTTACAATTGTTTATAAACTTTTATGTGTATATATATTTTGTCGTTTTGTAAAGGACTAAGTTCACCCAGGATTAACCGAAAACTTGTGATTGTTGTGTGATCTTATTCGTTATGGCCTTCAACATCCTTTCTAGCTCAGGGTGGACCAACTCGGATTCGTCATCATCTTCCTCGGCGACGGACTTCTTCTTGGAATACTTTGCAAGGATATAATGTTGTCCCGCATTCTTGACACAATTGTTATATCAACGCAAAATTCATACTCTATTAGGTAATATAATTTAAATATCCACCATTTAATTGAAAGACATGTAAAATTATTAATGGGATAAATTTTATATGATTGTATACGTTAAAATTACATATTACAAAAATATACATAAATTGAATGATGTTGAATTAATCGAAAGTCACATAGTTCTAGATAAATTCCTTTAATAAATCTCTAACTTGTTTCAAATTAACAAAAAAGTATTTTAATAACATTTTAATTCATAAAATTATCTATTATTTCAAAATAATATATTGATTAACATATTATTTTCATAATAATATATGAACTCGTAAGATGACTTCCAAAATTATCTACGAGAGTAAACATCGTTAACTTTATCAAATTGATCAATTTAGAAATAATTCATAAGCTCATAAACTATTACAAAATAGGATGTTAGTTCGTATATTATTGTGATATAATAGACAAGTTAAAAAATAAATATGCGGAAAAAATAGTTTCTATATTTTTAAATCAATTTAAAGAGATTAGTTAATTATTATGAAACTTCCACTCATTTTTGTATAACTTTTGAAAAGAGTAAACATTATAACACATTGAGATTTAAAAATAATAAAAGATTGCAAGAACCTAAATATTTTTAAGGTTTGGTTAGAAAGTTACAAAATATTTACAATACCACAAGCTTTATTGGTAAACTAAAAATTAACCCAAAATGAATCAACTCTAAAATTCAATCAGTGTAACAAAACATACCACTATATTGATATTTAAGTTCAATCTTAAATATCAATGTAATGGTGTTTTCAAAATAATTTACGAGTTTAAACATCGTTAAATTGACCAAATCGATCAATTAAAAAATAATTTTATAAACTAAAAAATTATTCTAAAATAGGATATTAATTCATATATTATTATGAAATAATAGACAAGTTAATAAATAAATATGTGCAAATATCATATATATTTTTTTTATCAATTTTAAAGAAATTCGATAATTATTATGAAAATTCCACTAGTTTTTGTTTAACTTTTGAGAAAAATAAATATTGTAACACAATGATATTTCAAAAAGATTAAAAATTGTAAAAACCGAAATACTATCAGGGTTTGGTGAGAAAATTACAAAAGATTTACAAGACCATAATTTACTTCGTTAAAGTGAAAATTAAGGAAAAAACAATTTATTCTCTCTTCAAGAATTTGTCTTTAGTTCTATTTTTCCATCGACTTTAGCCTTAATTCGAGTTTTCTTCAATTTTTATCTCTAATCATATTCCCCGTCGACTATAAAAAAATCTGTCAAAACCCCTCCGTTAGTTATCCGTTAAATTCAATTTTTTTTTTGACAAAACCCTAAAAACCCACCTGATTATGGTCTGAATCGATCAAATTTTTACCTGAAACTGATCCAATTTTGACTTGGTTTTAACTTAAGTCAAAATTGGATCAGTTTCACGTAAAAATTTGATCGATTCAGACCAAAATCAGGTGGGTTTTTTGCTTGGTTTTAACTCAATTTTGATCTAGTTTTGACTCGATTATATTTTAAAATGTTAATTTTTAGGCGATTAGATGTGAATTTACGACAAATTTAACCATTTATGTTAATGTTTTGGACAATTGCATCGAAATCAATTAATGAGATTGATGTAATTATTTTTTAGTCAAAATTGGATTCGGTATAGTTAATTGCAACAAAATCAGATGAAAATCGAGTTAATCAGATTAGTTTAATTGACGCGATTAAATAATCTCAACCCAAATTTTTACTCGAAACCAAGTAAACTAATTTGATCAACTCGATTTTGATTCAATTACTAAAACCAAACCTAATTTTTACTCGAAATCAAGTAAACCGATTTGATTAACTTGATTTCGACGCAATTATAAAAGAATTAACACAAATTATTTGTGTTTCTAACAAATTCATATCTAATTTTCTAAAGATTAACATTTCAAAATGTAATCGGGTTAAACTCAGTCAAAATCGAGTAAAAAATTGATTGAAATCAGATCAAAATTGAGTTAATCGAATCAGTTTAATTGACCCGATTTAGATGCAATTAACTAACTCAAACCCATTTTTTTCTCCAAATCAATTAAATCGATCCGATTAACTCAATTTTGATCTGATTTTGATGCAATTAACGAAACTAGATCTAGTTTTGATTCGAAAACAATTAAATCTATCCAATCAACTTGATTTCAACACAATTATATGAAAATTAATACTAATTGTTTATGTTTGTGGTAAATTCAGATATAATTGCCTAAAAATTATAATTTCAAGATGTAATTGGATCAGAACTGGTTCAAAACCAGGTTAAAATGAGTTAAAATCGCATAACATATTAGATCAACAAATTAGATCAAAATCGGATCAAATTTAGATCGGTTTGGAATCAAAATTGGATTGGTTTTGAATCAAAATCAGGTGAATTTTTAATTTTCGACCCAAAAATTGATTGAACAAAAATTTTAGCAAAAATTGACTCATGGAGATTTAAGTAGATTCTTGATTGTCGAAGGATAATAGAATTAGAACTAAAACTGGAAAGAGAATAAAATTTAAACCAAAAGTCAAAGGAGAGCCAGATGAAGGCCAAAATCGGTAGCTAATGGATTAAAAGTATATTCTCGACGGAATAAACTGTTTTTTTTTCTGAAAATTAGCCCAAACTAAATCAATTCACCAGTTCAATCAATATAACAACACACACCACTACACTGATACTTAAATTCACTCTTTAAACATCCACATTACAAACATAGATCTAACGTAGCATTGCAAACTCAAATTTAGACCTAAATTTACCAAAAGCTAGCTTTATTTCAGTTTAATTTGAGTGATTACTATTTTAGTCACTTAAACACAAATGTGTTATTTAATAATTTAAAATTATTTAAAACAAAATATATGAATCTAACATCCATGTAGTACACACAACATAATGAAGCTACATTTAAGAGAATTTCAAACTGCTCCAAACCCTTTTGTTTGAATTGAATTGGCTTGTGAGTTTGTTAGGTTAGGAAGCCCGACGACACTCCAGTTGCTTGGTGTTCTCTTGAAGCACCTTCAAGACCAACAAGAAGAAAAAAAGAAAAAAAAAAGGATCAACATAGATGTTCCATGTTTCCGCAGATATAATTGGCCTTCCGTACCTGCCGGATTCTTTCCGCAATGGCTTTGCAGCCCTCGTTCGCTAGTGCAAAGACGGTTTCAAATGTATCTATCGGCAACTTGGCATCCATCTATGAAACACGTAACGTGTGGGAATTTAAGATACATCGGCAAATCCCTGCAGTATCATAAGATACAATTTGGAGAGTGAGTACAGAACCTGGAGCAATGTCACCCTGTCTAACTTGGGTAGAAGTCCGACTGTTACATCAGGACCTCCAGCACTGTCTTCAACATAGTTCAAATCTGTTTACATTACACGAGAGAACACTGAGGATCATAAAGCTCAAACTGCCAAAGGGAAGGGAAGATCCATTGCTGATGTATGGAGGATTTGAAGGAAAAAAAAGGTCAAAAGAATTTACCGAGAAGAGGAGTGCTGTTCAAGTATCCGGCACTGCAGGAGGCAACAATATCACGCATGGGAATCCCAGCATCAGCAAGAGCTAGAGTTGCTGCATTGATACATGCCGATCTGGTTCCTAAAAAGCAATGTCAAAGAAAGAATAATGGATATGAAGATGGATCTAAGAAGAGGTTTGAGATTCAACAATGAAACAAAACTATTGTAGGAAAGGAAAAGGACTGAGAGTTACCTCCATCAGCTTGTAGAACCTGAACAAAAATGTCAATCTACAGAAAGAAGCGATACATTAGAAGCAAGAGAAAAAACTGCCCACTTTGCTGTAGTTTTCTCAATGTAAAGTAACCTGAGAACGAGGCATTAAGTGTGTCAAGATGCAGGCTTCCATTGTCTGACGAATGACGAGTGACAGCTCAGTTGAACGCCTAAGCCCATGGAAAAATTACTTAGAAAAAAAGCTTCTTTATATTAAGGCAAGCTATAATTCTCAACAATGACATGATTCTACAAAAAATGAAAGGAGAGCTTCAATACAGAAAATGTCACCTGTCGCCTTTCTGTCTTCTACGATCCCCAGTACTGAAATGAGCCATGCTGTACTCACACCGCACCTACAACATACCAAATTTGAACATATCAAGAAATGTCAAACTATAAGCAATTCCCCATGAGTGATGACAAAGATCAACACGCTTACCAGGGCATGCTCATTGATTTGTTGGCTCTTATTTTGAATCTGAACAAGGATAGATGAGAACACATACATACATGTAAGCATTTAAGCATATCAACTCAGACAAACCAGTAAAATGGATTGACTGTAAAGTACAATATAAATATCATCTCTGATTGGATATGAAAGGTAAGTGAACCGACCATACCTCTCTTGGACCATAAACTGCTGCAATGACTTTTGTATTACCCATCTCGAAAATAGCAGAGCTGAAAAAAAATGCCATGATAGAAGCTTGAGTTTCAGTTGGATGCTAGAGGTAGGGGGATGACAAGATAGGACCATGTACATTTACCCATCTGCCTTAGAAAGTACACCGATTTCAGCTTGGATTTGCCTCATCTAAGGTCCATATGCATCAAGAACAAATATGAATGAGGAATAAGGAACAGGTCAAGGGCAGAACAAACAGAAGTGAAGAGCCTGTGACAAAATATAGGAAGAGACATACTTCATTGAAGCGGCGACCATCTAAGCGAAGACCCTCAGGGTTGACATATTCCATTACTCCTGACTTCTGAAGAAGGATGCTAATTATGTATCTTCCAGATCTAATCAGAATTTGAAAAAGTAGACTAAGCATAAAAATACTGATCACGACCCTCATTACGAGCTTGTACACATGCTTCCAGAGCTACTCGATTAGCTACGTTCATCCGGTGCATTTCCCCAAGTAAAATCAAGAGAACAACTCTAGTTCTAAAAATACGCATACGCAATATCAATTAACAGAGGAAACCGAAATGAATCAATGGAGGAAACACACATTGCTCCGATCAATTCAAACAAAAAAATCCACTGGAATTCAAAGCAAAACAAAATCCACTGGAGATCAAAGCAAAACAATCCTACACCGTCGAACCTACAGACTACAGAGCCCATCTTCGCAACCTACAGAGTAAAGAGACCCGTTTGACTATTTTCTCGCCATTTCTCCACCTAAACCGTCGAACCTACAGGGTACAGAGACCAAAATCGTAGGAGAAGGGAGACAGACACAAACCTGAGTTCGACGGAAAGGGTTAGCGCTTAGACGTCGGCGAGACGAGAGAAATCGCTCACGACGCGGGTGAGTGGCGGTCGTAGGGCAGAAAGAGATACGGCGGTCGAACGGCAAGGGTAAAAAAATTCCTAAACCCTAAACCCTGCAGAAAGGGAAGGATAGTGAGGGAGGGTAAAGCGAACGATAGCCTAGGGTAAGTCTCTGCACCTTTTTTTAATAACCCGCGACCCGGGTCCAAAATGTCAACGGTCTAAAAAGAAATCCTGTTCGTAGACTCGATTTCTAACGAACTAAAAAAATTAGACCATGGCCCAATTTTTATGAGATGGGTTTCGATTGGATCTATGAATCGTATTGACTTTTAAAGATCCTAATTCACTAATTACTTATTATTAGGATGTAATTTCATAAATTATATGGTATTTTAAAGATAATATGTTAATTTTTTAAACTAATAGGTTAGTTGGTGTATCATTGTTAAGTAATCAACAAATTCATTAATAAATATATAAAAAATCATTTATTTTTTTATTAGTTAATTTGAAACAATTTAAAAATTATTATGAAATTTTTTGTAAAACAAATTATAGAAAAACTCATAAAATTTGTTTGTTTTGATTTAATTCTTACAAAATGGTTAGAAACAACCAAGATATAAAAACCATTAATATTTCTAACTCATATTATCATTTTGAATATAAAATAATGTGACAAAAACCCTGAACAACCACGTCTTTATATTAATGTTAAAGTTTATATATTAAATTAATATAAAATATTAAATAGATATCGGAAAATGTTTAAAATTATTAGTTATCAATGAACAATTACTAATTATCATTATAAAAATTGTATTTATTATTTTTTTATAATTAAAATTGGTTTTTTATTTGTTTAATAATTATAGTTATTAATTTTTTATTATATTGAGATGTTATAGAATTATTGTAATCACTAATATGGTTTCATCTGAAACCACCAAAACATCATATATATATATATATATATATAATTTCTTGTATTAATGTGTATTGAGTTTACTGTCATGTTCTTAAATTTATAAAAAATATGCGCCTACATACAAATGCAAATACCAACATCAAAGCTATATAAGCATTTTCAGATATGGTGTTACAATTAGGTGATTGCCCATTATCAGAACCTAGTGATGGTGAATGTTATATAGATATTCCTCTTGATTTACTTATAACATAAAACAGTAATCCAATTCAATCTATCATACACCATGTATACGGGGGTGTATGATTATCAGTTGTTTTTATTTCAGAATTAGGTAAGGTTGTTTCGGTATGAGAACAAGGGAATAAGGTATCTATAGAAATAGGAGTAGTAGGATTTCAAAAAATCCCATGGATAGCAACTAATATCAAAGTAATTATGTTGGTTCAATAATATTATTATTTTAATTCAAATTATTCTCATCTCAAGAAACCACCTCTAGCTTGTGTGTTTAAACACACAAGCTAGAGGTGGTTTCTTGTGCTTTATTATCTTTACTGATGATTTCAGTAGATAAGGATATATATATCTGATAAAACACAAATCTGAATCTTTTGAAAAGTTCAAAGAATTCAAAAATAAAGTACAAAACCAACTTGACAAGAATATCAAGAAACTTCGATCAGATCGAGGAGGTGAATATTGAAGCCAAGAATTTGTTGACTATCTAAAAGAGTGTGGGATTGTCTCACAACTCACTCCACCAGCTACACCACAATGGAGTGATGTTTCTGAAAGGAGAAATCAAACTATGTTAGATATGGTTCGGTCGATGACGAGTCGAACAGTTTTTCCACTTTCGTTTTGGGGACATGCATTAGAAACGGTTACTTTTATATTAAATCATGTTCCATCGAAGTCAATTCAAAAGACATCATATGATATGAGATATGGACTAGAAAACATCCTAGTATGTATTTTATGAAGATTTGAGGATGTGAGGTTTATGTTAAACGTCAGACGTCTTACAAACTCAACCCTAAATCAGATGAGTGTATTTTTGTGGTGTATCCTAAAAGAACTAAAGGATACTATTTCTACAAACCCTCAGAACACAAAGTTTTTGTTGCTCGCACATGTGTTTTTCTAGAAAGAGAGTTTCTTTCTAGAAGAACTAGTGAGAATACTGTAGAACTTGAAGAAATTCAAGAACCACAAGAAAATACTATTGACACTAAGATGGAAACTGAGCAGACACCACTAGCAGTTGCGGAACCGGAACCACAAGTAGTTGAGGAACCGGAACCACAAACTGATATGGAACCTGCTCATGAGACACAAATTATACGTAGGTATATAAGATCACATCGTGCACCACAAAGATATGGATTTTTGGTGACTCAAGATGGTGATGTAATGCTCATGGAAGATGATGAGCCTACGACCTACCAAGGGGCCATAACGAGCCCAGATTCTGAGGAATGGCTTGAGGCCATGAAATCCGAGATGGACTCCATGTATACAAACCAAGTATGGACTTTGGTTGATCCACCTGAAGGGGCGGGACCCATAGGTTTTAAATGGATTTTCAAAAAGAAAACCGATATGGATGTAATGTTCATACCTATAAAGGGCGTTTGGTAGCAAAAGGTTTTAAACAAGTTCATGGTATAGACTATGATGAAACTTTTTCACCAGTTGCGATGATCAAATCCATAAGGATTTTGCTTGTGATAGCTGCATACCATGATTATGAAATCTGGCAAATGGATGTCAACAACTTTCCTTAATGGAACACTTCTTTAGGATGTGTACATGACACAACTTGAAGGTTTTGTTGATCTAGAAAACGTTGATAAGCTCTGCAAGCTACAACGATCTATTTATGGATTGAAGGAAGCTTCTCGGAGTTGGAATCTTCACTTTGATGAAGCAATCAAAGGGTTTGGTTTCATCAAACGAAGATGAACCTTGTGTCTATAAGAAGGTTAGTGGGAGCACCATAGTTTTTCTTGTGTTATATATAGATGACATATTATTCATAGGAAACGATATCCCTACCCTGTAGTCTGTAAAGACTTGGTTAGGAAATCGTTTTTCTATGAAGAACTTAGGTGAAGCTACCTATATACTGGGTATAAAGATCTATAGAGATAGATCGAGGAAGCTGATTGACCTAAGTCAAAGTACATACATAGACAAAGTGCTAAAACGTTTTAGCATGCAGATTCTAAGAAAAGAACTTTGCCTATGGTAAGTGAAAAGTTTATCTCTAAACAACAATGTCGTACGATAAAAGAATAGACAGAACACATGAGTAAGATTCCATACGCACCTGCTATTGGATCTATCATGTACACCATGATATGTACACGTCTCGATATATCGCATGCCTTAAGTATGACTAGTAGGCATCAAAGTGATCCCGATTAAAGTCACTGGATCACTGTGAAGAATATTCTTAAGTACTTGAGAAGTACTAAGAATGCATTCTTGGTATTTGGAGGTGACGAAAAACTCATTGTAACGGGTTAACTGATGCTAGCTTTGAAACTGACAAAGATGATTATCGATCGCAATATGTTTTTGTGTTTTACCTAAATGGTGGTGTTGTGAACTGGAAAAGTTCTAGACAAGCTACAGTTGTTGATTCTACTATAGAGGCTGAGTACTTAGCTGCATCAGAAGCAGCTAAAGAAACAGTTTGGATCAAGAAGTTCACATCTAAACTTGGGGTGGTTCCTAGCTAGAAGATCATGTTGAGATCTATTGTGACAATAATCGTGCCATAGCACAGGCTAAGGAACCCAGATCACACTAAAGATCCAAACACATACTCAGACGCTTCCATCTCATTTGAGAAATCGTGGAGAGATGAGACATCAAGATATGTAGAGTACCAACAGATGACAATGTCGCAGACCCTTTGATGAAGCCTCTGGCATAGCATAGGCATGATCGTCATACTAGATCATTAGGTATTAGAGATATACCCGATTGGTCTGATTGGTCTTAGCGCAAGTAGGAGATTATTGGAGTACGCTCTAGAGACCAATCATTTGGATGATTTTTATTTGAGTATTTCTAATGTATCATGACATTTTCTATAAAATGGCATTCTATTATTTCATTCCATTTACTGTCTGCGTATATAAATAGATGAAATAATATCCTTAGAAATATAATTTAAGATAGTCTTAAAACATCCCTAGTTGAGCATCATTGAGAATAAGAATATTAGGGGTGGGCACCCGCGGGTACCCGCGAGATTCTCACTACCCGCACCTGAACCCGTCCCGCACGGGTAACTAATTTTATTACCCGTACTCGTACCCGCAAAGTGCAGGTACCCGCTGTTCGGGTACCCGCAAAAACCCGCCAAAATTTTCAAAACCCACATATACCCGTCCCGCAAAAAAAAATTCAAAACTCAATAACAATATAAATTTAAATCTTACAATATTTCAAAAATTACAAAACATAACAACATAAATCTAAAAGTCTTAAAATACTTAAACATATATCGTTCGTTTGGAACGAAATCCTTTGAGACATGAAGCAACTTCTCCATCCCTATCTCGACGGAATCTTCCATGGCGTTTTTCGGTTAAAACCAGAAGAGGAATAGTAGTTAAGAGAAGGTATCCAAGTAAATACAATCCCAGAATCATGTTAGAGATCATTGAGTGATCACAAACCTGATTCTTAAGCAATTCGGCAATCAACAAAAGAGTAAGTTCACGAATGATGAATCTTCATCATCGAGCACTTCAAGAACAACTGTCAAAATTTGATTGAAGTACTAAAGAAGTAAAATGGGAACCAAACATCAGAATTGACAAACAAGAATGTGATAAAGCCACTATGGTGAATCAAAATATGGAGGGAACACGAGAGAGATGGAGAGATGATAAAACTAGCAGTCAAGCAGCCGCAACGGGAAGTTTGGAACCGATATGCATTGACATATTCAAAGCATAATACACAACCCCATCAAAACAATGAAATCAGTATCCTCCACCAGAGGTGAACAGACTGCGTGATATACCAATCGATAATAAAAAAGTAAAGGAA
>CM071862.1:11698625-11724880 GCA_036759665.1 Gynandropsis gynandra | reverse complement strand
TCACAATTTTTTCGATCCAATTTTCATAAAATTTCGAAAAAACTAATCCTAAACATACAGCCAGACGCTCTGATACCACTGTAGGGTTGATTTCAATTGCGGAAGCGTGTTTTAATCAACCCGAATTAAGATCTAGTCATGTTTACGATTAATTATTCGGTTTCAACGTTAAACGACTCAAGAACAGTTTCTGAGATACCTGAAACGTTGAACGGAGGATCGGATGTGAGACTTGATAGCACAAGTCCTCTACGCGTATCCACGCCGAGATCGGGATCTGCCTTCAACCTTTTGGTGCGGAATTCGGAAGAACGAAAACTGTTTTCGTTCTTCGGGTTTTCTGTTTGACGGCTGCGTTTCTAGGGTTTAGATTATTTGACTGATCATCTAATAACGAAAACCTGTTTTCGTTATTTATATAATTATTAACACTTTTAATAATTACAATTAAACCCTCAACTTATTCAATATTACATAATAGGCATAGGACTTTCAAATTTATGTCCAATTTTGACTTGATTTATACTTAATTTTGATCATATTTTGATACCAATTTTAACCAAAATTTTATCTAATTTTAAAATCTGAATCAAAATGAAAATTTAATCGTACTAAACCTTAATTTTTTTAAAAAACCGCTTCTTATTTTTTTTTCAATTTTCACCTAAAATTTGATCCAATTTTGACTCGAATTGGATGCAATTTTGAAACAATTTCAATACAATTCAGATCAAAATTACACTAAAATTGCAATAAACCCTGAATCAATATGAAATTTCAAACGAACTAAACCGATTAAAACTCGAATCATTGTGAAATTTGAACCGAATTAAACCAAAATTTAAACAAAAAATATTTTATGTTTATTAGAATTAGACCCAAATCTAGTCCAATTATAACTCGAATTTCGGTGTAATTTTGAGTTATTCGGGTTTAAATTTTGATTTAATTTTTTAAAATTTCATATGATTTAGGTTTTAATGGAATAAAAATCAAAATTGAGTCAAATTGTACTAAATTCGAGTCAGAATTGTGCTAATTTCAGATTAAAAGTCAAATAAACCTATAAGATTCGGTTTTTATTTAAATTTCAGTTTAATTTTGTTGAATTTTATATTGATTTGGGTTTTAATTGGATGAAAATAAAAAAAGGGTCAAATTTTACCCCGTTCGAGATAAAATTATACTAATTTCGGGTTAAAAATTGAACAAACTATAAGAATCGGTTTTTGTTTAAAAATTGGTTTAATTTTGTTGAATTTCATATTGATTCGGGTTTTAATTGGACGAAAATCAAAATTGGGTAAAATTGTATCCAATTCGATTCAAAATTATACTAATTTCGGGTTAAAAATCTAACAAACCGATAAAAATCGATTTTTATTTAAATTTCAGTTTAATTTGTTGAATCTCATATTGATTCGGATTGGAATTGGATTAAAATAAAAATTAGACCCAAATTATGGTCAAGATTGTGTCGAAATCGGGTCAAAATTGGTTCTAAACCGGATCAAAATTAGGTATAAACCGGATCAAAATCGAAAGATCTAATGGAGGGTGCTACATGCAGAATTGTAAAAGATAAGGGAGAATAGGATTAGAGTCAAAACATGAAGAGAGTAAGATGAGTACGAAACATGAGAAAAAATAGACAAAATAGAACAAACATGAGGGGGAAACATGAGTTTTACCCTTAAACAATGGAATATATTAGATGACATTAACAAATATATATTGATTTGAAAATATATTTTTAAGTTCGTGTATTTTTATGATATACAAACAAATTAAAGAATTAATATGTTAAAAATACGTATTTATTTATTTTATGAAAATAGATAAACAGATAATTATTATGTAATTTTCTGTAAAATGGTTAATAAATTTGTAACAACAATTTATTCATAATAGATCGAGTAGGCTTCTAATATAATATGATTCACTAACTATACAGAAAATACAATAATATATATAAGTCATAATGTAAATTCCTTATATGCTTCAAATAATTTTGATTGTAAGGTCTCAAAAACATTACCTCTAATATATATAAAACACAAGGCCAAGTGAACAGTACACTTGGCCAGGTGTTTCATTTTGATTGTTGGATTAATTTTTTTATTAAAAAAAGGACTATTTTCTAACCCTTGGATTTAGAGTATTTTTAATTCTGATAATCGGTTTTAGGGTTGATTTTAGAGTTAATCTGCCTATCTCTCTTCACTTCTCACCGTCTCTACCCTCTCTCTGGTTTTCTATCTCTCTTCTGTTTTTTGCATTTTTGTTTTTGATTTTGTCTTTGTTTGTTCATCGGTACCTCCATTTCTTCTGTTCATCGGTCGCCGCCTCGTCGTGATTCGATTATGTTGCTTTCTGTTCCGATTTCATTTTGTTGGTTCGTCGCTTGCTTCGATTTTCCTGTATTTTTCATTTTTTCGAGTTGTTTCGATTTGTGTTGGTCGCTCTGTGATTTTGCTCTGGTTGTTTGTAATCATATGATTCCTCGAGGCGGTGCGGTTGGGGAAGGAGAGAAGAAGAAAGGGAGGTGGGGAAAGAGAGAGAAAAAAGGGAGATGGAGATGGAGACTCGGGGAGAGAGAAGAAAGGGAGGTGGGGAAAGAGATAAATAATAAAATATTAATATTTTAGGGTTAGGAGAGAGATAATAAAATTTAAAATAAAATTTGAATAAAAAACCGTGCGAAAGCACGGAAATCATACTAGTTTTATATATTTGATTTCATCTATTTCTAAAAATTAGAAAATTTGATGCGCGGATCAAATATTAAATTTTAACATATAAAAATATTTAATTGTAAAATTACGTGTTTTATCACATAAATAATAAATAATGTGATATAAATAATATAACAAAAATAAAAGTTTTAGAGAATATAAATTTTATATAAAAATATTTGAAATATAAATTTTTATTTCAATATACACATTTATAATTTATATTTTAGTAAATTATATACAATTAATTAAATATTTTTTTAGATAATTATAGATTATTTATGATATATTAATATTTTTTGATATTTTATAATAATACGAGAAATTAGTACTCCAATATGACATATATAAAATATATAAAAAATATTAGAATTTTTAATTATTATTAATAAGAAAAAATATTTATTTAACATAAAAATTATAATAAATAATAATTTTAAAATAACATTTACACACGGATAAACACTAAATTTATTCTATTTTTTTATTTTAATTTTATAATTTTGTAATTATATTAAATTCATTAAATGTTTTTGTTTCAAGCATTTATGTAAATAAATTTATTCTAATGAAATTTTATATTTGGTGATAGATAATTAAGATGTCATTCCATATAATAAATAAAATTTATAATGGATATTTTAATCAATTTCAAAGAACATGTTTTCTCATTTATATACTAAATTTTATTCAAAAACATTTTTTATTTTATATTCATTTAAAATTTCATAATTTAGATTTAATTATTTATAAAAATATTAATGATAATTTAAAAAACTTATAAAAGTAGGGTCGACTCAACTAGAGAAAAGACCGTGTGCCATAAAATCAAAATAGACCTTTTTGAAACGAAATATTGGATACCAAATTTTTTTATATACAATAAATATTTACAATATTTATTTGAAAAGAGCTATTATATTTGTATGTTTTGAAACGAAATATTCAATCAAGTTTTCAACATCTAAATCCCCAATCCTCTAGGAGACTACTTTCAATTACCATTAAAGCTAATTCATTCAACATTTATTGTGATATAGTGGTTCGTAAGTACGACTTCAATAATTTGAGCTTCGAAAAGCTTCTTTCTGCATAAACAACACTAATTGGAATAGTCAATAAGATTCTATACGCAAGTATTGCATTCGGAAAACAATTATATCGTTTCAATAATTCTAATAAAGCAATTGTTCATATCTTTTTCATTTGGTAAAATTTCTCTAAGTAACTTTAACTCAACAAAAAGCTCATATCCAGTTCTAGTCTTTTTTCTATTTCTACAGATATCATATCACAAACTAACCACAAGGATCAAACAAAAAAGCTGATCCATCCGATTACGCAACAAAATAAAAAGAAAGACGACGAGAGACCATAAACATATACCAGCGAAATTGAAGATCTCAGATGGCTGAAGCTAAAAAATCGAGAGAAAACAAAAACTGTTTGAATCCTCAAACAAAAACCTTTGGAAGAGACAACAAAAAAGATAATTTATGGATTTCTAGGAGGGTTTTCTGGGAACTGTGGAAAGAGTTTCTATATATTTTTAGAGGTAAGGGTTTATAAAAATAATAAGAAAAATTTCTGTATTTTTTGGAGTAACTATTAATTTTTTTTAATAATGGGCTCTCAATGAGCTGAAGGTCCTGTTCCACAGCTCCTGTGGAACATGCTCACAACCACCCCTGTATAAAAGTAATATGATGCTTTTAATTAATTTTTTTTTATTTTATGAATAATATTATGTAATTTTATTATTTATGTTCATATATATTTTACTATTTATAAATAATAATATTAAATATAAAATGTTTGAGATAGTTATAAAATATTATTTTTGTAGTAAGAATAATTGTAATAGATAATTTTTCTTGGATAAAAAAATTTATTTATATTATCTGATAATTTTATGAGAAAATAATATTGAAAATGAAAAAACTATGAATAATAATATATTTTTTCAATTTTTTGTAAAAATTTAGTTAATATATTAAGATTAATATGTTTTTTATTTTAAATTTAATTATTAATATTAAAAAATATTTAATTTTTATAGATAAATTTGATTTAATTTAATCTTGTATTGTTAATAATATGTATCATTGACTTCATTCATAGTAATTTATAGAATCATTTATCGGTGTATACTATATTGAACTTGAACACATAATTTTTTATTAAATGGAAAACGAATAATAAATATAAATTAGGTGCTAAAATAATCGAATATATAAAATATATATCAACGCAAAAGCGTTGAAAACTGATTTCAAACACATAAATGAATATAGATACAAAAATATAAACGCAAAAACTTGTATATACTATATTGATCCTTAACACTTACCATATAAATGATTTATTAATACATTCCATTTATTACAATGGTAAAAAAAAATCATCCAAGAAGATATACAACTCACTATTTACAATCTATATTTTATACTATTTTCTTATAAAAAATGTACCAACATATTTTTATTCTTCCTTTTCACGTTTCCGTTGTAAATTGTTTCCTTTTCATGCCACCTCTTTTATGAAATTTTTATGAGAAAAAACAAAATCGTCATACAAGCACTTATTACGCATTAAATTTCACACACTAATTGATTATATTGAGGCGTCATGTTTATTCCTAACGTGCTTGTGGAGAGGCTTGGTTCACCTCTAGTAAGTCCATCCATATCAAAGTTCTCATACTTATCATCCCTAAATAATAAAATATTTCACGCATGTAACTATTAAAACAAAACATCAATCACACAATATTTTTTCAAAATTTGTGTCACGCTCAACAAAGATCGTTGTGCTGATTTTTATTTTTATAATAATATCTCTATGACTCTCGGAATTCTACATAAATATGTAAACATATATATATGTATAAATAATTTCATATGATTAACCATCATAGATGAATATTAAATTTTCAGCTATCTATGTTTCCAATATTGGCTCTGTCATGGGAGACATTGGTTTTTTAAGATTTCTTGTGGTATTCTTCCATTTTCTTCTGTGCAGCCCTTTTCTCCTAATTTTATAGAAAAATAATTGAAATTCCATCATCATCATCATCCTCTTTCTCGACTGAAAACCTCTCTACTTTTTGCTCCACGGAACCATCCTCCTCCTCCTCCTCCCTTGATGAACCTGAAACAGTTTCAACATCATTGGAGAATATCATTTCTAAATCTCATTATCGCAACGTTTTTATATGCATATAACTTTCTCAACCTGTTTGCT
This sequence comes from Gynandropsis gynandra, assembly GCA_036759665.1. Lineage (NCBI taxonomy): Eukaryota > Viridiplantae > Streptophyta > Magnoliopsida > Brassicales > Cleomaceae > Gynandropsis > Gynandropsis gynandra. Next base: position 11,718,899 of record CM071862.1, on the reverse strand, counting down.
ACATCCATATAGATAATCTTTTTGTACGCTACATATTTTTTGAAGATGACATCAATTTTCTCATGTGGACTTCCCAAATCTTTTTAAATTTTTTTGTTTCATAATATGTCTCAGGAGCTTGATTATGTCCCGGTAAATATTTACGCTTAGTTTTGCAAAATGAATCCATACAATTTTCAGCTACATTGTAGTCTGTTCTTAAACTCATCAACCTTCATAACAATGATAAATGAGACTAACGTTCACAACAACCTTCATATATAGGTTATTCGCCACATCCAATAGGTTTACAAATCGGTGTGCCTCATTGTTCGACATCTCTTCATGCATTTACTCAACAACTCCAGAAAAGCATCTAATTCCATTTCCATATATGGGTTGGTCATCGACATTTCCCAATAAACCTCTTCATTTCTTTCCATTGTCTGTGCTTCTTGCACACTATCTCTAACACCATAATTTTTTCCGTGAAATAACCAAATTTCGTATTTCTCTACGAAACCCACCTTGTAAAGGTGTTTGCAAACAATTTCTTGACTTCGATACTTCATATTTTTGCATCTTTTGCAGGGACATAACATTATCTCACATTCTTGACACAAAGGTTGAATCGACATAAAACTCATGAAATGCTCTAATCCGTGTAATAATTCTTGAGTAACTTTCTCGGTTACGTGATTTTTTTCTATACATCCATTCTCTCGATCTGTATATATCTCTATTTGAAGAAAATGAAAATTTTTGAAAATATATTTTGTGTTGATGGCTTGATGGTAAACAGTTCGAGTTTGATGTATAAATAGTGAATATTCTAACGAATTTCTATTGAAAATACCAACAGATGACCATTGAAATACAACGTTAGATTATTCCAACAACAACCTCAAAATTCTAAACTTTTTAACGGACACTCTTGAATAAAAATTTCGGTGTTCAACGACCTTCCAACGAATGCATAAGCATTTGTAACAGATGTTATCCATTGATCATCCGTTGGCAATCCCAACGGATTGCAATAGGTTTCTGGTCATTGATAATTTCCCAATTCTCGTTACAATTTATTGCAAATATTATCAATGGACGAATCTGTTGATCCGTCCATTCATAATTGTATGATTTTTGGTAGTGATCTCGCTTATCACCTTGGAAATGCTTGCACTCCTATCTAAAATGAAAGCTAAATCAAGATAATCTTATATTACTTCCTAACGCTTCATCATAAACCATGTCTAACTAGGGTCATTCTTGGAGTCAACTACTCCAAAAGTAACTAAATATTGGTGAAAGTTGGTATTTGTACCGGTAGTAATGATCAAGACTCCACCATAAACACTCTTTAAGAAAGTTCCATCCACGGAAATAACTTTTCTTAATGCTCTAAACCCTTTAGTACAAGCTCGTAATGCAACTAATACATACTTGAACTCTTATTGTTGTCTAATTCAAGTTGTGTAACAGATACCCCATTCATTTATTTTAGTATGTGCAAGTGACAGAAGCATCTCAAAACTAATTTCTAGACTACCGCGTACATCATATTCAACCAACTTCTTATTCTCTCTTTATGTTGTGAACTAATTTCTAAATTTCAAGTCATCAACCATGTCAATCAGATCATGGTTGATAAAATTGTCTATAGAAGGCTTGTGATCCAGAACTTGCCTTAACAACATCAAAATTGCCAACCTCATCCGGTGAGCGGAAATCTTTGCCTTTACAAGCTTTTCACTCACTTGTGCGATGATCACCTTTCCACGGACGAAATTATTTGGCATGAATGTATCACCCCTTTTGGACTCCTATCCTCTTGGATAGGGCTCACAATTAAATCCGGTAAATAGTGTATGCTCCACGATAGAGTACCAGATGAGAACATTGTTTACGATGAACCATAATTTCTTCTTGTCTCGTACAATCACGAAGTGATTTAATAGGATAGACATGTGAACCTTCGTCAATGTGGAATCACATTGGAAAAGGAATAAATACCTAAACTGTGACGCCATGTTGAAGTGATGCACCTCATATTCATTTAAAATTCCTCTCAACTTCTTTATTGTCTCATGAGGACTTGGTGGTGATCTTTGGCATTTTGTTCATGTGCTTGAATTCATAAAGAAACTTCAGCTTTGGCGATACCTACAAAATAACCAATTAAGAATACATTAGATTTCTACCGACTCAACCGACCCTTGCGATTCTATTGACCCTTTCAACTCTATTGACCCTTGCGACTTAAGCAATCCATGCGACTCAAGCGACCCAAGCGACCCATGCGACTCAAGCGATCCTTGTGACTCAAGCGGCCATTGCGACTCAATCGACCTTTGCGACTTAAGCGACCTATGCCACTTAAGCGATCCAACTGACTCAAGCGACCCATGCGATTCAAGCGATCTTTACGACTCACTAAGACTCAAGCAACCCTTGCGATTCAAGCGATCCTTGAAACCTAATGAATCGCTTGAGCCGAAGAGGGTTATGAGTATCAAACGACTCACTGAGACTCCTGACCCTCTTCGACTCAAGCGACTCAATGAGACTCAAGCAACTCTTGTGACTCAAACGACTCATGCGACTCAAGCAACCATTGCGACTCAATGAGACTCAAGCAACCCTTGCGACTCAAGCGAGCCTGATCTCTAATGTATTTCATCTGCAACGTAAAATCCTAGAAATGGATCCACTTATAGACGCCATTGAAGATTACTCGTGCTCTTTCTTCACTACTGATTCTTACCATTTCTATCTCACTTCAAAATTTCCTTGGTCTCAACTTGAATTTTCCTTCTTGTTTACTTTGAACTCAATCCTTACTCTCAACTTCGAAATCCCCTCTCGCTCCTTATTCTCAACTTTAAAACAATTTTTCATTTAAAAAACTATCAATCCGTGTGTGTTTTCATGTGCGAAAATTAAGGATAAATTTATATTTTCTTCAATTTCTTATTTCTACTTAATAATTATTTTTATGAGAGTAGACATGAAGTCTTGGCCTACGAAGGTATCTTGATATTCTACCTTTTTCAATTGGACTTAGGCCCTGACTAGTGGAGTCGCAGTCGCCCACAAACGCGACGACTGCGTCTTGTGGCCACTGCGAGCGACATTAAAATTGACTAGTGGAGTCGCAGTCACCCGCAAACGCGACAAAACACTTAATTTAAAAATCCGAAATTATGTTGCATTACTTTTGCATTTCAGAGAGTTTTAATAAAATTACGAAAATACACTTCAAATTTTGTTTATTATATTAAAATATTTATCCGTATTTCAAATTTTGTTTCAATGATTTGTTTTATAGTTTATATTTATCGTAAATCTATAAATATGTGTATATATATATGGGTGTATAAAAATATTTGATGATGTTTTGATAAAATTATTTTAAGTTTCTATTATAATTTATATTAATCATAAATATATATACATGCATATGTATATGTAATATATATTTAAATATTTTAATAATTTATAAATTTATTTTGAACAACAAAATTTAAATAAATTATAATTTTTTGAAAATTATAATTAAAAAGTATACATTAAACAACAAAATTTAAATAAATTATTTCTATTAACAATTGTCTATTTTATAATTTTATTCAAAATATAATCGTAATAATTTTACCATTCGTTTCTAATCGTAATCATACACAGATACGATACTTTCACCATTCACGCGAAATAAAACAAAAAGACCCCATACTTGATGTAACCACCACCAAATATAAACACAAACAGCGGTTCCACGATCAATACTTGATGTAAGCACGGGCTTAATTACCAAACATACTCCCACGATTTAATAGTCAACCTTTGACTAATCCTTCGGATTTATGAATTTAAATAACGCGAAGACATTTGACTAATCCTCAGATTATTAATTTAATTAACGTGAAGAGATGTTAATAATATGAACTAAACACGTTTTGACCTTTTCCCGTCATCGTTTCCGCTCCCAACGGTAACAAGAGAGAGAGAGAAGATTTTCTAAATTGGATTTCGATCTTTGTTCGATTTCGTCTGAATTTTGAATCAGATTGAAGATCAGAGGAGGATATGGAGGTCGGAAATGGCGGATGCAGATTGAATCGAAGGAAGACGATGACGATGGACTGGACGGAATTGGAATTGGCGGATTTCGAAGACGACGATGATCGGTTCTTCGAGACTCATGATCGCCTCTCTTCCGCTGTGTCTCTGGACATGGCGGCCTCGTCTTCTGACGAGGATGAGGGCTTCGACGACTGTCGGATCTCGTTCTCATCTGCCGTCTCTTCCTTCACCGCCGTCTCCGTTCTCATCTGCCGTCTCTTCCTTCACCGCCGTCTCCAATGCCTCCCGGAAGTTCTGTTCGCCGGCTATGTCGCCAGATTACGACATCTGGATGGCTGCGCCGGGATCAATCTCCGAGCGCCGTCGCCGTCTCCTTCATGGGATGGGGCTCGCTAGCAGCAAAGACCTTTCTCGCGCCGTCTCGATCCGTCGCGTTGTATCTAACAGGGCCATTGTCGTCAATGGTAGGGGCAAGGAGAAAGAAGCCAATGTGGAACCAAAGGAGGACAATGATCACCACAAAGAGACTCTTCAAGCTCCTCTGGTTCCGATTCTGCTCACTCGCTCCAGATCAGAATCTGAGATTGAGAAATTCTCCATAGAGAAACGGAGGAAAGAAGAATTGCTTGGGAAAATCTCGAAGCAGCGGATCACCAGGACGTCTTCCACGATGGCATCGACTCGAGCTAGAGTTTGCCAGTACCAAACCCCCGGGAGACCGTCCACTGGGGTTCATGGAAATGAACCGAATCCTAAGCGTGGTGGTTCTGCGGCATTGACGTCCTTAGGTTCTAATTCACGATTCGCAGTGTTCTTCTTGATAAAGAATTTAGACACGGGGAAAGAATTTGTAGTGAATGAGTATGACGAAGATGGAACGTGGAATAGGCTTAGTGATTTGCAAACAGGGAAGCAGTTGACGTTGGAGGAGTTTGAGAAGTGTGTCGGGTATTCACCTGTTGTGAAAGAGCTTATGCGCCGAGAGAATGTGAATAGGATTAATTATGATTCTGTTGTGGATCTTCGGAAACTAAATTCGTATCTGTCCAAGAGCGTGAGAATGAGCAAGAGAAGAGGTGTCGCGCTGCTGAAGAATATAAAAGATGTAGCTCATTCTATGAGTTTGAAGGTCACAGACAAAGATATCACTGACGGTAGCACCAATAGCCCTAGAAAGGTAATGGACCATAAACATGGGAAATCTAACCAGTGGGTGAAAGTGAGGCCAACGGGAAAGTCTTACAAGGAACTGAGCGCTTTGCACATGTGTCAAGAGATTCAAGCTCACGAGGGAGCTATCTGGACCATCAAGTTCAGTGCAGATGCACATTATCTTGCAACTGCAGGAGAGGATCGTGTTATTCATGTGTGGGAAGTGCAAGAATGCGAAATCATGTCGATGAGTGAAGGGAGCCTCACGCCCATTCATCCTTCCCTGTGCGACTCTATAGAAAGATCATCCGCCATGAATGAAAATGGAGTAGTTATACTAGAAAAGAAAAAAAAAGGAAAGGGCTCTTCCAGCCGGAGAGTCAACGAAATTCCAGAGTACGTTCATGTTCCTGAAACGGTGTTCTCCTTTTCAGAGAAACCTATTTGCTCTTTCAAGGGTCACTTGGATGATATCTTGGACTTGTCATGGTCCAGATCTCAGGTTAGCTTCTGAATCATTTAATGATTGAAGTTTTTGGAGATCTGTTGGTAGAACATGAAGATATGAAAGACCCGTCATATCTCACAATCTTAACATGTGTATAATATATGATTATCTTGACTACATTCTGAAAATGGGATTTGCAGCTTCTGCTTTCATCATCCATGGACAAAACAGTCAGGTTATGGGATTTAGAATCCAGAAGCTGTCTCAAATTGTTTGCCCACAATGACTACGGTAAATGCATCATTTGTCTTTTAAGTACTTACAGACATGCCCTTGACACTGTCTCCTTATGCAACAGTGACATGCATTCAGTTCAATCCATTGGATGACAATTATTTTATCAGCGGGTCACTTGACGCTAAGATTCGAATATGGAACATACCCAAGCGGCATGTTGTGGAATGGAGTGATCTTCATGAAATGGTCACTGCTGCTTGTTACACCCCAGACGGCCAGGTTTCACTACCTTCTCATGTTTATGGTAAATACCTATTATGGTTCATGTCATGATTTTCTGTTATACTCTCATGATTGAAGGGTGCGGTTATAGGATCACATAAAGGAGTTTGTCGTGTTTATGATGCAGAAGGTATGCTTTATTTATCATCTTCATCCAATTCTAAGATGGTTTCTTAGTACTCCACGAAACGTTTTCTTACCATTACGCCTCTTCCTACGGTAGAGCAGATTGTAAACTGAGTCAAACTAATCAGATCGATGTACAAAGCAGTAAAAAATCTCAGTCGAAAAAGAAGATCACTGGTTTACAGGTGCTTTTCGTTCTTCTCTTTGAGATCGATATCAAACCTTGCTTATGTTCTGATTTTGACACCACTATCCATATCATTGCCTGACAGTTTTCTCCGGTGAACCCATCTGAAATTCTTGTCACGTCTGCTGATTCTCGGATTCGGATCTTGGATGGTTCCGAAGTTATTCATAAATTCAAAGGTAGTCTTAGAAACACCAACACGATAATTTCTGTGATATCATGCAACTCTGTTAACAATGCCACTTCTTTTCTTACTTGGTCTTCATATAGGATTTAGAAATACAAGCAGCCAAATCTCAGCTTCATATAGTCAAGACGGGAGATACATAATTTCCGCGAGCGAGGATTCTCAGGTCTACATTTGGAAGACTGACCACCATCGAACCATGTCGAATACTGGCAAAAGAACCACAGCCAAGACTCGAGCCCATGAACATTTTCAATGCAAAGACGTCTCTGTCGCAGTCCCATGGCAAGGCCATGTGAGAGGCGAGCCTCCCCCGGTGCAGATTCAATCCAAACGCCACTCCAAGCGCATCTCCACAATCCCAACATCGATCCAACCATCTTTAACCACCGGTTCACCAACAAAGGAAGATAGTTCCGCGTCAGCTGCAAACAACAAGAGGCCTGGTTTACCACCTTTACCGAAGAAAACCGCATCACAAATGCAACACCAGGGAGAAGAAGAGTCGGGACCGGAACTGGGAAGCAGCGAGTCAATGAGGTCAAGCTTGAATAGCTCTCATCAGTCTATGCGATTTGGCGAATCACCGTCGATAAACATGTCGTCGTCGAGGTTGAACTCATGGTCGTGGTTGGATGTCGGAGGTGGAACGCAGCAGACTGTACAGCCGACAGCGTGGGGGATGGTGATAGTGACGGCTACGCTCGGCGGAGAGATCAGAGTATATCAGAACTTTGGATTGCCCCGGCGAATAGGTCGACAAACAACTCTCTTCTGATTTACCCAGTTTACCTTTTTTGTTGCTTGTAGAGTACGTAATTGAACATTATATTGCGGAAACGAAGTGTTGATAGTGTTATCATAATCGTGAAAATCACAGTTATTTGTGGGTGCGTAGTGATTAAATTCCGAATTTATACAATAGGGTACAAACTATATATTGTCGACTTAGTTTTTTGTGTTTTTATCTTAACCTAAAAGACAATATACACATGACTACGCCATTTGTATTATTAGAGGAGCGAAGGATTAGAATTTTTAACTATGTAATAACTTTTTGTGTTATTCTCAGTGTTGTAGAAGTCGCCGTCCATCAGCGCCTAGTAGGTATTTTTTTTATAACTTAGATTTTTAAAATTATGCAATAACAAAAAAAACGTATAACATTAACAAAATACATACATAAACTACAAAGTTCTACAAAACTATAACATAAATAAATATAAATTCATTAGCCATAACATAGAAATAACAAAACATTAAACATTAAAGATCTAAACATCTAATACTTGCTCTCGAATTAAATATTCCACCTCTTCACGTGGTCTTTAATCAATATCAAGCAAATCACAAAAACCCTCTTTTAATTCAATATTATTCTTTTCAATGGATTTATCTATGTACTCAAAGATATATTCACTTGTATGAGAATCTTTTAAAACATCCTTTGAAGATAAGAAACAAGTACCTATCTTGGAATGAAAACATAAGTTCATGATATTCCTTCTTTTTTTATCACTCCAAGCATCTGTCATCACAAAACATTCACCTAAAATTCATTCTTCTTCGTTTCTATTTAACAAGTCTTTCGTCTTTTGAACATTGTCTTTTAAAAATGACACTCTCAATATCTTCTGAATTACGTTTCTTCAATGTAGAAGATATCACTTTCGTTGTGGAAGATTTAATGGTCGATGCTGAAGATAAATCCATAAATCTTTACAATCAAACATACATAACAAAAATTCAAATTAATCATTCTCTTCATAATCAAATCAATTAACATTCAATATTGTAAATTGTACATCATCACCTAAACATTTATCCATTCATTAATTCATGCATAATCTATTATTTGTGCATTGATTCATGCTTACTATATCATTCATCTGTTCTCATTCCTAATCTTCCAACTGTTGAAAACGTCAAGCAAGCAAGAATTGAGAACCTGACCGAGGAGGACGACGACGAGCAAGCAGTCGAGGATTGAGCTAGGAGACGCTGGCTCGCAGCGAGCTTCGTTCCAGCAAGGAGACAGAGACCTTGGAGGAGGATAAGCTAGCGCGACGAAGAGGAGGAGAACAGTGACCTTAGAAGAGGAGCTGGTTGAGGCGAGAGGCGACAACGGCTGGCAGAGGCGAGATTCGGGAAACTTGAGAAAAGCGGCGAGAGGCGCCAATGGCTGGCTGAGGCGAGAGGCGAAACCTGACCAAACGAAGCTGGCTGATGCGAGGCGAACGACGACCTTGGAGGAGGATAATGGCGAAACTTGACCGACGAAGCTGGCTGTGCGAGAGGAGAACATAAACCTTGGAGGAGGAGATAGACGAGGAGACCCGACCAAAGCGAGAGGAGAAGGGCGACCATGGACGAGGAGAACGGTGAGATTGGAGTAGGCGCACGACGAGAAAGACTGGAGGGGAGCGCTGAACGAGAAAGGTAGGAACATGACCAGGGTTTCCATAGATCAAAACGGTGTCGTTTTGGATAGTTTTTTTAAGAAACCTCCCAGGTAGCGATTTTCAACTAGTCGGCCGCCTAAGTGGTGATTCCACGACGCCTAGGCACCGACCGACTACCATGACCGATCTTAGGGTTTTCTGGACGACCCTTTGCCGCCGAACGCCTGGGTAGCAAGTCGGCCACTTAGAACGATTTTTACATCACTAGTTATTCTTAAATCACAAATAAAAAATTACTATAAACTCATCAATTCTGTTGAACTGTAGTTATGATGGCTATTAAATTAAATTATTGATGCGAAAAGGACAGAATTATCATTTTCAAGATTAAAATAAAAGATTTGAAAAATGATTACAGTTAAATTTAGTACCATATAAATTTAAATTGATTTTATCCATTGTACATCATTTTGTTCGAAACTAAAATATATAAAAGATTCTTTTTTTTAATAATGGAATCGTGAGTTACGGCATACTAATCATAGTCAATTTATCTTATGTGACGTAAGGTTATTTTTTTTATGATAGTAATATTTTGAACAGAGTCCATAATTTATTCAGTTGCCATGTATAAAACAAGATTGGAAGTTTTTTGTATGTAAATGTAAATATATTATATGAAAAATATATAATCATGGAATATACAATAGAAGCCATCGAAGTACCCACATCCTAAGTTAGGAAAAGTTAGACGAAATGATTGGTTCTAAAATGTGAAAGAACGATAATATGAATGAAGATGGCTCTACAAATATCAATTGCAGTTCCATTCTGAAATTAAATACATATACACATACATATTTTTTTTTTACGAATTTTGAGATTACATTCAATTCATTGTGCTGCGAAATTTTATCTCATGATTGAGATTTTTCAATTCTATAACTAAGCTATGAAGAATTTATTATGATAACTCTTGTTTTTCTTTTTCGAAAAATGACAAGTATTTCAAGGGTTAAGAACATGAAATCACATACTTGGCATGTATTTCTAACGTATTATAATCGTTATTATGGTAAATGGTCCATAGACTAAGAGATTATCACCAAGATTATAGGGGTCACGACGTATAGGTATTATATATGGATATATCCTTACTAATTATTAAATTTCAGTGTACCTTTTTATTGATGACATTATTTTTCAATTAATTACGGTTATTGGTTCTATTAATTTATTACTCAATCATTGATCGTTTGATATTCGAAATATATTACGTTATAAAATAAAGTATAAGTCTCTTGATCCAATAAATGATGGTTTAACTATGATAGATGAATCCAATATAAAATCATACTTTTAAATTTATTAATCAAATTATTACATGGTTCAAATGAGGTAATATTAGAACAAATTAAATTATGGTATATGTAATTTGGAATTAAAATTTAATATTAAATTAAACACGTTGATTGTATAGTGTTAATGGAATAATTAAAGTTCAACCGTATTTCAGTAATTATAAGACCATTACTCTTTGATACAAGACTCTATAAAAGAAAGTAGGAGTTATTTTAGATAGGTATCATTAAAATTAAAACTAATATGAAAAAAATGTAAAAAGAGAAACACGATTTTCTAGTTTTAAAAAATAGTTCTTCATCAAAATCTTATATCTAGATAAAATTATGATCTATGATATCACTATCTATTGTATGAATCGTACTAAATCTATGAAAGACATATAATTGAATTTAGTATTCGTGAATCTATTAAAGATATTTGAATAAATTGATTAATTAAATGAAACTTATTAAAAGTTTATAAGAATTGTTTTACATAAAAGATTATAATGCATTTTCTTTTCCTAATCTAATGCCATATTATCGTTTCATTGAAATATCCCGAAAATCTAATATTAATAGCATATTATTGATATGGAAAATTTATGTAGTTAATGGGACATCGTATTATTATAAGCTAAATTAATACGTGTGGGATAAGTCTTCTTCTTCAATTATTGGAGTTTGCCCAAAAAAAAAAAAAATTAAAAGAACAATAATAATAGAATATAGGATGTGACATCTCATCGTGTGATATACATATCATACGGTTCTCGTCCACATTTGGGTTTTGAAAGCTGTACGCACCCAATTTATAATAAATACAGCGTTAATCCGTGATATTCTGAAGTGGAAAATCATGATTTTTTCATTCGGGAAGTTAAGATGTACGTTTAAAATTAAAAGTAAAAAAAGTATAAGAGTATAACTTTCGAAAATTTTTCTACGATAGAGATAATACTAGAATTATAAAATTGATTCACACACGATGATTTATTCAAATCTGAGGATAAACTCTTTTTCTCAAATTTCTTCTCTTCTTTCGTAAAGATATTCTTTTAAGTCTCATCACTCTAAGTAATTTTTCTCTTGATCTTTGAGTTTTGGATGATTAGAAATGGATGTCGCTATCTCTATTTATACTATTCTACTTCTAAATAGATGGTGGAGATTTCTTTCATCCAATAGAAGAGACTGATTCTCTAGAATGCTCCATACACTTTAGAAATCTCTAAACTCTTCCATCACCTTCCTCATTCTTCCATAATTTTCTATAAGGTTCTACACATCTCTAGAATATTCTACAGGATTCCATACTTTTCTAAAACTTTCTAGAATTCTACAGTTATCTAAATTTCTCCGCAACGTTCTCGAGACTTCTACATTTCTTTAATTTTTTAGAAAATAACTCTTTAATTAAGGATGGATTCCAACAAATCTCCCCTCCAATCTTAATTGGGGGTAGTAGTAAATCGGTAGCTTGACAACAATCTTCAAACTTCTTCGTTGGTTTCACCTTGGTCATCATGTCAGACCAGTTCTCATCTGTGTGAACCTTGTCAAGATGTATTCTCTTTTCCTCGAGAACTTCTCGGATCCAATGATACCTTATATCAATGTGCTTTGTGAGGGAATGAAATGATGAGTTCTTTGCTAGGTAAATTGCACTTTGACTGACACACTTTAAGACATAACTTTCTTGATCTATTCCCAATTCAAACAACAAGTTCTTTATCCACAACATCTCCTTGTAAGCTTCAGTAGTTGTTATGTACTACGCCTTTGTTGTGGATAATGCAACACACTTTTGTAGCTTTGAATGCAATGAATAGCCCCCCCTCCCCCCTGTAAAAATAGTCAATTATCCTGAAGTTGATTTCCTTGAATCAATGTTGCCGGCCAAATCCGCATCTTTGTATCCTTCTAACCCAAGTATTCCTTTTCCAAAGCATAAACATCTTTTGGAAGTTCCACCAGGTATCAGAGGATCTATTTTATTGCAACCCAATGTTCATTTTCTGGATTAGTCAAGAAACGACTAACAACACCCACTGCGTAGACGATATCTGGTCTTGTGCATATCATTACATCCATGAGACTGCCTACTACAGATGAGTATGGTATGTTCTTCATTCCTCCATATCTTTTTCACTTGTTGGACTTTGCGTCTAACTCAACTTGAAGTGTCCAGCAAGTGATCTGTCATCAACATATAATAGGAGTATGAGAAAGTCGCTTTTTTCGTATCTCTTTATGAAGACGCAATGATCGTTATCTGTCTTTCTGAAATCATTTCGACCATAAATGATTCGAACTTCTTATACCATTATCTCAGTGCTTGTTTAAGTCCATATAGACTCTTCGTGAGGCGGCATACTAAATTTTCATTGCTTGGAACTTTAAATCCCTCAGCTTGTTCCATGTAGATCTCTTCTTCTAGGTCGCCATGAAGAAATGATGTCTTGACATCGAGATGTTCAATCTCCAAATCTTGCACGGCGGCTAGACCAACAACAACTCAGATGGATGTCATCTTTACCATGGGAGATAATATCTCTTCAAGTCGATATGATTTTCTTGACCGAATTCTTTAACGACCAATCGAGCTTTGTAAGGAGGCTTTGAGCTACTATCTTCAGTCTTGATTCGGTACATCCACTTATTCTTTAAGGATTTTCTTCCTTTTGGTAGCTCCACTAGTTCATATGTGTTATTCTCATGCAAGGATTGCATTTTTTCTTGCATGGCTATTCTCCATTCTTCTTTATGACAATTAATCATTGCTTCTTTATAGGTTTGAGTCTCCCCTCATTAGTGAGCATAACATACTCATCTATGTTGTATCGAGTGGAAGATCTTCTATCCATCGATGATCGTCTTGACTCTTGTGCGATTGTAGGGTTAGATTGAGGCTCTTCCTGAACTGATCTATCATGAGTTTCCTTGTTGCTTTGTTCCAACAAAGGTTCATGATCTTAAACATCACTGCTTTCTTGTGTCTTATTTTCCTCTTGTTGGACTAGAGTAGATTCCATGTTCTTACTACTTCTCAATCTTGACCTCTCTGATTTTTGAATGTCTTCAATTGTTTGGTTTTCAAAGAATACAATATCTCTATTATGAATAACCTTCTTGTTGATTGGATCTTAGAGCCGATACCCAAATTCGTCCTTGGGAGAACAAAGGTAGATGCATCCCTTCATCTTTGCATCAAGCTTTGTTCACCCATCTTTGGGGATATGAACAATGGCTCTACACCCAAACACCTTAAGATGATCGTATGAAGCCTTCTTGCCCATCCAAACTTTTTTCTAGAATGGTTCCATCAAGAGGGACTGATAGTGTGAGGTTTACAATGTCAACCACGGTCATTATGGCTTCTCCTCAAAATGATTTGGGTAATTTAACATGAGAGAGCATGCAACAAATTCTTTTTTCAAATGTCTGATTCATTCTCTCATCTATTTTACTCAATTATGGTGTCTTAGTTGGTGTCTTCTCTAGCCTAATGCCATATTTCTTGCAATAGGCTCCAAAGGGACCTCTTTACTCACCTGCGTTATCTGATCGTACACTCTTGATCTTCTTTCTAATCTCACACTCCACTAGAGCATGAAATTCTTTGAATGCATCAAGTACTTGATCCTTCAATTTTAGAAGGTGATTGTCTCGTTTTTATACATATTTTTTGCATGATTTTAGAGATGTTTATGATGATAGATGTGATGTTTACGTGTGATTTTGTATCTGTTTTACTCGTTTTCATGTTTTCGTGTTCCTACAGGTTTTAATGCGTATTTGGTTCATTTTGGAGCTAAAGAACGTACACGAGACAAAGTAGTAACATCGAGGATCATAACGGAGCAAACAGGATGAGAATCAGCAAGGACGAACACAGCCCAAGGGGGGCATTCACCTAGCCTGCACGGGGCATTCACCTAGCCTGTGCAGGGCATGACCTCCATCAAATCTAACATGCGTCGGGGTGAAGACCAGGGCGCACAGACCACCATTCACCCTTAGCCCGCGCGGGGCACTCACCTTAGCCCGTGTGGAGCCTAACTTCCAGCAACCGCAGCACAGCTCGGGCTGAGCATCAGGCCATGTGGGGCACATCCCTATCAAGCCAGCCCATGTGGGGCACACTCTCCAGCCCACGCGGGTCGCATCCGCCACCTAAAAAACAAGAAAAGGAAAGTCGGCCAAACAAGAAAGAAAGTGGTTAGTTATTTACACAAAAAGGAAACATGGTTAGAGAAGAGAAATGCGAGCCATATGGTAGGAAAATAGAAAGGAACCAATGCCATTTATTCAAGAATAGAAACTAATGCAAATAAGAATGAAAAACATACGAAAAAGTAAAACTGCAATTGCTGCAACAAGGAGAAAAGGAAGTGGACGGCCAAAGAGGAAAAATTGGAGAAAAGGGAAAAAAGAAAAGAGGACAGAGAAAGAAGAGAGTTGGGAGTCGAAATCAGTTCAGTTTTGGAGAGAACACAGGTTAGAACAGAGAGAACACATGTTATAACAGAGAGAATTACAGAGAGAGATTAGAGAGAGGAGCTATTCGGTAGTTCTTGGCAAGAGACATTCAATGAGTATTGGAGATCAATTTAGGACTTCGGTTTCGTTTGGTTTTTATATTCTTTCACTACAAAAAACACGTTAGTTCCAACGGACGGGGCAACGGATCCGTCCGTTGGAAGAAAATAGCAACGGATTGCAACGGATATGTTAATGCTTTCAACGGGAGCATATCCGTTGCAATCCGTTGGATTTTGTAACGGATTTTAACGGAATAATGCCGTTGCCAAATCCGTTACAAATCCGTTGACAATTTGCAACGGATTGTAACGGATAATATCCGTTGGCCATATCCGTTGGAAGACCGTTAGAATCCGGGGGAAATATTCTGACGGTCATCCGTTGACAAATGTAACGGTAATCCGTTACCATTTGTAACGGATGGCCGTTGATATTGTTAATTTCGAGGTTCAACCGTCGAAATAAATTCGTGAGATCTTGCAACGGGCATCCGTTACACATGCCAACGGATGTCCGTTGAAAATTTAACTATATATATGGTTGAATCTAAAACAATATCAACAATATCAATATCAACGGATATGAATCAAACAAACCACCAATATCAAGTATCTTTTGCTTTCATGGTTGAATCTAAAACAATTTTGATTAATTTTCTTACCGGTGGTGAGGAAGTTTATTAAGGTTGTTTTGGATTCGATTATGGAAGTAAAGATACTGGTTTTGGTGACGGAGGTAGCTGTCGGATAGAATTCTATGTTAAAGTTTTTTTTATGTAAATTATTATTGTTATCCTTTGTTAATTATGTAAAAAGAGATATAAATGAAATTTTAGACTCTATAATTCGGTTTTTGCGTATTGATTGAATTCGATATGAAATCAGTTCCACTTACATCATTAATATCATAATTATCAAAACTTAAACTATTGTAATATCCAAAAATAACGAATTATAACGAATTATAACGAATTTGCAAGCATTTACAATGGGAAAGGATATTGTTCGTGGCCATTTATGTTCGAAAGTAAATGTTATCCGTTATAGATCTTTAGAAACCGGGGAAAAGCGTTAGAGACGGGCATCCGTTGCCATTGTTAACGGACGGCCGTTAGAAATAGCAATGGATGATCGTTGATATTTTGAATTTCGAGGTTCACGGGTCGAAATAAGTACCCGTGAACCTGCAACGGGCAAACCATCAATAACAAAAACATTTTCGAAAAAATGTCGTCGTCTTCGAATCGAAATATATATAGATCAAGGGAGTGGATGTATAGAAGAAAAGATCCTGTAACCGAAGAGATTACGCAAGAATTCTTACACGGATTAGAGCAATTCATGAGTTTTGCATCGATGCAGCCTTTGTGTCAAGAACGGGGGACAATGTTATGTCCATGCAAAAGATGCAAAAACATGAAGTTTCGAAGTCAAGAAATTGTTTGCAAACATCTGTATAAGGTGGGTTTCGTTGAAAATTACGAAATTTGGTTTTTTCACGGCGAAGATTGCGGTGTTAGAGATAGTGTGCAAGATGCACAAGTACAACGAAATGAAGAAGTTATTTATGAAGAATCAATGACCAATCCATATGTGGAAATGGTGTCAGATGCTTTTCCTGGAGTTGTTAATGAACAAACGCATGAAGAGATGCCGAACATCGATGCACGTCGATTCTTCAATCTATTGGATTCGGCGAAACAACCTATATATGAAGGTTTTCGTGAAGGTCAGTCTCGTTTATCTTTATCTTCAAGATTGATGAGTATTAAAACAGACTACAATGTGGCTGAAAATTGCATGGATTCATTTTGTAAAACAATGCGGGAATATTTACCGGATAATAACCAAGCTCCCGAGACATACTACGAAACGAAGAATGTGTTAAAAGACTTGGGAATGCCACATGAGAAAATTGATGTTTGTAGAAACAGTTGCATGTTGTTTTGGGGAAATGATAAAGACTTGTTGGAATGCAAGTTTTGCGGTGCAAGCAGATTTCGGTCTAAAAAACCATCTTCACAGAAATACGTACCATACAAGAAAATGTTTTATATGCCTGTAGCAAACAGGTTGAGAAGGTTATATGAATAAAAAAACCGCTGCAGCAATGAGATGGCACGCCGAACACTCCACGACCGAAGGTGTAATGCAACATCCATAGGATGGCCAGGCTTGGAAAGATTTCAATGTAATATTTCCCGAGTTTATGTGTGAATCGAGAAATGTTTATCTTTGCCTGTGCACGGATGGTTTTAGTCCCTATGGACAATCGGGAAGTCAATATTCCCTCTGACCGGTGATTTTGTCTCCTTATAATTTACCTCCCGAGATGTGTTTGAAAAGAGAGGTAATGTTTCTGACGTTGCTTATTCCAGGACAAGAACATCCGAAGAAAAGTTTCGATGTATTTTTGCAGCCCTTAATTCATGAATTACGACAGTTATGGAACGAAGTCAATATTCGCTCTGGCCGGTGATTTTGTCTCCTTATAATTTACCTCCCGCGATGTGTTTGAAAAGAGAGGTAATGTTTCTGACGTTGCTTATTCCAGGACCAGAACATCCGAAGAAAAGTTTCGATGTACTTTTGCAGCCCTTAATTCATGAATTACGACAGTTGTGGAACGAAGGAATCCTTGCTTATGACGTCAGTACTAAGCAAAATTTCAGATTGAAAGCGGTCTTGTTGTGGACAATTAGCGATTTTCCTGCGTATGGAATGTTATCAGGATGGAGCACGCACGAAAGATTAGCATGTCCTTATTGTATGGAGGATACATATTCATTTCGACTAGTACATGGTAAGAAACCATGTTGGTTTGATTGTCATAGAAGATTTCTTCCTCGTGGTCATGCTTTCCAGAGAGATAAAAAATATTTTCGAAAGAACGTGGTTCAGAAAAAAGGCACCGTGCATGCAAACCGGAACACAAATCCTTTACGAAAGATTGAACACAATGGAGGATTTACAAGAATCAGAAGAATGCGGTGGAGATCGTGGGCATCGTAAACCAAAAGGTCAAGGTGAATGGCATAACTAGATTTTCAACAATCCCAACGGACATCCGTTGGAATTCTAACGGATGATCGATGGAAAGTTATAAGGGTAAATTGACGCCACGTGTTGACGCTTGACGCCACGTGTTGACGCGACGTGTTCATTTCCAACGGTCATCCGTTAGAAATCCAACGGATGTCCGTTGGAAAATGTAATAATGACTGTAGAATATGCAGCTTTTCCCAACCGTTTTCAGGTTTCCAACGGTCGTCCGTTGCAAATTGCGACGGACGACCGTTGGAAGGGCAGACGGGCCGCCATTTAGCCATCCGTCACCTCGGGAATACGCATTTCCAACGGTCATTCGTTAGAAATTCCAACGGATGGCCGTTGGGAATTTGAAACGTCACGTCAATTTAATCACTCTGTTGCGATGATGTCTTTTTCAACGGCTATCCGTTGGAAATTCTAACGGATTGCCGTTGGAAAATCCGATATATATATGTTGCGAAGGAACTGTTCTTATTTCAACACCAAAACAAATCCAGAATTCAAAAACATTTACAAAAACTTAGAAAAAATGAGGCCTAGATGATTTATAGGATCGGGGAGAATGTTGGCTGGTTCTGCGGGAGCGCCTCCCCCGCCGCCACCACCACCATATCGTCCTCCGTCTCCAGGATCGTCAGAGGGTGATAACTTCTATGGTATTTTGCACCAAATCATACAACTGGAATACTCCGTTCTCGTTGGGTTGAAGGTTATGCTTTTTAATTGTCAGTGGTTTGACCCAACCGTAGGACGTGGAATACGAAAAAACCGTTGGGGAGGAATTAACGTCAACCCGGCACGACAATATGGTAAATATGATCCATTCATCACAATAGATCAAGCAGATCAAGTATGTTACGTGCAATATCCAACAACATTGAAACGTCGAAGAGGGGAGTGGTGGTCCATAGTAAAGATCAAGCCACGAAGGATCATAAGCTCTGATGATAAAGAAGATTCGTTGCAACCCGATCATCCGCAACCGATTCGTTTAATTGATACAGATCGCGAGGAGATTCTTGCGAGGAATGACATAGACGGAGAACTCATACGCGATTATGAAGACGTTGAACCGGAAGATGCTGAAGATGAAAACGGCGATGAATTCAATGAACAAGCGAAAGACGACTCGCCCATCGATGAATCTACCGAAGAAGAAATGTAAATACAATAATGTTTATTATGTGTAATACATGTATATGATGTGTAATGTAAATGACGTATACCGTCAATGAACGATGTTTCACGATTGATGTATGATGTGTAATCGAAAAATCGAAATGTTAAAACAATCGAACATGTTATATAAACAATGTTGAATTGAAACTATTAACGGTTGTTGAATTCGCACCCGACAAATTTAAGGATTTTCAACAATCCCAACGGATATCAATGTTGACGGTTGCCCGTTGAAACTATTAACGGTTGTTGAACCACGATTTCGCACCCGACACTTAGAAAAAATTTCTGGATTTTCAACAATCCCAACGGACATCCGTTGAAATTGCAACGGATGACCGTTGGACCGTTATAAGGGTAAATTCCAACCCGACACTTAGAAAAAATTTCTGGATTTTCACAGATCCCAACGGACATCCGTTGGAATGTTAACGGATGTCCGTTGGAACCATTTAATGGTAAATTGCCGCCACGCGTTGACCCTTGACGCCACGTATTGACGCCACGTGTCCATTGCCAACGGGCATCCGTTAGATATTGTAACGGATATCCGTTAGAAACGTAATGATGACTGCAGAATTTGCAACTTTTCCCAACTGTTTTTCAGGTTTCCAACGGCCGTTCGTTAGAAATTTCAACGGACGACCGTTGGAAAGGCAGACGAGCCACCATTTAGCCGTCCGTCGCATCGGGAATGCAAATTTCCAACGGTCATCCGTTGAAATTTCTAACGGATGCCCGTTGGAAATCCTAAACGTCACGTCAATTTAATCACTCCGTTGCGATGACGTCTTTTCCAACGGCTATCCGTTACAATTTCTAATGGACAGCCGTTGGAAAATCCGATATATATATGTTGTGACGGAGTTTTTCTTATTTCAACACCAAACAAATCCAGAATTCTAAAACACTACAAAACCTTACAAAAATGAGGCCTAGACGATTTATGGGAATGGGGGGAATGTTGGCCGGTTCCGCGGGAGCGCCTCCCCCGCCACCACCACCACCATATCGTCCTCCGTCTCCAGTATCGGCACCGCCGATATATGTTGACGAGGACGATATAGTTGAACACCA
>CM071862.1:11685715-11697499 GCA_036759665.1 Gynandropsis gynandra | reverse complement strand
CAACGGGCATCCGTTGGAACTGGTAACGGTCATCCGTTGCATTGGGTTTCCCGCCAAATCGTTTCCCACCAGTTTGCAACGGACATCCGTTGGCATTTCCAACGGGTTTCCATTGAAAATGTTTTCGCGCCAAATCTTTCCCGCCAGTTTGCAACGGTCGTCCGTTGCTAGTTCCCGCGCACATGGCAACGGATGTCCGTTGCAAAAATGATTTTTCCCTCCTAATTTTGCAACGGACAGCCGTTGCTTTCTAACGGCCGTCCATTGAATAATTGCATCGGTCATCCGTCATAACCTTTTCCAACGGGCGTCCATTACTGTATTTCCAACGGAGTTTTCCGTTGCCATTCCGTTGCAAATTTTTAACGGATATTATCCGTTGGAACGCCGTCACGAATTGCAACGGGTCATCATTTGCAACGAACTTTTCGCAACGGACGGAAATCCGTTGGTGTCCGTTGGAAACGGCTGTTTCCAACGGATTTTTGGCGCTTTCCAACGGATATGTCCGTTTTGTTCTAGGAGAAGAGATTAGCCCATGACTATCCCGAAACCTCTTTTGATTTATCTTTGAATGCAATTTCCCGTTTTCGTTTATCTATTCTTTGTCTGAGTGTTTGATTGACTTGTGTTTACGAAGGCCAAGTAGATGCATGTTTTAGGAAGTTAGGAGAAGGAACAAAAGTAAAATTCTAATTCCGGATGATCAGGCTTAGAACAATCGAGACTAGGCCACGAAAGCAGGGTAGTAGCAGTTGAGGGTAAAACGGATGAATCATAGAACTTATGGGTTTAGTTTAAGGTGTCAACCACGAAAGTAGGGGATAACTTGACTAGATCACGTGTCTATGCCTTGAGAGAGGGTAGATATCATATTAGGATCATATGTCTTAAATAAGTTGATTCAAAATGCATGATTAGATAGGTTGATTATTGCTTTCGGAAGTTTTATGGTGAAACCGTAATCCTAGAACATTTATCTCACTGTCGTAGTTTAATGTTTTTAGTTTTTTCATTCTTAAAACCAATATTCGTCGTTTGCAAGTTTGAATCGTAGTTTGGGTTTAGGTTATGTTGTGTAGTCCCTTAGAATCGACACCTAGAGTACTACACACGTGCCGTGCACTTGCGGATAGTTTAGGTTAATTTAGTTTAACTTTGGAACGCATCAAGTTTTTGGTGCCGTTGTCGGGGACTATTTTCAATACGTCTTAGATTCGAACCTAGAATCATTCTCATTTTGTTTATTTTTGTTTTCTTTTTTTTCATTCTTTCTACCTAAATCATTTTTATTTGTGCTTCACAGAACCGTCATATCAAAGAAAGATGAATAATCACAACGATATGTTAATTGGAGGACACGATTTTGTTGCGTCTCTTCCCTTTCTCAATTTGGGGGACGATCGAAAATATGGCTGCAATCGCTTCCCGCTAGTTCAATCACTACTTGGGACCAGCTCTGCACATTGTTCCTATCACAATTCTTTCCTCCGAGCAAGACGATTCGGATTCGGGGAGAAATCACAAAGTTTAGATGCAGAGATGGAGAAACATTGTTCGAAGTGTGGGGCAGATATAAGGATCTTCTACAGACGTGTCAACACCATGGTCTTTAGCAGTGGTATGTTATCCAAACTTTCTACAATGGAATCTCAAACAAGCACAAAACAACGTTGGATAACACTGTTAGAGGATCATTTATGGATCTGAGTGTTGAAGAGGCATACGAGCTGATTGATAATCTCGCCTTGAACCACACCATGTGGTCCACACCGAGAGGTATACCGAACAAAACTCGAGGTTTATATGAGTCAAATCAGAGCAGAGCATCGGGCAATACAACAAAAGCTATGTACTGTGTGAATTGTGGAGATATAGAACACGTAGCTTATCAATGCACGGTGCAAGAGAACATGGAACATATGAATTATGCCCAGCAGCACGGAAACACGCAATTCGGAAATACCTACAACCCGAATTGGAGGAACCACCCGAACTTCTCATATCAAACGACTCAATCAATCAAGTATTCGGGATTTCAACAAAGACATCAACCGTACCAGCAAGATACTCAAAAATTTCAGCAGGTTCCGCAATCTCCTCAACCTCCTCAAGCCCTTTCATCAAGCCTTTAGGCGGTGATGCTTGAATTCATCAAGGAAAAAAGGCGGCAACAATCAATTCAAGTCAAATTTAATGCAGATATGGGATCTGCAATCAACGAGCTCGAAACACATGTGAAGATGTTAGTAAAATCCATAGAAAATCCATACCTTGTGCAGTGGTGATGTGATTGAGCATCTGCCCTCCAATGAGGAAAAGAAAGTTGCTGGAATGTCTATGGAAAACGACAAAGGTACCATCGCGATTATGGAAGGAGTTGAACCAGATTTGGACAAACCATATGTTGCTCCACCGCCGTACAAACCTCCAATACCGTTTCCTCAACGGTTGGTGAGCAACAAGAATGGAGATAGAGTAGGCAGATTTCTAGAGGGCCTCAAGAAGCTCGACATCAACATCCCATTCGTGGAAGCCCTTCAAAAAATGCCTAATCACGCCAAACTCCTCAAGGAGGCTCTTTCCAAGGATAGGTATATCGAAGAGAGTGAGATGGTAGCACTCACCGAGGAATGTAGTGCCATTCTTCAAAATACGCTGCCCCCGAAGTTGAAGGACCCTGGAAGTTTCTCCATTCCATGCACAATAGGTAATATTAATATTGACAAAGCTTTGTGTGATTTAGGAGCAAGCGTGAGCCTCATGCCACACTCGATCTTCAATCGGATGAACTTCAGAAATCTCAAACCTACAACAATGTCTCTACGCCTTGCGGATCATTCGTTAAGATATCCGGTGGGAATTGTTGAAAACGTTCCCACCAAGGTAGGTAACCTTTGCATTCCCGCTGATTTTTTTGTACTTGACATAAATGGAGATGCTAAGGTACCCATTGTTCTTGGTAGATCTTTCTTAGCTACTGCAGGTGCCATGATAGACGTACAACAAGGAAAGCTCGTCTTACGTATCGAAGATGAGAAGATAGAGTTCAACTTGTCCATTTCTATGAACAGATCTTCCTTCAAGGAGTCTTGCTTTAGAGTTGATTTGCTGGACGAGTTAGCGAATGACATGCTTGATCAAGTAAGTATTTCCGATCTTCTTGTGCGATGCTTAACACGAGTTTACAAAGATTCAGGATTCACCATCAAAGAAGCCGAGGTCTACGCAGAATTTATGAGTGCTATTGAAGTACTAAGAGACGTCCCATGTAAGGAGATACCACACGAAAGACACACTCATTTCGCAGTGGAGAAGGTGCCTGAACTTGAGCTCAAACCTCTTCCTTCTTCTCTTCAGTATGAGTACATTGAATGCAATAAAACATATCCTGCTGTTATGAATGCTAACTTGAGTGTAAATGAGACGAGAAAGCCATCCTCTCGTCTAAAGAAGAGTAGGAGAATAAGATCTTCAATATATACGTACAACAATTCTATGGAAGACAGCCACGAACCCTCCACCGAAACTCAAAGGAGGCTACACCTGCACTTGAAAGAGGTAATAGAAAAAGACACCATAAAACTTTTTGATGCAGATATCATTTATCCAACCTCGGGCTGCGAACGAGTGAATCTCGTGCATGATGTACCAAAGATAGAAGCAATGACAGTGATCCACAATGCGAACGACGACCACACTAAGGGATGGCATGACAAAAAGATCTCACCTCATGACTTCCAGCTAGGTGACTTAGTTCTACTTTTCAATTCTCCTCCTAGGCTTTTTTCGGGCAACATACGGTCTCATTAGTCTGGTCTTTTTCAATTACAAGAGATATTCCCGCATGGATCTCTACAAAACCGCTCAACCAATCGAAAGCATAAACTCCATTTCTCTTTTCGATCCACCCGCCGCAAACGCATAAGGCATGTAGACGTCAAGCTTAAAGACATTAAATAAGCGGTTTCTGGGAGGTAACCCAGCCCTTTGTTTTCTATTTTTTCGTAGTTGTTTAGTTTAAGACTCGATTTATTTAGTTAAAAAAACAGAAAAATATACCATAAACGTTACTTGAATTTCCTTACCCTCCATCAGAGCTTCACGTCGAGGACTCCGTTCAATTCAATTCTGGGGGAGCAGCTCACGTTTGTCAGATGACTTCGTTTCATTTTCCTCTATTTTCTCTTTGATTTTGTAGTTTTTAATTTGTTTTTGTTTTTTGTGAGTCAGATTCGTCCTAGGCACTTGTCCGGTGCCACGTTTTGAGATGAACCTTGAACCTAGGATACTTAAGAAGCTGGCCTCTTTCGTGATATGTTGCATGCTTGAGTTTAGGTCGTAGACTTTGGGAATCCTAGTGTTGCTTGTGGGAGATTTAGACGAGGCTGATAGGCTAGTTTATCGTTTATTCTCTCCATCTTGATGATCATACTTTGTATAGACGATGCTCTACTTCTTTTGATGAGGAGTATTAGATCGTATGAAAACGAGCTTGTTTTGCAGATTAAGAGCGCACACTAACACTCCGCTGTCGATAAAAATAATGCCTAAAAGCATGATCTAAAATCGAACTGAGTGCATCAACCTTGACACTTTTTCAATGGTTCGGGTCTAAGTGGTGGGTTGGCGATCATCTTTCTACATCCTAAGGGCATAGCACAATAAAAACGCCACCTACTCCGCTGCACTCTTGAACGAGATGCATGAGTTATCCGTCATTGGTAGTCTGGGTCTATGTAGAGGCTGAATCCCTTTAAATCCGATGTCTTAGGAACCTAGTGTGTCTGCATAACATAAAAAAGAGAGTAAAAGAAGAATAAAGAACAAAGAAAAAAAATAAAGAAAGAAAGAAGCTCAGAAATGAAACAAGTATCCTCGTTTGTTCTACGTTTAGCATTTGTCTGAAGTCTTGTTTAGTGGAGAGATTTACGGTTTTTTGTTTAGTTTGCCTTTGACTTGCTTTCTCTTAGGTAGCCATGGTGAACCTAGGATGAAGACTGAATATCATTAGGCCGAATTTCCTCTTGACTTACTACTTGATCGATTAAGTTTACTTTAGCGGTGTTTTTAGGAGAAAGGGGAATTTCTGGTTTTTGTATACCCCATGTGTTCAACGTCTACGTTTGCTTAGGGACAAGCAAACATTCAAGTCTGGGGGATTTTGATCGTCTCGTTTTTATACATATTTCTCGCATGATTTTAGAGATGCTTACGTGTGATTTTGTATCCGTTTTATTTGCTTTCGTGTACCTACAGGCTTTAATTCGTATTTGATTCATTTCGGAGCTAAAGAACGTACACGAGGTAAAGTACTAAACTTCGAGGATCATGATGGAGCAAACAAGAGGAGAATCGGCAAGGACTAACACAGCCCACGCGGGGCATTCATCTAGCTCGCACGGGGTATGACCTCAAGCAAATCCAGCATGCGTCGAGGTGAAGACCAGCACGCACGTACCACCATTCACCCTCAGCCCGCGCGGGGCACTCACCTTAGCCCGCGCGGGGCCTAACTTCCAGCAATCGCAGCATAGCTCGGGCTGAGCTTCAGCCTGCGTGGACTCATCCCTACCAAGCCAGCCCGCGCGGGGCACACTCTCCAGCCCATGCGGGTCGCGTCCTTCACCTGTAGAAACAAGAAAAGGAAAGTCGGCCAAGCAAGAAAAGAAAGTGGTCAGTTGTTTACACAAAAAGGAAATATGGTTAGAGAAGAGGAATGAGAGCCATATGGCCCGAAAATAGAAAGGAAACATTTCCACTTATTCAAGAATAGAAACTAATGCAAAGAAGAATGGAAAACATACGAAAAAGTAAAACTGCAATTGCTGCAACAAGGGGAAAAGGAAGTGACGACCAAAGAGAAAAAAAGGGAGTAAAGAAAAGAAAGAAAAGAAGAAAGAGAAAGAGGAGAGATGGGAGTCGAAATCAGTTCAACTTTGGGAGAGAACACACGTTAGAGTAGAGAGAATTGCAGAGAGAGAGAGAGAGTAAAGAGAGGAGCTATTCGAGAGTTCTCGACAAGAGACATTCAAGGAGCATTGGAGATCAATTCAGGACTTCGGTTTCAGTTGGTTTTTATGTTCTTTAAACTATCTACTTCGATTATGTTGTTTGTTTTTCGAACTCGTGAGCGAATAGTCGTTTTGTTTTAGGAGAAGGGATTAGCCCATGGCTATCCCGGAACCTTTTTTGATTTATCTTTGAATGCAATTTCCCGTTTCGTTTATCTATTCTTTGTCTGAGTGTTTGATTGACTTTTGTTTATGAAGGCCAAATAGATGCATGTTTTAGGAACTTAGGAGAAGGGCTGAAAGGAGAATTCTAATTCCGGATGATCAGGCTTAGAATAACCGAGACTAGGCCACGAAAGTAGGATAGTAGCGGTTGAAGGTAAAATGGATGAATCATAGAATTTATGGGTTTAGTTTAAGGTGTTAGCCATGAAAGTAGGGGATAACTTGATTAGATCACGTGTTTATGCCTTGAGAGAGAGTAGATATCACATAATGATCGTATATCACATAATGATCGTCCATCTTAGATAACTTGATTGGAAATGCATGGCCGGAACATGTCTCACATCTTTCAAAATAAGCCTACTTCCGGTGTTTGTTGTCAAGATTATATCTCCTATCTCGATAATCTTACTCCTATCTTGATTTCCCATTTGCACCGTACCAAAGTCTCCACTTTGGTAGGATGAAAAGAAACTTCCATGTGGAGTAACATGGAAGGAAGCACTGGAATCGACAATCCAAGAACTATCTTCAGAAGCGATATTCAAGATATGAACTTCTCCAACGATATACAGAAGATCTTGTTTCGAAACTAGAGCAGTAGTAGTCTTCTCTTCTTGCTTATTCGTGGGGCTGATTTGGTCTTGTTTGACATTTCCTGCCTTCTGATTATTCTTGAGGGATTGACATTCAGTTTTTTTGTGACATATCTTTCCACAATAATATCACGTGATCTTTGAGCGTCATTTGGATCTACCTCGAGTTTGATGCAGGTCTTGGCTCTTACCAGGTCCACGAATTTCATTCTTACCTCGATTCTCAACAACATGAGCTTCAGGGTGGACATACTCATCTCGTTCCACTCTTCTTGCTTCTTCACCAAGAAGACTATCACTAATGGTATCATCGTTAATTTTCGTTCCGGAGCTGAGTTACTAAGTGTAACTACCAATGTGTCCCAACTTTCCGGTAAGGAACTAAGGAGTAGAAGGGCTTGTAGCTCGTCATCAATCTTCATCTCAATTTTCGTTAATTGATTTACGAGCCGTTTGAAATTATTTCAAGTGTACAATCATACTATGACCATCCTTATACTCTAGCTTCACCAAACGTCGAACTAAATTGGCCTTATTACGAGGTGTTTTCTTTTGAATCATGGACTCAAGCTTTGTCTATAAATTCATAAGTATATGTATAAGTAGAAACATGTTCGAAAAAAGTTTTGTCAATGTACTTACGCCTTGCGATTCAGTAATCCTAGTGAGCGTCACTCTTGCCTTTTACTTTGTCTTTGTGGATAATGGGCTCATGCAAATCTTTACAATACAAGTGGTCTTCCATCATCGGTTTCCAATATGAGTAGTTGTTGTCTATGAGCTTGAAAATTTCTCCATCATGAGTGACATGATCGTCCATCTTCAACTACACGAGCTTAATAATGACTATAGAGAATCAGGCTCTGATATCACTGTTAGGAATCACGGCTTTCCCACTTCGTGAAGTTAAGATGACACTTAGGGTTGAAAGTAGAAATAAGAGCACAAGAGTAAAATTCTCGAAGTGATGATTCTTCTACTATATAAAATAATAGTAGGATTACAAAATTGACTCACACTGGTGGCTTACCCAAGCTTGAGGATAGAATCTTCCCAAACTTCTTCTCTTCTCTCACAAAGTACATCTCTTAAGTTTTCTCACTCTAAGTGGCTTCTCTCTTAATCATTTAATTTTGGGATGATTAGACATGGATGTCACTACTCTTATTTATACTACACCACCTCCAAATGGGTAATGGAGATTTCTTGTATCCAATGTTGGGGATTGATTCTATGGAATGCTCCATACACTCTAGCAATCTCTACACTCTTCCACCACCTTCTTCATCCTTCCATACTCTTTTATAAGATTCCACACATCTCTAAAATATTCTAGATGATTCCACACTTTTCTACACATTTCTAAAGAGTTCTACAGTTCTTTAGAATTCTCCGCAACGTTCGAGAGATTTCTATATTTTTTAGAAATTGCTAAAAAATAACTCTCCAATTAAAGATGGATCCTAACAAATATATCATATAAAAAATAATCAATATCGATATATTTTTATAGATATGACATGTAACTACTGTTCCGAGATATGATGATATCAAAAACTAATAATATGTTCTAGAAATTTTCAAATATCTCTAATTTTTCTATTCCATTTTTGTTACCATTTTTTATTCAATCAAGTATATTGTCTATTCTTCAGAAATTTAAAATTTGATTTCAGTTTTATATTTTAATTTGATTTTAATTTAATGGTTTAGTTCTTTATAATAATTTGTATTGCGTAGTAAACAATTTATTGCAAGACTTCTTCAGTAATATAACGTGTTTCAAATTACACACGTAACCTTAACATATTATATATATATATGTTCTTAAAAAAAATGGAAACCACGTTGCGTTTTGACTTGGGAAAGTCTAACACCGCGTCGGATTTCGCATATTTAAATGCCGTTTGCCCCAACTCTTCGTCTTCCCCTTTCTTCGCCAATTTCTTCTTCTTGTGCTCTGTTTAGCACTAAGAAAATTTTAATCTCATCCGCGTTTGCGTTCGGGAGAGTTCCTCTTCAGGTGCCTTTTGCATAAGGTATGATGATATTGTACTTGTTTAGATTCACGTTGTTTGATCCCTTCCCTAATATTCTATAGTTTTCATATGATAAACAATTTTATGTGTGATAATTATGTCAAATATATATAATTGAAAATCATAACAAGAAACCTGATCATTATACGAATTTCGACGGATAATTTATGACAGATTTGTATAATGGGTGATAATACTTGTAACAATTTGTCATTTCCATGGACACAAATATTACGAATTTTAGATTGTAAATTATTTAACAAAACATATTAACATTTCCTCTGGATTGGTCTGCCGTTATGGTTATGATTATACATTTGAGTTCATTGTGATTATTATTGTAATTATTATTGTTATTGGAGTTGAAATTATTAGTGTTGGGGTGACATTTTTGGCCAATTAAAACATGTGTAAATGATCCTTATCCCAAACATAAGGGGACTAAGGCATATGGGCTATGTCCCCACCAGTTGTGTTGCTTCTTCTCCACTGAAAGTGGCAATCTGAGTCAAGTTCATGTCTTTTGTTCCTCAAACAAAACTCCGTCTGAATTTCTAGTGGCTACAATTTCTTCCTTTCTACATGTCACTACCATAACATGCTTTCGTTTCTCTCCATATATATGTATGTATGTATATATATATATATATATATGAAGGTTCTTGTGGAGTGATCATTCGTTGAGCTTTTCTTTGTGGTCTGAAAGAATGGAGCTCGCATACGGGAACCGGCCAAAATACGACACCCTTTTGTTCGGTAAGTCACAATACTTCGGGGACTTGCTGATTTTCCGGCGATTTTGAGCAATGAATGCGTTTGATTTAGATCTGAGATTTTCTCGAAATGCTGCAGATCTTGACGATACCCTTTATCCACTGAGCTCAGGGATTGCGAGAGAATGTGGACAGAACATCAAAGGTGAGTTTCTGATTCTTGCGAGATCGTTGCTTTCTCCGCAAGTTAAACTTTTCCGTGTCTGGTTTCTCAAATACTTAGACTGCGGGTTGTGTTTATGTACAGATTACATGGCAGAGAAGCTAGGAATCCAGAAGAGTAAAATACCTGAACTGTCCAATTTGCTTTACAAAAATTACGGAACCACCATGGCCGGTCTCCGGGCAATCGGCTACGACTTTGATTACGATGAATACCACAGGTATCCCTAATATTAAGAAACAGCGCATTAGGGTGAACTCAGTCAGATGTTTCTTCGTAGATTCTGATGTTTCTTTCTTCCGTTTGCTTCACAGCTTCGTTCATGGAAGATTACCTTACGAGAACATTAAACCAGACCCAGTTTTGAAGAGTCTCCTACTCAGTCTCCCTCTCCGCAAAGTTGTAAGTACATTGTTATAACTTATACATACACATATATATGTTGCAAGTCGCAATTGGTTTGATCTCTTACATCATTGGTTTTGATTTCGCAGATATTCACGAACGCAGATAAACTACACGCGGCTAGAGCCCTTGAGAGGCTCGAATTAGAGAGTTGTTTCGAAGGAATCATCTGTTTCGAATCACTAAACCCTATGGTTGCCAAAAACTTTGCAGATCGTAATAAAGTTGAGATCTTTGACATTATTGGACACTTCTCTGATCCTAGACAGACAGTCTCCACGTTACCAAAGACGCCCATTATCTGCAAACCATCCGAAACCGCCCTTGAAAAGGCTCTCGAGATCGCCAACATGGACCCTCAAAGAACGGTAAGTGAAACTGCTCATTGAACCATTCAAATCTTGTAGGATATCCGAAGTGTCAAATGGGTTCGATTCAATCTAAAACCTACGTGGGTCAATACAATATAACACCTTTTTTCACACTCTGAATCCGTGCACATCACAAATTAGGATTCAACATGATGTACCATATCTTGTTATCATATCAATGGACTAAATACAACTTAACCCTGAATTTAGTTCAAGAATTAATGATTATCAAACACATAGATATCTATGAGTAAGTGATTTATATCCTCATCCATTATCAGATAATACAACATAACAAAAATATTTGGATTCTGATAACGTCTGATTCATCAACAGCTGTTCTTTGACGACAGTGTTAGAAACATACAAGCCGGTAAACATGTCGGTTTACACACTGTTCTTGTAAGTGAAAACTTCATATTTTGTCTAGGTTCTTTCTAATCATTGTGTTGTCCAAATTTATGATGAGATATTACTTGATTCACTGAAGGTGGGTACCTCACAGAGAGTGAAAGGAGCAGATTATGCTTTGGAGAGTATCCACAACATCAAGGAAGCTCTGCCGGAGCTCTGGGAATCAGAGGCGAGGTCTGGAAAAGTTCGATACTCCAACAAACTCGCCGTTGAAACTCCGGTGATTGCTTGAGGTTTCGATGTAAATAATTTGGCATAAGAGTCTTGTAACTTGTAATCTTTATTTGTATATAATAAGATTAGAGTTTATAATTTTTTTCACGGTGTTTTTCTCCATTTTGGATTTAATCCATCTTTAGTAGATAAAGTTCACCGAAAAAAGCAATTTCTCACATCATACTCCTCTTTTTCATATTCAAATAACACTAGACATGCTGCACAATTGTCCACCCTGTCACTTTTCCTTACATAGCGGTAAGTAGGCCCAGGGCCGGCTCAACTAGAGAAGAGGCCCTGTGCCATAAAATTAAAATAGGCTTTTCGAAACGAAATATTCGATACAAAAAATTTCTTTTATATACAATAAATATTTATAACATTCATTTGAAAAGAGCTATTCTATTTGCATGTTTTGAAACGAAATATTCGATCAAGCTTTCCACATCTAAATTCTCTAGGAGACTATGATACCGCGATTATTTAGGAAGTCGGTACCAAAGACTGTGATACCGCGATTATTTAGGAAGTCGGTACCACCGACTTCCGTATATATGTATATATATAT
>CM071862.1:11664027-11682345 GCA_036759665.1 Gynandropsis gynandra | reverse complement strand
TTATTTGTAATGATTCTATTTATTTAAACTGTTTATATCATATAATTTATATAACAAAAAATATATAATTAAAATATTTGAATATATAGTAGAGTATATCTTAAACTCGCGCATCGCGCGGATAGTATTCCTAGTTATATATATAATAATACTTTCGTGGTTGCTTCTCGTGAAGCCACCTCAGTAAGGATTATTAAATGTTTACAAAAAATATATCCATAAAAACATTTCTTTTTATCCATTTATTCCCACTTAAATTCCATTTAATTTTGATAAAAGTTTAACCTACAAAAAAAACCATAACAAAATATCATAATTTGTTTTTATGAAAATGTTATTTTAAAATCATAATCTTTACAAAGAAATATAAATCTATATATAAAAAGAGAGATTTTTCATCTTATAACAAATAATATTTTTTTTATATATTTCTTTGATTATTTCAAATAATATAAAAAAACTCTATATATAAAAAAATGTTTTTTTCTTTTTTTCTTGCGCCACCTCATCAGGAGAGAAAAACTCATTTTTTTTTATTTTTTAATCCATTAAAGATTTACAAAGATTTATGATAAATATGAATGGGTGTTAGATTATATTTAATTTTGATGTTTGTATTTTTATCTTGGCGTTTGAAGCATTGCGTTAGATTGGAAGAAAAACACATATTTATTGCATATAACTTTTTTAGATTTTAATCTTATCGAATATATATCTAGATATTTATAAAAGAAATTTCATGGGAACGAAAATGGAAAGATGTTACAGTGGGACTCATTGTTCTTAAAATTTGTACGCAATGTATTTTAAAATTAAAAAAGAGAGAAAAAACATGGATATATAGATGGATTACGAAAAGAGAACTTGCATGGATTTGATCTCAATGGCTCTTCAAGATATTCTTTTGCTTTTCAGAGAGAGGAAGAGCGATGAGAGAAAGTGAATAAAATCTTAGGGGGATTGAGAGAGAGAGAGAGAGAGAGAGAAAAGCAAGAGGAAAGTGAATAACGTTAAAGTTTAGGATTTAAAGGGAAATGAAGACGAGGGAGAAAAAACAAGAGAAAATCCAAATATAAGTGGAGAGCAATGGTAAATGAGGAATTTTGAAGTCGATGATTTTCTAGGCTGTTTGTTTTGGAGTTCATCATGTTGGTTTGCTCCGCAAAAATCTTGAAGGACTGTTTAACATTTATGAGAATATTTTAGGTTTTTCAATTCAATCTTGGGGTTATTAAACGGTTCATTTACAAAGTAATATCATTCTTTTTCTTTCTAATAAACACATGTCTTGAAATAAAGAAAGCAAATCTTGTGCGAACTCGCTTAGACCACTGTAGCTATCCCCAAGTTTAAATATTGGATTCAACCATATACTTTAGATACTAATATTTAAAATTTATATACAATGAACATTACAAAATCAATTTGAACTACAAGATCTATTAAAACTATAACATATCATTTATTATTTCTTCATGTTTATAAAGTGTTATATAAAAAGTATCATCCCGCGCATCGCGCGGGTACTTTTTCTAGTTTCATAAATAAAATTGTATCATTGTGTCATTCTTATAGAATTTTATTAATTAGTTAAATAATTTTGATATAATGAGTTTTTTTCTTTAATTTTATAAATTTCAAGAGTTGTTTTGAATCGGTTTTACTCTTCGTACTTTTATATTATATTTTATAACAGTGAATTGACATAATAATATATTATAATTTATGTTGTTCTACGTAAAAAATACAAAAAAAGTCTGAGCATGTGCGAGTTTAAGAACTATTTATTTAGAATAGAGGGTATTTATAGTTCAATTCATAAAAGAAGGCGAATAAGAGCAAACGGCACCCGCATATGAAATTCTCAACCTGTTTGATTTAAGAGGTGATAGGTATTTTAGAGGTATTTTCCCTTGACCCCGAGAGCATGATGCAAGCGAATGTGTTTTTTTGTATTCATGAATGATTTTTTTATGTGTATTTTCTCCTCAAAGTATGGTTGCATATATTAAATGATCGTGTAGTTTAGATATGAATGAGCTAATATAAAATACAAAGATATATATTATATATATATGTATATATATAATATTAAACGCAATGGTGTTCCCTTTGTGTTGATTTATCAAACTTACCAACACAATCGTGTTGAATATTATGACGCTCGTAAACTGTTAGTTGTTCCAATTTTGTGTCAACTAAATAACGTAAATGTCTTACCATACCTTAAACATTTATGTTATTATTTCTAAGCTAATATCAACATGAATTGCGATATACAATATGCATTACAATTTTGTAACAATCGCATAAAAACTTGTAACGCAGGTCTCACGTAAACCTTGTGTTAGATTTAGGTTCCACCGGCGTTACAATTCTGTTGTAAATTCTGACACAATTTTCTGCGCAATATTGGCGAGAAAACTGCGTTATAAAGGTGTTAAAACAACTTTAGAAATATCCACGCAATTCTAGCACAAATTTATCATCGCCCTGCATTAAAACGACATAGAATTTATGTTATAATTGCAAATTTTATTTCAACACAACTTTTTCATAGTAATTCAGTTATATTTGCATCACTACCAGGAAATAATAGTTTAGGGATGTAAGAATCCATCCATAATCCATCTCTAAAAGTGTTTGGGGACGGATTAGGGACGATAAACAGTAGTCCGCAAACGAGCATCGCCAAATCAAATCTGTGTGCAATTCGTCCGCATATACAGACAAAAAACTAAGTAAGACGAAAAATCAAGTCCGTAAATCATCCCAAATTGAAGACCAAAAGGTCGTCTGCAAATCGATAGGAAAGGCAAAAAATATGCAGACGAAAAAAATGTTGGAAACTTACGGACGGGTCATGCCGGTCTATACTATTTGAAGACGGACTGTAGCCATCCGCAAATTTGCAGACGGGTAGTCATCCTGACTAAGAGAAGGTTGTATTCCGTCTTCTCTTGGTGGAATTCGGGACTCTCGATCAGATGTCATGTTCTAAACATCGCCATGAACAGGTTTTGCTGTGGAATCTAACCACGAACCATCATACTTCTTAATGTGTGTACGTTCCAATAATTCTACGTATGATGGTTCAGATCCCTTCTCTTTCGTCTAAAACAAATTTCAAATATATATATATTTAATAGTAATCAAATGTCAATCGTATAAATTCCTAAAAAATATTATAAATCTTACCAAATCTTCATAAACATCCATAAAAGAACGAGAACCAGCGTATGTGCGCTCATCTCGTATCTTTCTCTATCAAAACGGCGAGATTGACTTGTTGCTCGCTTATTTGCTTAAATCCGGGTTCATCCTAGTAAGCGAACATTTGATCTCAGACATTTTTTGCCATGCAAACGGATTTTCCTTTATTCTCTCTGTTTTTTTTTAATCATTTAAGAGAGCTTTGAGACGAACTCCTGCAACATATTCAAATTCAGACTTTACTAGTCCCGTAATCTCGGGATTCCAATAAAATTTTTTGCTGAAAACATAAAATGATTGTTTTATTTAAAATATTATTTGAAATTTTAATAAAAATAAATATTATTAAAAACATACCACAAAATATTTGTATCAATGTTTCTTAATATCGGAGTTGGTCAACGCCCAGTTATAACATGGATGAATATAATCAGTTTTCATCGTCCTTGTTATATGACGAGAAATAGGGGTGGGCGTTTCAGGTTTCGGGACGGGTTCCTTGGGTTCGGGTTCCTCGGGTTCTAAAAAATTGAACCCATAAAAACCCATTTGGTTTTCGGGACGGGTTCCTCGGGTTTCGGGTTGTTCGGGTTTTGAAATATTGAACCCAGAAAAACCCGAATTGTATTCGGGTTCGTTCGGGTTTTCAATGGATAATTCGGGTTTTCAATGGTCAATTCGGGTTTAAAACGGGTAATTCGGGTTCGAAATTTAACATACAACAAATTAAAAAAAGTACAATGCTAAAACTCCATAAACAACAATACCAATACCAAGTAAACATTTAAAAATAGTTCCAAGTAAAAATTCTGTAAATTCAATTCATTCGTTCTTGTACTTGAAAATTTGGAGGAGGGTCTAGGAGAAACTCAAGAACATAAGCCCTATCAAGACAAATCTCAGCTGCCAAATTTTTTATCTGCAGAAAACAAGGGATGTTCTGTTAGCATGGACATGTAAAGAAGAGGAATTATTGTAATACACTAGTAACAATTGCAGTTAGGAATGATGTAAAACAGAAGAACCAAAGAACCATCTTAAGGAAGGACTATCTAGACAATCAAGCTGAAAACTTCAAATGCAATTTCACAACTGTATGTAGCAATATACAAGCATTGTATCAACAAACAAGCCATTGCATATACAAGCATTGTATCAGCAAACAAGCCATGAAACTTACACTAGTTTTACGGCGCCCAGCTTTCAACGCATAAGCTAATCTCCGAAGCTGCCAATTCTTCAGCTTTACTGGTCTTTCATCTTCTTCATTATCTTCTTCCTCACATCCCTAAAGATTGAACCAGAAAAGTCCACACCATCATCATCACCAGCATCCAACACCTCAGCTAACTCCAGAGCAAGTGCATCCAACTCCTCTTCACTTATATCATCACCATCATCACTACCATCATTATCGTTCTTAAGATCTTCTTCCAACATGTTAAACAATGCCTCAAACGGATCTTCACCCCCTTCTTCAACCTCCTCTCTTCTTCCATCATCTCTCCCAAAACCTTTCTGCGAAAAATTACAAGTCAAAAGAAGACAACATAACAAATACCCTAAAGAAAAATAAACCCTAGATTATCCTAATTCCCACAAAATCACGAACGCAGCAAGTTCAAGGAACCGCAAAATTTCCCAATTTCCCACACACTTCCACCATTTTCTTAGAAACAAACAAATTATTACTGGTTTTTCTTGCCTTCTTCCTCTTCAGAGACGAATTCCGGCTCTGCCGGCGAGCTAAAGCAAGAACAGAACGCGACGGGCGACGAAGCGGAAGAGCTAGACCAAGAGGATTAGGGTTCCAACAGAGAAATCGGGGAAAGGATGAAGCTAAAGAAGATGGAGAAGGCGTAGAACGAAGATGATAAGAGACGCCGGAGGATGCGAGAGTGAATGAGAGACAGGGAAGGAACTTAGGGTTTTGTTTTTGTTTCGGGATCCTCGGGTTCTCCCGGACCGATTCGAACCCGTTCGGTTCCAGATTCAGAACCCATATTTTAGATAGAACCCGTTTATCCCGCGGGTTGGGTTCCTCGGGTTGGGTCAGTCCGGGTCGATCCGGGTAACCCGAAATCCCTAACGAGAAAGTTGATCGTAACCAAACCTATAAATCAAAATTAAAATAAGTTAACACTTAATTAACTATTTATAAACTTACATTTGAATTTAGTGATACGTACAACTGTGCGATGTTTTAACGGCTCAAGTCTAAACAAGAAAGTTTACACATTTTCTCATACACTAATAAAATTTCTTCCATCGTTGGTTCGTGATGTATCTGAGGCTCGTGATACATCATTAGCTCGACCTGTGGTGGTATATGTTAATAATAAGGATACGACATCTATTGTGTCGGTCCAGTGTTCGAGAATAAATTCAAATTCATAGAATCCAAAAATCATGAATCTTATTGCCGCATTTGTTGTGGAGGAGATAGAACATTAGTATTTTCCTCTGCATTAGAACGGTTTCTCGTGTTACCGCCTCTTCCAACACAATGAGATATAGTAAAATTTAAAATTAAAATATTATAATGTTGTTATTTAAATTTATGATTCACTAAGTCTTTCAAAATAATTATGCTAATAAAGATTCCAATATAATTTAACAAACTTATTTGCACATATAATTTAATATATAATTTTCAACTCATTAGCACATATAATTTTCAACCACACTTAGTCCATATAATTTTAAATAATCAAATTTCCAATTAATGTTAATTTGTTTAAAAGTTTTCTATCTCTTTAAGACATTTCAACAAACACTTGAACTACACATTCCAAATCTAATTAAAGTTATTCAAAATTTAACTAAATTTATTCTAAATCTAACTAACTATATTCCAAATCTTAGTAATTATTATCCAGAACTAAAAATTTGCATAAATTAACCTGTCAAATTGAAGTAGCTATGGACGAACGAGGACATACATAATCATAGAGAAAGCGTCGTAATATTATATAAAAATAATTTATTTATATTTAGAATATCATTTACTTACATATTGTCTGATCCATGTGGAGAAATCTCTTTTTTTTTTATGTTCCTGGAGTTGAGATTCATCAATATTTAAATATATATGTTTCAATATATCATCAAATACCTTGTAAAATGTTACAAAATTTTGTAAATATCACAAATTGAATACGTATACGCAATTGAATTCACAGTTATAGTATGTTACAGTTGAGTAACATATATTTATGTGCGATGTGGAGATCTGGTTGTTTGATAGTCTTAGATCTTTCGCCTTACTAGTAGTGCGACCAATTCCATAAAATATATCTGGAACATCTGGTAGTGGATATGAAAATGCCACACCACCATCAAAATATCTGTCTGTATTTCTACT
This sequence comes from Gynandropsis gynandra, assembly GCA_036759665.1. Taxonomy (NCBI): domain Eukaryota; kingdom Viridiplantae; phylum Streptophyta; class Magnoliopsida; order Brassicales; family Cleomaceae; genus Gynandropsis; species Gynandropsis gynandra. The sequence continues at coordinate 11,675,768 of CM071862.1, read as the reverse complement.
TCGCGTTTGAACATATGGCTCGAAATAGTAAGAAGTGAAGAACGATATTTCCTCATTCGCGTTTGTTCCACAATTTAACCCTCCGGACGAGCTTTTTGTTTGGTTTTTTTCTTTAGATGAAACATAAATCTCTCGAATGGATACATCCAACGAAATTGAACTGGACCTCCTAATGTGGCTGCGTGCGGTAGATGAACTTTCAGATGCTCCATAACATCGAAGAATGATGGTGGAAAATTCTTCGCCAAGTTACATGGTATAGTAACTATGTTACTTTCTAGTCTACGAACCACATCAACACTCAAATTTCTCGCACATAAATCTCTACAAATATGACAATACCTGAAACATGAAAGTATTAGTCTAGCTAACAATTAATATATTTAAATTATTAATCATTATACATTAACAAAATCAATCATACCTCTAATTGCTTCGCGTGCATATTTGTCCATCAAGTAAAAAAAATATATGGGAACTAATCTTTCCATGAATATATGACAATCATCATTTTTAATCCCTTATAACTTTCCTCCATGAATATCGATGCACCTTGCGATGTTAGACGCATAACAATCAGGAAATTTCACGTCTTCCTTCAACCATTTCAACAATTTATATTTCTCATCATTCGGAAATTTGAATATCGGAACTGGAACTTTACCGTCATCACTTATATGTAACTCCTTCCATTAGCAATATTCTTCTAGATCCTTGTGTGATTTAATGTTATCTTTCATTTTTTCTGTGATATTCAGTACTGTGTTGATGATATTATCGAAAAAAATTTCTCATGTGCATGACATCAAGAATGTGTCGAAACTTCAGAATTTTCCAATACGGAAGATCCTAAGATATGCTCTTCTTGTACCAATTATGAGTGATTCCATAACCACCAATTATCGGATGGTTGTTTTCTCCACAGTCTATACTCCTAGGAACACCCAAAGCAAGAAGTCGTTCATACAAAATCTCTTCGCCGGTCAAAACTGGAGGAGATTTTTGCATAACTATATTCCTTCTAAAATTTCTGTAATATATCATCATCAAGATAAAATGACGATGACAATCAAACCAACTCGTCTTTCATCCATATTTCAACTGAAAAGCATATGTTTTACCTATGCAATATGGATAAGCCAATTGACAATGCGTTGTTCATCCTGATAGCATACCATAAGCTGGAAATCACCTATTGTCCACATAAGAGCACCTCGTAATATAAAATTATGTCACCTCGAGATGTCATACGCTGGAACTCTCTTTCATAATTCTTTCAGTTCTTCAATCTATGGTTGAAAGAATATATACAAACTTCTTTTCGGATGATTAGGCCCGTAAATTAGTATTGTTAAGAACAAAAACTCTTTTTTCATGTACATATCCGGTGGTAAATTGTATGATGTCATAATAACTGGCCACGACGGATAATTCCTCCCAGATATCACAAATGGATTAAAACCATCAGTGCAAAGGTCTAAATAAATATTTTGACTCTCAGTTGCAAAATCAGGATATACCTTGTTAAAGTGTTTCCACGCCTCACCATCTGAGGGATGACACATTTCTCCTTCATGACTTGAATATTCAACATGTCATCTCATGTCGCTTGCGATTTTCTCTGATTGATACAATCTTTTGATTCTGTCTATAATTGGTAAATACCACATATGACAATACGGAACCCATTTTCATTCCTTGTCAAATAAAACCGATCTTTTTCACAAAATCGACAATTAATCAAATTTGATGTCTCTTTCCAAAAAATCATGCAATTATCTTGAAAAATATCAAAATTTTGATATGTAAATAAATCGAATGACTCATTATTTTCTTTGTCTCATAATATGATTCTACTGCATTATTATCTTTTGGCAAATAATCTCTTACTAATTATGATATAAAATCCAGACAATTCTCTGAAAGATTATTTTCAGTCTTCAAATTCATTAAATGTGCAGATAGAGACAACTGTGAAAGACCCATTCTACAACCATCATAGTGGATGCCTAGCACTTTCTAACATTTAAGAAAACCTTTTTGCTTTTTCATTCGGATCTTCTTCAATATTTTTTTTGTTTCTTTCACCGAATACATTTTGCACCATTCCCACGTAAGGATTCATTTCTACGTCTTCAGAAGTCTCAAACACTTCATGATGTACCATACCCCTACTAATATCTTCCACAACAATTACTAGGTCGTGGTGCAAAATTCTCTCCATGAGATAACCACATGAAATAATTCGAAATAAAACCTTTTAAATAAAGATTATTTCAAACGGTGATCTCATTAACAAGTTTTTCATTTTTTTTCATTTGATGCATGGACAAACCAACTTACCGGTTTCTTTATCAACTTGTTGATTTGTCGACATCGTCATAAACTGTGTAACGCCTTTTATAAACTCATTCGATATACCTGGAGTTTCTGGATCAGTTATTCTGTATATCCATTTTTTAGAAACAAAAATATTCGATCTCGAGATGATGTCATTATAATAAAAATAATAAGAATGTATGTAGTGAAATATAAGAGAATTGTGTGTGAGAAACAGATGAAAGTAAGAGGGGTTAAATAGATATTTTTTGGACGGATTATGAACTAGGACTAATATTTTATGACGAGTCATCCCGAAAACGTCCCTAAATCCAGATGATACCCCTGTACCCGTCCGCAAATTTACGGACGGACAAATGTTGTCGTCTGTAATTTACGGGCTGGCACTGTTTCCGTCCGTAATCCGCGACGACCCTTGTTTTCGTCTTCAATCCGTTTGCAAATACGAACGACTTGTGGACTGCTCCTCCGTCCAAAAATTTGTGGACAGATTAAGATGAAATTATCTTACCGTCGGTATTCCGTTCGCAAATTTACGGAAGGATTAGTCCATCTCAAACGTTCTGTTTGAAATTTCTAAATTTTTAGTAGTGCATTGGTATTGCGTTGAAAACTCTATCCAACGCGGTTTTGCGTTGGTATTCGTATTTGAATTTCGTGTTATTTTAATGAGTTATGTGTACGAGGAGAGAAAAACGATAGTGTTTTAATAAAGACGATAAATGAACTTTTGTAAGCAGGTTGTTATTCATGTTTGTGAAGCAGAGGAACACCTCTTGTTTTTATTATTTTTTTGCTGCAATAATGTAGTATCATCATGTTGTAATCAAAGTCTTTGGGAGATCATGTGATTTGATCTGTTCAATTAAAAAATTCCAAAAATCTCATTAACAAAGAATCTTGTTTCCTGACACGTTAGATTAAACGAAAGGTTTAATCCAAACTGTAAAGATGTGTGTTGTGTTAATTTTGGTTTCCTGTTTAAATTCTTTTCCGATTTTTAATCAAAGTGATTTCTTGAATTTAATCATTACAATTTTTATAACAATTGTTGTTTTGTAAAATAATTTAAAAATTCATACAAAAAATGATTACCAGACCAAATAAAAATATGAATGTTAAAATAATACCAAATAAAATTATAAATGTTGGAATTTTATTTGAGAAATGTATATCTCATTATAACGAAAATATGTATGCATTATCTTAGGTTGATCAATTCCATTAAATAAAGACATCGATTTTTAAAATTTTAGAATAAAACTCGAAAGATTTATGAATTAAGAAAAACATTGGGAAACTCGTTTAATAAAAAAAATTATTTTTAATCTATAAAACCAATAATATGATAAATTTATAAATCAGTTTGATATGAATCTCATTATCACCTTTCATGAACAAACATTATCATATACTGTCAAATGAGTTTAGATTTAAAATTAATTTAAAATTTTAAAATTACTTAATCTATATATACAAATATGAAATTCATATTTACCCCAATATAATTAATATAGAATAACACGTACATAAAAATTACCGCTATTACCTACAAAAAGGCAAATATAAGTAGAGTATTAGGAGAATATTTGAATATTATCAAACATAGAATATTATCAAATATTCTCCTAGATATCAATCTTTTTATATTTGTTAATTTTCCTTATTTTTTATATTTGTTAATTTTCCTTATTTTCTATGTCTGTTAAGTTTTTTTATTTATAGAATCTTAACCTCCTATATATTTTGATGTATGTTCTTGGTTTAGTTAAGGGAAAATATTCAAAAACTCTATTTGCCTAAATGATATCAGAGCAATAAGTCGAAAGACATCAATCCTAAACAAGTTTCTGAATTCCACTGCCGATTATAGCTTCCAACGCAGACACCACCTCCGCCGGAGCTCCTTCATTTTCATTGAGTGATATTGTTACACCATACAATTCCTCGAACCTTATTTCTGCTTTGATCCATGTCAATGTTTCCAACGTCACCAAACTCACGGCGACGAACTATCTCATATGGAGTATCTAAATCCGTGCAATCCTCCAAGGTTACAATCTCGATGGTTTTCTCGACCCGTCCCTTGCACCCGTACCGACCCTTGTGGTCAACAATACCATGGTTCCTAATCCGGATTATGGACCATGGTTTCGTCAAGACCGGCTGATTTTTGCAGCCCTCCTTGGCTCCATCTCGATGTCTTGTCAGGCTCTAGTTGCCTCGGCCGCCTCTTCCGGGGATACATGGGCCATCCTCGCCTCTACGTACGGACGCTCCAACCGCGGACACATCAAGCAAATCAAGGATCAAATGAGACGTTTTACCAAGGGTGCAAAGACGATTGATGATTGCATGAACTTCTTCAAAACCAAGGCGGATGAATTGTCTCTTCTTGGAAAACCTATATATCCGAGGATCTTTTTGATCTCATCTTTGCGGGCCTAAATAGAGGACGAAAAATTAACAGGAGAATTAGGTTTTTCTCTAAATTTTTAGCTTGTCACATCAGCATTGTTTATTTAAAATAAAATTTAAATATTAGAATTTATTTTGGATTAAACGAATTCTAATGTAAACATTAACAACAATTAATTTATTTTTAAATCTGAGGTAATCGAATCGACACGTTTCTCTGTATCTCTCACCTCCACGCCAAATCGCTCCACGTCAAATCGCTGCTTTAGACCTCTTACCTCCACACTTTGGAGCTCTCACCTCCAGAGCAGACGTTGTTGGTCGAAGAGATGCGATCTGTGAGGGTAAGCGAGAGCAGCAGAAGCGAGGGCAAGAGATGGTGAACGAAGATTTGCTCAAATTTCGCCGGGTAAAAAGGACGATGGTGCACCATTGATGAGGCATACCTCTCACCTCCAGACTTTGGCCCTCTCACCTCCAGAGTAGACGTTGTTGGTTGAAGAGATGAGATCAGTGAGGCTAAGAGAGAGCAGCACAAGCGAGGGCAAGAGATGGTTAATGATGATTTGCTCAAAAGTCGTCGAGTAACGAGGAAGATGGTGCACCATTGACGACAAAGAGATGCTTTGTCATTCCACGTTAGCAGCAAAGGAAAAACCTTCTCCATTCAACGAAACCTAACAAATACCCATTCTGTCTTCCTCCTCAATCTTGAATCAAACAAATTTCTACCAATTCCAGAGCCTTGATTTCGAAAAATCGTCGTGGCTTGGAGGCAAGCCAGGAAGAAGCGCAGACGGGAGAAACGCCAAGCCACTGAGAAGCAGAGGCGTTGATGGAGGTTGTTGTACCCCCGCGATTAAGGTAGGCTTTTAAAAAATTTCTCTCAATTCCTTGATTTTTTTTTATTTCATACCTTGGGTTCCTCTTCTCAAGTAGGTGGTTCCATTGCTCTTTGCTTCTGATTTTATCGCTACCATTAGCGATTTCTTCAGAATCAGGAAGAAGCGCAGATGGGAGAAATGCCAAGCCATTGAGAAGCAGAGACGTCAATGGAGGTTGTTGTACCCGCGCAATTATGGTAGGCTTTTAATAAATTTCTCTCAATTTCTTGAATTTTTTATTTCATACCTTGGGTTCCTCTTTTCAAGTAGGTGGTTCCGTTGCTCTTTGCCTCTGATTTTATCGCCGCCATTAGCGATTTCTTCAAAACCTTAACCTGGGTTCACTTATCCATCCGACTTTAATGCAATCAGGTTGTGAGATTGGTTAAACCTATAATTGATTTCCCGTTTCTTTTGCTTAGGAGTCGAAAGTCGCTTCTGTTATTCTGATTTTGATGTTAATATGAGAAATTGAGGTCCATTTTCGCAATGTTCATTTGTTTTAATAAACTTGGATGCTGATTTTTTGCTGGACGAAAATAGCCCTGTGAAATATTTGATTGGATGGTAACCTTAACTTAGATTTCTTTAGTCATTAATGGTTTGATCAATGAATCTTGGCATAGATTGAGATGTATTGTGCGCTTTATGTGTGAATCGTTTGTGTTAGGACTTTGTGAGTTTTCCTATCCTGTTAAACAACGTGTTGACATAGCTCTGAAGAACGTAGGAATCAATTACTGCATTCCTTACAACGCCCGTCTGATTCAATTCTCAGTTAAACAAATAACAACACGAGGATTTTCTACTGAGCAATTCGCTGGCGGACTTGCAAGATCACTTGAAGTTAGCGAGAGAATATGGGCTTGAAGGATCTTCTCCGCATCAAATTGATTTGCTAGATGTGAATTGCAGCTGAAACAGGATCCGCTGGAACAGGGTAAAGAGGACAGAGATATGTCTGCTTCCAGTTCTATTCGAGATCGTTGGATTCGGATATATGGTAGGTTTTTCCTTTTTTTCCTTTTCGATGCATAGTTATTGTGAATTAATCAGAGGCAGATACAACGGTGGAGGCGTGACACTCTACATGGGTGAGAGGAAGATGCAACGATTATCTTAAATTGTGAGTTCGAAGGGAGCTGCAAATATTGGCTTCTTTTTTTCATTCTTTGTTAGAGGATTTTCCAGTACAATACGTCTTCAATTTGTAAATTTTCTCTCTTATGTAGTATTGGATGGAATTGGCAAGGAACTTGACCATCGATTGAATATAACAGAGATCACCAAACGGTCAGTAACTCTATTCTCTACCATACAATTTGGATAATCTGAAAAAAACCAAATTACATACAATACTTTGCTCTGCATATATGCTTTGGAGGTGATATGCTTCCAAGAAGCAGGAGTAGTAGTCATATTGAAGGTAAGCTTGGCCCGTTCCTGCCCAAATTGCGAACATACTATACGATGTATCACAATTGCACTAAATTCGCTGAATTTTCAATTACAAGAACTGTAGCACATGAAACTTCTTATGGTGGATCATATGGAGATTTTTAAAACTATGTTTTTGATTATGGGTTTGCATCGAAGTCCCCTATGCATAAAAGATTGTGGAATTAAGACCTTCTTTGGTCTTTTTTTGCATCCTTTAGTTTGGAAAATAATAAAAGACTTTTGTTCTTTAAAATCATTGAAAGAAGTCATGGTTTGTGTGAAAACATTATGCCAAGGTTACCATTTTCTTTTCTGATCATATTACTTTTTCATTCATAATGAACTCAATGGGTTCACACAGTCATATCATGTTCTTGTACATGTGATTTGTTCATGTGAATGAACTATATTTTCGTCTCCTCACACGTTTATGCTATTTTTATATGAGTACTAACCAACTGGAATGCAAGAGTTAAGGCTCCCTTGGATTGACATGTTTAATTTTAACTAGGCAGGCCATTCTAATAAAAAACACTTAGTGGTGCTTTGTTTTGGCTTTAACTCTAGGAAGAGAATCGAATCAGATACAAGGGACGAAAACATGGCTGTAATATGGCTGCTGGAATGTTGATGGATAATCCAAGCTAAACCGAACAAAGTCAAGCTAATTGTTGATGGATAATCTGTAACATGGATGGATAAACTAATCCCTCATCCATGTGATTTTTTTTTTGCACCTTGCTTGTCCTCCTACAACTAAGGTGTATCATATCCCCTGACAGAGAAATGGGAAAATAGGAGCGTAGGCTATAAAGAAGATAGAGGATCTCGGTGGAAACCTGGCATTGTAGTCTATAAGGTATGAGTAGGAAGAACTTGCAAATGAGGAGGGGTCTGATGTTGCAGACGAGTGACCTGCGATGCACAGAAAACTCCTCGTCGTCATTCCCTCGACAACACCAGTCCTAGATCCTTTCTGATTATGAGATACAAGAAACAAGGTATGAAATGGCTCATTTTACACAATCGGGTATATCACACATATTACACATTCGGGTATACCAAACATATTACACATTCATCTCAGACATTGAATCAAGCACAACCTTACTGAGGAATAGATGGTATCATGATGGGAGATGGCTCATTTTCACCTATTACTCATGTTGGAGCTACAATTCTATCTATTCTACAACTCTACCCAATAATATTAATATGTTTCAAAACTTACATCTCACTATTTATGCTCCTTTATATTTGGTGATTTTGGTGTGGATATTAAAAACTCAAATACAGAGACCAACATGGTATCTATAGTTTGGTTGTTTAAAAGTTGCATTTTCACCTTTAGAAGTGATAAAACAACAGTAACAATAATTTCAAGCTGAAGAGCGGATGATATGATGCAACTCTGGACTTTTTATGCTTATTTATAGACCACTGATGAATGTATACCAATAATTCTTTCCATAGCTACCTGTGTGATTTGCTATTGTTTGACTTTTATTTGTGTGAGAGAAATGTGATTCAGCAGTTCATTGACATCCTTTTATGTTGCCAAGTGGGGCTTATATATGCATATATATAACATTCCTTAGTCTTTCATATTTTATCTCATATTTATGTTTTCATCTACTTCGAAACTTATCTGAAATTTTGTTCCTATTTTTGTAGTTTTCTAGAGAGAACCCTGTTAACCCAGTTTTACCTCAAGTCAAAGTCAAAGATACTGATGATATTTCGGAGGAAATGTTGACAACCACATTGAGAAGGGCTCTAAATATCTATTTAACAATACAAGCACATGACGGGCGCTGGCCAGGAGATTACGGTGGTCCTATGTTTCTACTCCCGGGGCTGGTTAGTTCATTCTATTCATCTTGTTGTTTCTAATTGAGATGTTCTTGCTTGTCTGACATATTTTAGTTCCTCGAGGTCTCTTTTTTAAGTATTCATTGTTGAGAAATATGAGAAATAATTATGTTTGTTACATTTCTTCAAATTATTATTCTCTCCATAACTGGTGCACTGAATGCAGTATTGTCTAAACAACATAATCATGAAATGCGTCGTTATCTCTATAATCATCAGGCAGATCTTTTTCGTTTCTTTAGCAATTTATTAGATAATTTCATTCTCACGCTGTGTAATTTGGTATTTTGACTCAATTTAATGCTTTCATAAGATCTCTTCATTCACAAAAACACGAATCTAGGACTGACTATGTATCTTAGAATTCTGTCTCTTTTCAGATTGTATCTTCTAATTATAAGAAATAAATAATTGCAGAATGAGGATGGAGGGTGGGGTTTACACATTGAGGGCCACAGCACCATGTTTGGTTCTGTCTTGAATTATGTAACTCTGAGGTTGCTTGGTGAAGGACCTAATGATGGAGATGGAGCAATGGAGAAAGGAAAGTGATTGGATACTAAATTACGGAGGTGCTACCTATATAACATCATGGGGGAAGATGTGGCTTTAAGTACTGAAATCTTGACCTTACCTGTCAAATTACATTAAGTTCAACATTTATGTCTGCTGACTCATCTTTTGCATGACTCTTTTTCTACTGCTGGTAATAGGTGCTTGGAGTTTTTGAATGGTCTGGAAATAATCCCCTGCCACCCGAGATATGGCTTCTTCCATATCTCCTGCCTATCCATCCAGGTGCTTGCATGTTGTTAAGTATGTTGGACAAAATCTTCAAGTTTGGACAAAATGTAAAAACGCATTGTTGAGTTTGCTGTTTTCCGGTCGCTCATGCATTGTCATGCAAGAGCCTTGCACAGGAAAAAATATTAGAAAGCCCTTTTTGCTCAAATTCTTTTTTAAATCGAGGCTTCTACTCCTTCTGATTGTCCGATGACGTCTTTCTAACTTCTTGCCTTTTCGAATGTTCCTCCATCTTACAGTCTTTTTGAAGGTCTGGTTACTCTATACGGGATTCGAGAAAGTTGGAGGCGATGGCTTTGGGAGGAACATTCGCAAAGCAAACGAAGAGCTGTTCAGATGCGAAGCTGTTCAGATTCAAAAAGGTTGCTCTTTCAACCTGGCTAACAAAAAGTTCATACATCGATTTTTTTTTCTTTTTTCCTAGACATCTGCTGGAATAACATTATTCTGTCATTTTTTGTAGGTTGAAGAACTGTATTCCCTAGATCTGGATTCTCTCGATACTCTTAGGTTAGTACTTGCCCCGTAATCATTTCAACCCTAATTCCGAAGTACTACCTAAAATACTGTGCATTTCCTGTACTTCTTTGTATGCTATCTCACGCTCATTTTGGCTCTTGAATTGGTGTGTAGACCAATATATGGTTTGATTTTTCTTTTCAAATAGTGTGTTGGGGATAAAGATGATCGTCCAACAATCAAGGATATTGTTCCTAACTTGTTTTTGGCTAGCCAGGTTGGTTTTTGATAGCATGGAAAGTTTATGATTGAAAGTTTTCCCGTTTTACTGTCACAATTTTTCTTTTACACTGTTACAGGTCATTAATAATTCATGTGCAACCCAATCAACCCTGTCAATGCTTTTGCACTCACCTGAGGTCGACATTGGTCTAGAATTATCAAAGCTGAAAGAATTCACCAAGAACTTTCTGTCCGAATTAAAGGGTTTGGCCATCAATAACAGTGAGGCTATAAGGATGGCTCGCAACAGTTTTGCGAGGTCTGAACCTTTTGTCCCAGAGGAACTAAAGGTTGCTAAAAAAGATTACAATTTCTACCATTTCATAGGCTATATACTTGTTGATGGCCTACTGTATGAGCTTGATGGACTCAAAGAGGGAGCAATCAGTCTTGGCCCATGCCCCGGTGGCCGAGCTGGAATCAAATGGCGTCATGAAATTGACTGGGATGAGGCACAAAAACTAGCTGGAATGAGGCACATCATGAAATTGACTTTGAATGAGGCACGAAAAGTTTGTGCTAGGGATGTCAATGGGTTGGGTTGTGCCCAACCCATTAAACTTAAATGGGTTTTGTGGTGTAAATGGGTTGGGTTTAACCCGACCCATTTAATAACGGGTTATATGGGTCGGGTTAAACGGGTTATACAGTTTAAACGAGTTTATTTATATAAATAATATTTTTTAATTATATTTTTATCATTTAACATTATAAATATATATATTTATATGCATTAAATATTATTATTGATGTTTCAATATTCAAAATAATTATTTATAAAAATAAATTAATTGATAATTAATGAAAATAAAATTTATAAAATAAAATTCTTGATATATATTAAAAACATATGATATAATCGTCAATTTTTCATCTTAATATATAAATAGTTAAAACGATAATTCCTGAAAATAAAATTTTTAACAAATTCTAATCAAAAGATGTCCGATACAATCATCAAACCTTCATCATTTTCCTCGTCGTCCTTGACTTCAACATTACCATCATCGACAACATCAACTTCATCGGCACAACTATCGTCACCTATAATTTATAAACATATTAAAAATATATATATTTTAATTAAAATAAAAATACTAATATAGGTCTTACCGTTTTCGGAAAGTTCATATCCAATCAACCAATTTCGCGTACAAATCAACGCCTCGACATTAGAAGAACGAATGCGGCTTCTATACTTGTTTAATAAACGAGAACCAATGCTAAATGATGATTCTGACG
>CM071862.1:11641858-11655263 GCA_036759665.1 Gynandropsis gynandra | reverse complement strand
AGTTAAAATTGGGTGAAATCGGGTTAAAAATCGATGAAATCAAGCTAAAATTGGGTGGAATTAGTTTAAAATTGGGTTGAGATTCGGTGAAATTGAGTTAAAATTAGGTGAAATCGGGTTAAAATTGGGTGAAATCGAGTTAAAATTGGGTGAAATATGGTTGAAAGTAGGTGAAATCGAGTAATTAGGTGAAATCGGGGAACATTGAGTAAAATCGAGTTAAATGGGTTTAAAGTTGAATCTTATAATAATATAAATGAGCTCATGGGTTAAATGGGTTAAACCCATTAAAATGAGTATAAATGGGTCTAAAACCCATTAAGCCCATTTAACTTTTAGCCCATTTAACCTAAACCCATTTTCATTTTAGATGGGTTGGGTTGGGTTAACCCATTAAACCCAACCCACTTTGACATCACTAGTTTGTGCAAAGGTTGGTGAAAATAATGATTAAAGATTTATAATAACCTAGACTCAAACAGTTGGTATTTGTGTACTCTGTTCAAGCATGTCCTTTTGTAACCATTAGTTGTTTTATATATAATATGAAGTTCAGAACTTTTTGTAGATAATGGTTTAACTTATTTGATTATCATTTGAAGCATGTATGATTTCTTTGAAGTTCTATGTTTTTGGTCTAGATGTTCATAGTGATGGCAAAATTTTTTTATGAGTATCAAAGTAAACGAGGCAAATAAATTCTATATTTCAGGAGGATTTATACTACCCACACCCAGTTATGCAAGATATTCATAAGGTTGTTGAACAAATTCTAATGCGATTGCCAAGTGCGAAGTTGAGGGAAAAGGCTATAAGGACTGTGATAGAGCACATACATTATGAAGACGAGAATACAAGATATATGTGCATTTGACCTGTGAACAAGGTTAGTGGTGAAATTATTCCTCAACATCAAATCTCTATTCTAAAATTTGCAAGTGTCTGTAACTCATTTTTTACTATGCCATAGGTGCTCAAGATTTCCTGTAGTTCATTACGGAATTTCCTCGTAGTTGATTCCTACTATTTTCTTGTCTTATTGCCCCTTGAAAATATTGATAGCTTTGTTTCAGTTTTTTAATCATTCTTCCCTTCTTAATTATTGTTATTTAGAAACATGTATCAAATTAGAAACACGTTTCTAATTTAATACATCTTGTCTTAAATTAGTCGCCATCAGATATATCTCAGGTCTTACATGTTTCTAATTTAATACATCTTGTCTTATCTCGCTAATTTCTTGACCACATAGGTTCTTCTATACACATCAGTCATCGAGCTGAGCAATCATCGAGCTGGAGCTTGTAAGAGAAATGATGTTGCCTTTGGGATGATGGGTGATGGTAAACCTCCGAGGAAAGGTGGTAGTGTTTCAAATTGTCATATGAACCAATTAAATACGTTTCTTTTTCTCATTGTTATTTGATTGGATTATTGTGGATATAAGTGTGATATGTACCCGGAGAACTTCCTTTTTCTTGTATATGCTCCTCAATTACTCGAGGTAAATTACATTTTACCTACATCTACATGTGTCCCTATTTCGAACTCAAATCATTAACATATCATGTTATAGTTTACCACAAATTGTAGTTTCTTACATATTGAATTGTATATTATATATATATATATTGTATTTAAATAATATGTTGTTGAACATATTTTGTATCGAAATGATATATGGATAATGGAAAATATTTGCTCTATGTGGAGGTTGTTCAGCCGTATAGTCATCGTACTATATCGTATATTTTTACAAGCTCTATTTATATATCAACAAAATATATTTGGAGATATATATTCATAAATCAACACATCACATTTTATAGATATATTTTCTTCTATAATAACAGATTTTTTAAAAATTCCTACCATTATTATCAATAATCTTTTAAAATCAAGAAAATATACTTTGTAGACATATACTCACACACACACACACATATATAAACTATTATCACAATTAAAAAAATATGAAAAAACAATTATCGACTTCATATTTCTTTTAGGTTTTTTTAACATTATGGCCATTATGACCTCATTTTTCCAATGGGTTGATTGACTTAAACTTAAACTTAGTTTTAGTAGACCACAAAAAATATTTATCTGGTTAGCAGTCGTTTCATATCTCATTAATATAATTTCTTCGCACCTACTCTTATCTCATTGTGTTTATAAATTGCAGATGTTATGAGATTTCTAATCTCTATGCAATGATCAAATTTATGACTTCCATCGTCTAATTAAAACATTAAAATTCGCTTATTATTAAATAAGTAACTTTTAAATAATATTAATCTATTAACATATAATAGGTTGAACTTACAATGTAGCTTTAGTCGAATATTGTGCAGATGATTGTAAAGAAAACTTTCTTCGTTATATCTACGTTATTTCAAAAATAATTAACGATATTTACCAAAATACCAACAATTAACATTTATATGAATTATCATTTATTCATAATTTAATGTTGTCACTTGTGCTTTCTTTTAAATGGCTCTGTTAGTTTACATTACATCTATTAAATCTACTAGGTTATAACCCGCGCAATGCGCGGATAAAATTTTACTTTATAAAGATGAATTTGAAAAATATATTTAAATTCAAAATAAATTATGATATTATCTTTGTTTATTTATATACTTTAATTTTTCATTGATCATTTCTTTGTAAAAATTTAATATATAAAATATTATTTATTTATTTATTTATTTTAATTATAGAGAAAATGTATATTAATTAAGTAATAGATTGACATTAATTAGAGATGGTAAATGATATCATGAACATTAATTTTTTTTCATTCTAAATGTTTTCTTTTATTAATATATATAATTTTAAATACTTGTAATTGTAGTTTTTTAAAATTAAAATTTATTAAAATAAATTAAAATTAAAATTAATTTGTCAAAATAACTAATTTTAAATAATATATATAAGTAAAATCAATATTTTTTAATAAATAGTTTGTTAAAGTTTAAAAATTTACTGAATTTATTTCAACTAAATATATAAACATTTTGTTTTTAATTATTTATTAATTTACTAACTTTTTATTTATTTACATGTATAACAACTATAATACCCTCAAAATTTAATATAAATATTTTTTTGTTTCTTGAAAATATTAATATTACTAATATATAATTCATTTAAAGTAATTTATGAATTATAATTATATAAAATAAAAAAATTACATTCATAATGTAAAAGCTTAAGAAGAGAATGCATGAAAAATCAATATTTATTAATTATTTTAATGAAGTTTAATAATTTACTAAATTTTATTTCAAATAAATATATAACATGTTTATTTTTTTCATGATTTATTAAGGACCTGAGTGGTGGAGTCATAGCGAAACGTAAACGCGGCGAATACGTTTTCTGGCGACTCCGGGTGATATTAAAACCGACCGGTGGAGTCGCAGTCGCCCGAAAACGTGACGAAACGCATATTTTAAAAATATGAAATTATATTGCATTACGTTTGCATTTGGTGCGTTTCGAATAAAATTACCAAAATACCCTTGTATTTTTCCCTTATCTCTTCTCTTTTTACTATAATTTATATTAATCGTATATATATATATATATATTATAAATTTAATATAAATATTTTGTGTTTCCACTGGTCAAACCCTAAGTTACTAATTTTTTATTTATGTAGATATATAATAAATAAAATATCCCTATATTAATATAAATATTTTGTATTTCTTTAAAATATTAATATTTTTGTAATATCATTTAAAGTAATTTATGAATGGTAATTAATATAGAATAAAAACAAAAAATGAGTTTGATGAGGTGGAAGCATGAGAGAAGAGAATGCATGAGAGGCCTCCAAATTTATGAACTTTTTATATATTAATTTCTTAAACTTTTACATTAGAAAATTATAATTCGTGCGTTTGTATAGAACGATATATACATTAAATGTCATGACAATGTGAATTAGTATATTATGTATAACGTTTAAGAAACATACAATGTAACTATCACAAAACTACACAACGCGTGGGTATCATCTAGTGAATATATAATGAGAGGTGTTGGAGATTCACTTAGCACGTGTATGGATCATAAATGTTTCCTCTTGACCCTTCCATTTATCAGGACTAGACAAATAACGCATATTTACGAATATCATATTATTTGTATTTATATTTGTAGTCGGTGAATATCCAAATTTAGTATTTGTATTTGTATTTGTAAATTTGGATATTTGTAAATACGAATATTTTTCAAATATACGGATATCGGTCGGATATACGAATATTTGTATTTGAACCTACATTTTTTACGTATAAAAAATATAAATATAAACATCTTAATAAAAAAACCAATAATCATCAAATATAATCTAAAACTAAAATTTCAATTCACACAAAGATGCAAATATACATAATATAAATAAAATAAAGCATCAAATCTTCACATTCATCTCCACACCTGTCATTTAAATTTAGTGTCGTGGATGCTTGTACGAATATCATCAATTCACCTAAAACAATGAAACAAATTGTTAGATTACACACTAAAATAAAATTCACAAAAATTTATTTATTTTATTAGTTCTATATTTTTTTTCATATATTGTAATGTCTCTATAACATTATCCAATCCATTTGGATTAGAACCAATCTTGAGTATAAATTAAATCTTCAACAATATTAGTTATTTTAAAGTATTTGATATTTTAGTCCTCCACTCATAAATATATTACATATTTGCTTAATAAATGCTAAAATAAATTTTATAATGTTTTTTATTTACAATTTGATCATTAAAATCAATTTTGTTATATATGGATCTATATATTAACTAAATTTTTTATTTAATACTTACGGATACAAATAGTTCGGATAATTGAGTCTACTATTTGTATTTGTATTTTTCGATTATCTGATTTCTAATATTTGTATTTGTGTCCACGAATATTCGATTTTTTGGTTCAAATACGAATCGGATACGAATACTTCAAAAATTTTTCCCAGCCCTAGCATTTACTGTTTTTCAATAACTTGTTTATATTTTTAATTTTTTTACGATATATTATATTTTATAAATTCAATCTCCTGGAATAACAACAATATTTTGTATCATTAAGTTATCTCAATTCGAATTTCTTTCAATAGTTTATATAGCGATTATATATATACTATAAAATTAGAAAAGAAATGCCTTGAATAACACTAGAATTTAGAAAGGATCTTAAATTCAATTATCATTTTAAGATTGTACAAAATATTTTTTATTAATTCAAGAAATATTTTATATATAATTTATTTAAAATAAAATTTAAATATATCGAAATTGGAGAATTAGGAAAAGTATTACTCTTGTATAATGTATGTTAAGAAAATCGGATGGCGACCAAAGCTGCATCTTGGTATAACCACTACCCTGAAAGCGAAATTCTGGCACGACCGTGGTGCAATCGAAAGTCGTTTGCTCCCCAATGTTAACACATAAATCCCCCTTACGCACGCGCACTCGCGGTAGAGAGGATGGAATAACAGAATGAAAAAAACTTATAAGGAGCAGCTGTGTAGCAGGTCACACGGCTGAAAACCATAGAGAAAATGAGGCTTTTTTCGGATGCTTTTCCCTTAGCCTCTCGGTAGCCTTTTATAGGCTCATGGAGAGCTCCTAACCACCACCCGAAATGCCTTCCACGAAAATGGGTCGGCTTCCCATCAAAATGGATTGGCTCCTTAAGACGAGGGAAGTTGAAAAAAATATTCAGATAGTGTAAAACCCGACCCAGCCCAGCCCGGGCGGGCGGGCGGCGACGACGCGCGCTCTTGTGTGGAAGTTTTCGTAAAACCGCCTTCAATCTCAAAATCCCTTCAGCAAATCCTTTTGAGTTCAATGAGCCATAAGTCTTAATATATAGTAGTCAAAATCTTTCATGAAAACCGATGTTGGACTTTTACACGGAGGGCAAAATAATCCCCCATAAAATGACTATCACATTATTTTAAACATACGAGTAAAACGTATAATGTAGGAATTGAATTACTTAAGCATCAATATCTTACGATTGAATTGATGCATAGTGATGTGAGGCAACAACTTAAGCTAGTAGAAGTGAATTGCTTCTTGAACTTTTAAAAGCTTAAACTAAGACCCCCACAACACGTGTCAATTCCTTGGTATTTGCTATTCCGCGATATTGTTACAACGCTTTTAAAGGCCATGTGTTTTCCTTTTACCTTGGTTCTATGAGTGCTCCAGAAAAGAAACTCAATTTTCTTTCATAGAAGGCATCCCACCTTCACACTCATTTACAACATTAACTTCATCAAGTCTGATATAATTACAGACCACTCAACTACAGAGCTATGAAGTTATTAAGTCCATAAGACTTCCATATCATCATCCATCAAGTCTTTCAAAATACCGCTCAACGTCTAGAGCCATGGAATAAATCATTTCGACTTACATCTCAAACATCCATCTAGTCCTTCGTAGGACCACTCAACCACTAGAGTTATGGAATAAGTCCTTCTGTTTTATATCTCAACATCCATCAAGTCCTTCATAGGGCCACTCAACAAATAAA
This sequence comes from Gynandropsis gynandra, assembly GCA_036759665.1. NCBI lineage: Eukaryota > Viridiplantae > Streptophyta > Magnoliopsida > Brassicales > Cleomaceae > Gynandropsis > Gynandropsis gynandra. The sequence goes on along the minus strand of CM071862.1, from coordinate 11,648,692 downwards.
TTTATGGATTAACAACCACAATTGAGGTTTAAGTCCCATACATTTAGAAGATTCTTGAATAATTCTTCTCGATAATCCTTTTGTTAAGGATCTGTCAAATTTCTTTTGGATCTCACAAACTCTAAAGAGATCACTCCATCCTTTAAGAGATGTTTAATTGCTCCATGTCGTATGCGAATGTGTCTTCTTTTACCGTCATACACATAATTCTTTGCAATTCCTATGGCAGCTTGTGAGTCGCAATGCAAGGAGACAGGAACAGTAGACCCCCACAATGGAATATCTGCGAATAGGTTTTTCAACCATTCAGCTTCTTGACCAACCAATTCAAGAGTGATAAACTCCGATTCCATAGTAGACCGAGCAATACAAGTTTGTTTCGATGATTTCAACGAAATTGCTCCTCCACCTAATGTAAATACATATCCACTGGTGGAACTCACTTCATTATTATCTGTCACCCAATTCGCATCACAATAACCTTCTAATACTGCGGGAAACTTGTTAAAATGTAAACACAAATTCATAGTCCCATTAAGGTATTTCAATAATCGACGAAGTGCATTCCAATGTTCACTGTTTGGATTATGAGTGTATCTACTTAGTCTACTTACTGCGTATGCAATGTCTGGTCTAATACAGTTCATGAGATACATGACACTTCCTATAATCTTAATATATTCAGTTTGTGAAACACTATCACCATTGTTTCTTTTAAGATTCATGCTTGAATCATAAGGAAAACAATCAAACTTCTTGAGAACCTTATCAACATAATGTGATTGACACATAGAAAATCCATTTTCTGTTTTATGAATATTAACACCAAGAATAACATTAGCTTCTTCTAAGTCTTTCATATCAAAATGAGATGATAAAAACTTCTTGGTTTCAATGATGACTTCTATCTTTGAACCAAAAATTAACATGTCATCAATATATAGGCATATGATCACATAATCAGACCCAAACAACTTAGTGTAAACACATGAATCTCACACATTCACTACATAGCCATTGTTTACCAAAGTACGATCAAATTTTTTATACCATTGTTTGGGTGCCTGTTTGAGACCGTAAAGGGATTTTTCTGAGCTTACACACTTTGTTTTCCTGCCCAACTATGATGAATCCCTCTGGTTGTTTCATGTAAATTTCTTCTTCCAGGTCTCCATTTAGAAAGGTCGTTTTCACATTCATCTGATGTATTATAAGCCCTCGAATATCTAAAAGTGCAATCAAAGATCTAATGGTAGAGATTTTAGTTATAGGAGAATAAGTATCAAAATAATCAATACCTTTCTTTTGAGTATATCCTACTATCACTAGTCTAGCCTTAAATTTTTCAATTGATCCGTCTGGTCTAGTTTTCCTCTTGAAGATCCATTTACACTTAATGGGTTTACTTCCTGTAGGCAAATCAACCAAATCCCATGTGGGATTCATTATTATTGAATGTAACTCACTCTTAAATGCTTCTTTCTAAAAACTAGAGTCTATAGACTTTAGCTTTTATTCGTAGGTTCTACGATCTTCATCAATAAAAAACGTAGATACAAATTGTTCATCAATTTTGTCTGAATTATCAATTAGAAATGCGGTGACAAAATCAGAACCGAAAATTTTCTCAACCCTTTTTCTTTTACTCTTTCTAGGTTAGTTATCATGCACTATCATAGATGATTTCTTATCCAAACCACTAATCGAAGAAGAAGATGTATCATCCATTTTAAGAGGAAAAGTATGTTAAAAAAATTCAACATTTCTAGATTCACATATTGAGTTACCATTCAAACACATGAACCTATATTGGCTACTATTCTGAACATACCCAATGAATGCAGAACTGAAAGTCTTAGATCCTATATTCATTTTCCTAAATCCAGGAAATGTAACGTTAGCTAGATAACCCTAAACACTTAATAATTCAGATTTGGTGTAAAACCTTTCCATAATTCGTAGGGAGTTTTATCTAGCTTTTTGTGAGGGAGCTTGTTAAGAATATAACATGCGGACAATGCTGCTTCCCCTCACATATTATCAGGCATACTAGAACTCAATAACATAACATTCATCATTTCTTTTAGTGTTCTTTTTTTTTCGTTTGGCTATGCCATTTTGTTAAAGTGAATACGGTGATGTAGTTTCGTGAATGATACCATTCTCACTACAAAAATTTTCAAGAAATTTCGTGCAATATTCACCACCTCTATCCGACCTAAGCCTTTTAATCTTTTTTTTTTTATCTAATTGGTTTTCTACTTCACCTTTATATTTTAAAAACATTTGAGCAGTCTCATCTTTAGACCATAACAGATAAATTTTCGTATATCTAGAAAAGTCGTCAGTAAAGGAAATGTAATACTTTTTACCACCTTTGCTCAACGTGTTTCTAAAATCAACTAAGTCAGAATGAACCAATTCAAGTAATTTCGTGCTTCTAGAAGTAACATGTTTAAAAGGCTTCTTAGCATATTTTTCTTCAACACAGATAACACATTTTGAATATTCATTTTCATTTCATGTGTTTATGAGTTGCATATTTTTTAGCCTTTTAATTGGACCATAATTCATATGTCCTAGTCTACCATGCCACACATTAATAGATTAAACGATATAAGCAGAACCAGAGTTACTTCCATTAGCTAAAGCAGAAATAGTGTTCAGGACAAACAATCCCTCAGATAAATAACCTTTTTCCCACAAAGTCTCCATTCTTGGCTAAAATCAGCTTATCACCCTCAAAGACAAGTTTCAAATCGGCTATATTAAGCAAACTACCAGAGACTAGGTTCCTACGCAGCGATGGAACATACAACACATCATGCAATGCTAATGTTTTTCCAGACGTAAGTTTGAGGAGAATTTTTCCTTTACCAAGAACTTAAGCGGTGGCAGAATTACCCATGAAGACGTGTTCACCATCCACAACTTCTTGGAAATCTCTAAAAAGATCTTTGTTGGAACAGAAGTGTTTGGTCGCTCGAGTGTCTAGCAACCAGTCCACTTTGTTTTCCAACAAATTCACCTCAACCACCACCGCCACGATGATCTCATCATTTTCAGCAACATTAACCTGCGAAGCAGAATTTGTGTTAGGTTTGTTGTCAGGTTTTTTATCCTTTTTTTCAGCATTGACCTTAGGGATAGTGATTGCGGTCATAATGCTGCCATGGTATATGTTAAGCACTGCTGGAAGGTATTTCCACCAAGCCCTTTGAAGTGCTTCTAATTTGGTCCCTTTTTGAATTTCTTCCTTTTATCCTTAAACCTGTCTTTCCGTCCAGTAGAAGATTCAATCAAGTTAGCTTTAACTGAATGTGAAGAGACAGTATTAAGCTTATCTTTCTGCCGATTAGCCTTCTCGGTTTTCATGTGGATGATGAGCTCTTGGAGCGGCAGATCTTTCTTCTTGTGTTTGAAACGAAATCTGTACTCCGACCACGAGGGAGGGAACTTCTCAAGCAACACGTTTGCTTGTAGAAGTTCACACATTTTCATCCCTTCACTGAGTACGTCTGCGACAAGTTTATCGTACTCATGGATTTGGTCCATGATTGGTTTGTCGTTGACCATTTGGAACTGAATCCACTTTCCTACGATATACTTCTTCCTTCCAGCATCATCGGCTCCATATCTCGTTTCCAAGATATCCCAAATCTCCTTGGCGTGTTTGTATTTGACAAAGATATCAAGCAGTGTGTTGGTCATGTGGTTCAACACATGGTCGTGCACCGTTTTGTTGTCTTTCTCGAATCTTGATTTCGCCTTGTCATCTGTCTTCTTGGATTTCTCGGTTTGAGGCGTGGCCATCAGAGTGGAGGGTGTGATGTATGGTGATGCAGCTTCAGGGACGCCCATGTGGAGAACATAATCGAAGTCTAACTGCTCAAAAGAGATGAGCAACAGCAGTTCATACCGTCAAGTGGTTCAAGCTTGGAGAGGTCGGGCAGTGAGCGGGGCGGTAGAACGATAACCATGGTCACGAATGGAAAACGTAGAGTTTCGCTTTCAGATTGATAAGAAAATAGGACGGGGACAAAAGCTGCGTCCTGGTATAACCACTGCCCTGAAAGCGAAATTCCAGCACGACCGTGGTGCAATCGAAGGTCGTTCGCTCCCCAAGGTTAACACAGTAATCCCTCTTACGCACGTGCACTTGCGGTAGAGAGGATGGCATAGCAAAGGAAAAATACTCTTATAAGGAGCAACCGTGTAGGAGGTCACACGGCTGAAAACAGTAGAGAAGAAGACGCTTTTTTCGGATGCTCATCTCTTTGCCTCTCGGTAGCCCTTTATAGGCTCATGGAGAGCTCATAACCAATATCCGAAATGCCTTCCACGAAAATGGGTCGGCTGCCCACCAGAATGGGTCGCCTCTTTAAGACCAGGGAAGTTGAAAAAAATATTTAGATAGTGTAAAACCCGACCCAACCCAAGCTCGGGCGGGCAGCGGTACGCACGTGCGTGTGGAAGTTTTCGTAAAACCACCTTTAGTCTGAAAATCCCTCTAACAAATCCTTTTGAGTTCAATGAGCCATAAATCTTAATATATAGTAGTCAAATCTTTCGTGAAAACCGATGTGCAAAATAGTCATTTTTTCAACAAGGTAGAAATAGTCATGTTTTTCAACAAAGTATACTACATGTATTTTTTGTATCTATATATGATTGTTTATCAAATTCTTCTATAATCATGTAGTTTGAAAAGGTTATCAAAGTATGCAAATTGATCGTTCTAAACTACAAGCCGACATATTTCCTTTTGTCTTTTTATTAAAAAAGTGGAAATTACAAATATACATCTCCAGCTGTAAAATGTGTTTGAGTAGTGATCGGAATGATTAGTGACATCGTAAAATCATTCCATATATAATCATGATTGATGGAGTAAAATATCATATTATTGTACGGTCTCATTTTATATCGTTTTTTATTCAAAAATTTAGGTACGTGTGTTACATACATTGAAAAACTATAAATAGTGATGAAGGTATCAAATCTAATTTAAAATTATTAAATTACACAGATAAAAAAGATACAAATATATTTTATTTTGATTTTAATTTTTATTGAAATATATATGTATATTTTAATCTAAAATTCAGATTAAAAAGAAATATAATTAATAATCAAATATTTAAGATATATTGACTTAATTGATAAATGAAACGTATATTTTCCATTGTAATTTATATAATTAAATCTTCCAATTTAACTAAATTTAAATAGAAAAAGAAAAAAATTGTCTAGACATTTCTAAATTACCGTTTTTTACCAAAAAAATAAAAGAAAATATATGAATATTAAAAATTGAAAGTCTTATGCCAATTATGTAATATTCAATAGTTATGGGTTTAAGTCGTAATTATTAGAGAGTTAATAATTATAAATAAACGTTTTACGAGGTTTCGTAAACAGACTATTCTAAGACGTAAACTCTAGTCGCCAGTAAAAGAAAATCCGAAGAACGAAAAACAGTTTTTTCGTTCTTCCGAATCCCGCATCAAAGCAATCCCGATCTCGGCGTGGATACGAGTAGAAGACTTGCATCATCAAGTCTCACATCCGATCATCCCTTTCAACGCAACAGGTATCACTGAAACCGTTTCAATATTTGTTCGCCGTTGAAATATGTAAAACTAATCCGAACATGACTAGATCTAAATTCGGGTTGATAAAAACACGCTTCCGCAAATGAAATCAACCCTACATTGGTGTCTTGCAAGATTGAAAGGATCGGCCCTAGCAAGCGGATTAGTTAGCTGAAGAAACTTCATCTTGAAGGCGAAGATAGAATTTATGTATTTGCGAATTTGAAAAGAACAAATAGAAAATTCATAAAGTTTTTTTTTGGATTAGATCAGTTTATGATAGATGAACTTGTTTCGATTATTTCGAAATCATAAAAAAACTCTCACTTACATCCAAAACAAACCCAATTTGATTCTCTGAATGTGTTTGTCACATTTGATTTCTCTTTCGCTCCTTCCAAACCGAATTTCCTATTGCTGCAAAGAAAAGTCAACATATATGGTGGAGTTGAAAAGATAACAAATAGAAGAAGATAAATACTTCTTGTAATTGAATATATAGATTATGTGGATGATTCGATGTTATGACATGTATGATAAGGTAATAATCGAAACAATTTTGTTAATCTCATCGTCAATTTGATCTGATTTCAAAGAAGAACTAAAAAAAATTGAAAGTTCTAAATTTTTTTAAGACAAAAAATAGATTAATGTTTTTGAACGATTACATAATTTCAAAACTTTTAGAAAAAAAATCGAATTAAAAACTTTGAAGAACCTATAATAAAAAAAATTATAAAAGGGATTAACAAAAGCAAAACCTTAAAATTGATTTTTAATAAAATTAAACATTTAACTTCACCTCTATAAAAATCCCTAAACTATGTTTTCTAAAAAAAGTCATGAAGATTTGTCATGATTATTTTTGATTAAAAAGAATAGTTTAGGAGTTTTTTTTATAAAATTAAAAGTCTAAGATTTAATTTATTTAAAACTATTTTTCAGAGTTTTTTGTGGGGGTAACTTCAAAAATACCCTCGTAGGGCTAAAACACTTCAAAAATACCCTTCCCGAAAAAGAAAATATTTCTAACTTCAAAAGTACCCGTATAAATGTTGATATTCCCAAAATACCCCTGCGACTTTACGACCCAGTTTGACCCAGCGACCGAGTTTGACCCTGCGACCCTTGTCCCTCTGCGACCCTTGTTCCTCTGCGACCCTTGGACCCCTGCGACCCTTGTCCCTCTTCGACCCTTGTTCCTCTGCGACCCTTGGACCCCTGCGACTCTTGTCCCTCT
>CM071862.1:11458785-11469202 GCA_036759665.1 Gynandropsis gynandra | reverse complement strand
AAACGTGGACTGCGGCAAGGCGACCCACTCTCTCCACTGCTTTTCGTCATCTGTATGGAGATCTTCTCCAGACTTGTCAAGAAAGAGACTCAGAGGGATGTATTTTCCTTTCATCAGCACTGTGTTCCCCTAAGACTATCACATTTGATATTCGCTGATGATATTGTTATGTTTTGTCGTGGTGACGCAGGGTCGGTAGGGGTACTAATGGAATGTCTCACACGATTCAGTGCCATCTCTGGTCTCCAAGTGAATGAAAGGAAATCCTCCATGTTTTTGGCGTCGGTATCGGATCAGGAACGAGTGGCACTGCTAGGAGTCATAGGATTCAGGGAAGGCGTCTTTCCTTCGGTATCAGATCAGGAACGAGTGGCACTGCTAGGAGTCATAGGATTTAGGGAGGGCGTTTTTCCTTTCCGCTATCTAGGCATTCCAATCGGGCCCACAGGACTTAGAGGGATACACTTCAAGCCACTCCTAGATAAGATAAATTCTCACCTCACCACTTGGGCAAAGAATTTGATCACCTTTGCTGGTCGCAGGGAGCTCATTGGGTTAGTGCTACAAGGAAGCGCCAGATTCTGGCTCTCCATGGTTGCTGTACCTCGGGGTGTTATCCATAGCCTTACCTCTACTTGTAGAGGGTTTCTGTGGAAACACCCCCGAGTACGATGGATTGAGGTGTGCATACCAAAGAGAGAAGGAGGACTCGGACTTCTGGACCTTAGCACATGGAATAGAAGCTTCATGATCAAGCACTGGTGGCACATCACAACGCAACGAGACAGCCTATGGGTAAGGTGGGTTCACCATAGGTACTTGGCACGGACAGGCCCCTGGGAATGGAGGGTGAATCGGCGGGATTCCCCATTGATAAAGACCATTCTACACGCCCGAGACATGGTGCGCGACTTAGCAGGAGACGAGGCTAGCAGCATGGATAGGATGGAGGACTGGTGTGAGATGGGACGATTTCGGGTATCTAAGGCGTACGAAGATATCCGGCCTAGGAAACCGGTGGTAAATTGGGTAAAGGAGGTGTGGCCGAAACACAACACGCCGAAGCACTCCTTCATCCTATGGTTTGCGTTACTAGGTAAACTCCCTACCCTTGATCGTCTTACATATTTAGATATCGACACAACATGCAGGTTATGCAACCAGCATACGGAGAGTCACATGCACCTGTTCTTCGAGTGCGTCTACGCTCAAAAAATATGGTACCAAGTGTGTGACCGGCTGCACCTCCCGCGGTCCAACATGACGATCCAAGATGCTCTTACCTGGCTGAGAAGGAACGCCGTTCGGGATGATTGTCTAGCGCGAGCACGGCTATATGCACTTGCAGCCTCGGTTTACCACCTATGGCGTGCCAGGAATGGGAGCATATTCGACAACAAGAGAGTTCCAATAGAGGTAGCAGTCCGACTGATTATGGACCACATATCCTTGGTGCTACACGACAAGTTTCCAACAGCCATAGTGGAGACTTTGCAACTTGGAAGGTAGATAGGTGGTCAGTACTGTATGAAGCTGGATCATGTTGACTCTATTTTGTATTTTTTTTTTTTTTTTGTCTCGACATTTGGTTGCTTGTGTTGGCTAGTTTCCGTCGCAGGGGTGCTCTTTTTCCTCTTTGACGGGTTTCTCCCTTTGGGTTTTACCGCATTGAGGTTTTAATGAGGCCCGGGGTGACATGTACCCTGCTCTCATAGTTGCGACGTGAGATCTTATATGGTTATGTAGTCGTAGCATAGTATGGGTGATCTGCGTATTATCTCGTTTATGCGCATGACACCGAGATTCTATTGTAATTGTTTTTTTTACTATCCCTTTATGGGACACACGAAATAAAATTTACTTCCAACAAAAAAAAAGCGCAAATAAGAAATAGGAAGCAAAAGGAATATCCGAGAGACAAACGCAACGCAAGCTGCGTATTGACAAGAAAGGACATTCGTAACCTAACAAACTCAAAAATGGCATCTTCCGGCTCTAAAAATCCATTGTATCGACCTTAATAAAGAATTTTGAGCTCGAAAACAGGGTCGGGCTGCCTTCAGCAACCCGCGGCATGGTTTCTCTCGAAAAGAGGAATAAAATGTGAATAAAATTATGTAATTCAAAGCGTGGTATGCAAAGTTATGCTATTTCAAAGCCCGTCGTACAATTCATTGTTTTAGTCGTCTAATCACGTGAAAACAAAAACAAAAAGCGGAAAAGGGGTGCAACACGAGAGACAAACGCAAATAGGAAATAGGAAGCGAAAGGAATATCCGAGAGACAAACGCAACGCAAGCGGCGTATTGACAAGAAATGACATTTGTATCCTAACAAACTAGAAAAGGGCATCTTTCGGCTCTAAAAATCCATCGTATCGACCTAAATAAAGCATTTTGAGCTCAAAAACGAGGTCTGGCTGCCTTCATCAACCCGCGGCATGGTTTATCTCAGAAAGAGGAATAAAAATTAAAAAAAATCATGCAATTCGGAGCTTCGTACACAAATTTATGGTATTTGATGTCGGTTAATCTCAAGTAATAATTTACCTAGACTAACTCTTCCGCAAGAATACGGATCGTATAGTACCACGGTCGAACACAAGGAATCGATGCAACTCTAAAACTAGTAACTAATGAATAAGATGTGTGAAATCAATGAGTGAATGGGAATGCGAATGCAACTAAAATAAACTGATGAACGGAATGACTGAACGACTAAGTACCATAGGTATGGAGAGTTGCACAACGATGTAACAAAGTTCTAACAAGATCATTGGTCTTAGATACTATCACGAGTTCAGGGAATTCAAGCTCTTATATAGGAACTGACTGGCGTAGACTTGTCCACTATCTAGCATGCGTATACCAATATATCTATTGCATATCTCACCTACTAGACGCATTAATACCGCTATCCTAATCCCTACATTCCTCCCTATTCATGTGATGACGTCTACAATAGCTCCTCCATGCTTCGGATCCCTTGTTCCGTCCTTCTCCCTCTTTCTCTATGTATCTCCGTCTGTCCTCCAATGTCCCTTTCGTTCACTTTTAAAGTCCAGTTCGAATCCTAGCTCTAAAAGGTCTCTTTTCTCATTAATTTGGCCGTTCTAAAATCAAGGAGTTTGTTGAGAAAAAGGTGGACCCGAGCGGGCACAACTTCCACCCGCTCGTGCAGTCCATTAGCCTGTGCGTGGATGACTTGAAACCTGGTCGGGCTGGCTTTCCCGAGCGTGCATCCTTTGAGCCCGAGTCGGGCTAACTCTCGGCAAAAATTATGGTCGAGCTGTCCAAAAGTCCGGTTGTGTACTCCATGATACCGGTTAGCGTTCGTCGCTTGTTTCCTTCAGTGTCTTCAGAGATTTTTGGTGCGTGAGCCTTTGTGGTGAAGGCTTCATCTTCACCTTGGATGCCTTGTCAATGTCCCAATTGTGTGCTGGACGTTTGGTGTAGCTTCGCCGCATCTCGGGATCGTTTATGTACTGATTTGCACCGCATTTAGCTCGTGTTGTGCGGAAGTCTCGGTCGGGGGATTCCTTCTTCTTTTCGTGGTCAAGCAGCTCGCTTGGTACCTTGTATGATTCTTCTCCAGCTGCTATGAAATTCATATCTAGGGAATCCGTATTATGATATTCCTCACAAACTTCCTTGGCTAAATTCTCAAAGATGCCGTCGGGGAACACAAAATCGATAGCGCATGGTTGCTCAAGTGTGTCCATTAAGCTGAACTCTACTTCCATCTCGGGTTTCTTCATATGCTTATCAATGTCCGTAGCCTTATCCGCTCCCATGTTAGATTCATCTCCTTTTACAATTATTGAGGGATTTGGCTGATCTACCATCTTCATGCGTTGAGGTTGCGGGAATGGCAATGGAGGTGGCCTCGGATCTGGTTTTACGTACTTAGGCTCCTTTTCCTCCTCAAGCTTCTCTTTAAGCTTGTTTACAGCCGTTTCAGCTACTGTGATAGATGCTTCACCCCTTTCAGACATTGGAGTAGGCTGATCCACCGTCTTACAATCCCAAATTGATGTTGTGCATTCAGCATACCATCGGTGTTCCTATATGGGAAATTTGCGTGATCGCTCCATCTGTGATTGTATGTATTCCCGAAAGGTTGATTGTAACTTTGGTATGAGTTAGACAGCATATGACGAAGTTCAGAAAGTTGATCTTTTACCTAAGCTATATTGGCATCCAAAGACTTGACGTTGTTCATGTTACCTCGCAAAATAAAGAACACAAAATTCGATTAAGCTCCGAGAGGTAAAAAAATTGACTCAATAAGAAAGAAGGATCTAGAGCAAGGGGGCGACGTATAGGGCAAGGAAAGGCTTGGAAAACATCAGGAAAGGCTTGGGAGACGCTGGAGAGAAGAGAAGTGATGTGGGTTAATCTCAAGTAATAATTTACCTAGACTAACGCTTCCGCAAGAATAAGGATCGTATAGTACCAGGGTCGAACACAAGGAATCGATGAAACTCTAAAGCTAGTAACTAATGAATAAGACGTGTGAAGTCAATGAGTGAATGGGAATACAAATGAAAATAAACTAAACTAATGAACGGAATGACTCAACGACTAAACACCATAGGTATCGAGAGTTGCACAACGATGTAACAAAGTTCTAACAAGATCATTGGTCTTACACACTATCACGAGTTCAGGGAATTCAAGCTCTTATATAGGAACTGACTGGCGTAGACTTGTCCACTATCTAGCATGCGTATACCAATATATCTATTGCATATATCACCTACTAGATGCATTAAGACCACTATCCCAATCCCTAGATTCAATCGATCGACCTGGCGTAGATTCTAAACCGATTAAATCCTAAATCATGGCTAGATTCCAAAGTCTAATCCCCTGGTGTAGATTCATTAGACTTCTATAATCATCCATTTGAGTGGCGTACAGGAACGAAAGCATTAAAAACTACCAATCAATCTGAAAACGATCAAATACCGAAATCATTCATTCAAGTGGCGTACAAGAACAAAAGCGTTAAGAACCACCAAGCATTAAGAACAAGACTTTGTTACATATTGGCAATACTCTCTAACCCATGGCTGTGGATCTACTCGGACATGAACTTAGAAAATGAAACACAAAAGATAACTATATTCAACATTGATAAAGAATGAGATTCCTCCTTATTCATGTAACGACGTCTTCAATAGCTCCTCCATGCTTCGGATCCCTTGTTCCGTCCTTCTCCCTCTTTCTCTATGTATCTCCGTCTGTCCTCTAATGTCCCTTTTGTTCCCTTTTAAAGTCCAGTTCGAATCCTAGCTCTAAAAGTTCTCTTTTCACATTAATTTGGCCGTTCTAAAATCAAGGAGTTTGTTGAGAAAAAGGTGGACCCGAGCGGGCACAACTTCCACCCGCTCGTGTAGTCCATTAGCCTGTGCGTGCATGACTTGAAACCTGATCGGGCTGGCTTGCTCGAGCGTGCATCCTTTGAGCCCGAGTCGGGCTAACTCTCGGCGAATGTTTGGTTCAAACTGCAGCCCGATCGGGTGCACAAACACAGCCTGAGCGGGCACACTTCTTGCCCGAAGATGTACACTATCAAATGCTATTTCCGCCCCTTTCGCTCGATGCTTGAGTGTTTGATTTACTTCCATGGCCTTGCACAAGTTGTACCTTGTCATTCAGTCGCATTTTCGGGGTTCAATTGCTGTAATCACTCGTGTTTCGCTTCATGTTTTCGTTTCCTATACAAAACACGAAATATAGATGAAGTCCTCGAATAAACTCGATAAATCAGTGAAATCTAAGAAATCGAATCAAAACTAGACCTAAGAATCATGTAAATACTATGACGGATTACGTGTTATCAGTATTTCAAAGCCCGTCGTACAATTCATTGTTTTAGTCGTCGAATCACGTGAAAACATAAACAAAAAAAGGAAAAGGGGTGCAGCACGAGAGACAAACGCAAATAGGAAATAGGAAGCAAAAGGAATATCCGAGAGACAAACACAACACAAGCGGCGAATTGACAAGAAATGACATTCGTATCCTAACAAACTCGAAAATGGCATCTTCTGGCTCTAAAAATGAAACGTATCGACCTAAATAAAGCATTTTGAGCTCGAAAACGGGGTCGGGCTGCCTTCAGCAACCCACAGTATGGTTTATCTCGAAAAGAAAAATAAAATGTGAAAAAAATCATGTAATTCGGAGCTTCGTACGCAAAGTTATGGTATTTCAAAGCACGTCGTACAATTCATTGTTTTAGTCGTCTAATCACGTAAAAATAAAAACAAAAAGCGGAAAAGGGGTGCAAATAGGAAATAGGAAGCAAAAGGAATATCCGAGAGAAAAATGCAATGCAAGCGGCGTATTGACAAGAAATGACATTCATATCATAACAAACTCGAAAAGGGCATCTTCCGGCTCTAAAAATCAAACATATCGACCTAAATAAAGCATTTTGAGCTTGAAAACGGGGCCGGGGGTCCTTCAGCAACCCGCAGCATCGTTTATCTCGAAGAGAGGAATAAAATGTGAAAAAATAATGTATTTCGGAGCTTCGTTCACAAAGTTATGGTATTTCAAAGCCCGTCATACAACTCATTGTTTTAGTCGTCTAATCACGTGAAAAAAAAAACAAAAAGTGGAAAAGGGGTGCAACACGAGAGACAAACGCAAAGAGGAAACCGGAAGCAAACGGAATATCCAAGAGACAAACGCAACGCAAGCGGCGTATTGACAAGAAATGACATTTGTATCCTAACAAACTCGAAAAGGGCATCTTCCGGCTCTAAAAATCCATCGTATCGACCTAAATAAAGCAGTTTAAGATCGAAACGGGGTCGGGCTGCCTTCAGCAACCCGCAACATGGTTTATCTCAAAAAAGAGGAATAAAATCTGAAACAAATCATGTAATTCGGAGCTTCGTACGCAAAGTTATGGTATTTTCAAAGCCGGTCGTACAATTTATTGTTTTAGTCGTCCAATCACGTGAAAACAAAAACAAAAAACGGAAAAGGGGTGCAACACGAGAGACAAACGCAAATAGGAAATAGGAAGCAAAAGGAATATCCGAGAGACAAACGCAACACAACCGGCGAATTGACAAGAAATGACATTCGTATCCTAACAAACACGAAAAGGGCATCTTCCGGCTCTAAAAATCCATCGTATCTACCTAAATAAAGCATTTTAAGCTCGAAAACGGGGTCGGGCTGCACTCAGAAACACGCGGCATGGTTTTTCTCGAAAAGAGGAATAAAATGTGCAAACAATCATGTAATTCAGAGCTTCGTACGCAAAGTTATGGTATTTCAAAGCCCGTCGTACAATTCATTGTTGTAGTCGTCTAATCACGTGAAAACAAAAACAAAAAGCGGAAAAGGGGTGCAACACGAGAGACAAGCGCAAATAGGAAATACGAAGCAAAAGGAATATCCACGAGACAAATGCAACGCAAGCGGCGTATTGACAAGAAATGACAATCGTAACCTAACAAACTCAAAAAGGGCATCTTTCGGCTCTAAAAATCCTTCATATCAACCTAAATAAAGCATTTTAAGCTTGAAATAGGGGTCGGGCTGCCTTCAGCAACCTGCGGCATCGTTTATCTCGAAAAGAGGAATAAAATATGAAACAAATCATGTAATTCGGAGCTTCGTACGCAAAGTTATGGTATTTAAAAGCGCGTCATACAATTCAATGTTTTAGTCGTCTAATCACGTGAAAACAAAAACAAAAAGCGGAAAAGGGGTGCAACACGAGAGACAAACGCAAATAGGAAATAGGAAGCAAATGGAATATCCAAGAAACAAACGCAACACAAGCGGCGTATTGATAAGAAATGACATTTGTATCCTAACAAACTCCAAAAGGGCATCTTCCGGCTCTAAAAATCCATCGTATCGACCTAAATAAAGTAGTTTAAGATCGAAACGGGGTCGGGCTGCCCTCAGCAATCCGCGGCATGGTTTATCTCGAAAAGAGGAATAAATTGTGCAAAAAAATCATGTAATTCGGAGCTTCGTACGCAAAGTTATGGTATTTCAAATCCCGTCGTACAATTCATTGTTTTAGTCGTCTAATCACGTGAAAACAAAAACAAAAAGTGGAAAAAAAATCAAACGTATCAACCTAAATAAAGTATTTTGAGCTCGAAAATGGGGTCGGGCTGCCTTCAGCAACCCGCAACATCGTTTATCTCGAAATGAGGAATAAAATGTGAAAAAATCATGTAACTCGGAGCTTCGTACGCAAAGTTATTGTATTTCAAAGCCCGTCGTACAATTCATTGTTTTAGTCATCTAATCACATGAAAACAAAAACAAAAAAGCGGAAAAGGGGTGCAACACGAGAAACATACGCAAATAGGACATAGGAAGCAAAAGGAAAATCCGAGAGACAAGCGCGACGCAAGCGGCGTATTAACAAGAAATGACATTCGTATCCTGACAAACTCGAAAAGGGCATCTCCCGGCTCTAAAAATCCAACTTATCCACCTAAATAAAGCATTTTGAGCTTGAAAACGGGGTCGGGCTGCCTTCAGCAACCCGCAGCATCGTTTATCTCGAAAAGATGAATAGAATGTAAAAAAATCATGTAATTCGGAGCTTCATACGCAAAGTTATGGTATTTCTGAGCCCCTCGTACAATTCATCGTTTTAGTCGTCTAATCACGTGAAAACAAGAACAAAAAGCGGAAAAGGGGTGCAACACGAGAGACAAACGCAAATAGGAAATAGGAAGCAAAAGGAATATCCGAGAGACAAACGCAACGCAAGAGGCGTATTGACAAGAAATGACATTTGTATCCTAACAAACTCGAAAAGGACATCTCCTGGCTCTAAAAATCAAACGTATCGACCTTAATAAAGCATTTTGAGCTCAAAAACGGGGTCGGGCTGCCTTCAGCAACTCACGACATGGGTTATCCCGAAAAGAGGAATAATATGTGAAATAAATCATGCAATTCAGAGCTTTGTACCCAAAGTTATGGTATTTCAATGCCCGTCGTACAATTCATTGTTTTAGTCGTCTAATCACGTGAAAACAAAAACAAAAAGCGGAAAAGGGGTGCAACACGAGAGCACAAACGCAAATGGGAAATAGGAAGCAAATGGAATATCTAAGAGACAAACACAACGCAAGCGGCGTATTGACAAGAATAGACATTCGTATCCTAACAAACTCGAAAAGAGCATCTCCCGGCTCTAAAAATCCATCGTATCGAACTAAATAAAGAATTTTGAGCTCGAAAACAGGGTCGGGCTGCCCTCAGCAATCCACGGCATGGTTTATCTCGAAAAGAGGAATAAATTGTGCAAAATCATGTAAAATTCGAAGCTTCGTACGCAAAGTTATGGTATTTCAAATCCCGTCGTACAATTCAGTGTTTTAGTCGTCTAATCACCTGAAAACAAAAACAAAAAGCAGAAAAGGGGTGCAACACGAGAGACAAATGCCAATAGGAAATAGGAAGCAGAAGGAATATCCGAGAGACAAATGAAACGCAAGGGGAGTATTGACAAGAAATGACATTCGTATCCTAACAAACTCGAAATAGTGCATCTCCCGACTCTAAAAATCAAACGTATCGACCTAAATAAAGCATTTTGAGCTCGAAAACGGTACAATTCATTGTTGTAGTCGTCTAATCACGTGAAAACAAAAACAAAAAGCGGAAAAGGGGTGCAACACGAGAGACAAGCGCAAATAGGAAATACGAAGCAAAAGGAATATCCACGAGACAAATGCAACGCAAGCGGCGTATTGACAAGAAATGACAATCGTAACCTAACAAACTCAAAAAGGGCATCTTCCGGCTCTAAAAATCCTTCGTATCAACCTAAATAAAGCATTTTAAGCTTGAAATAGGGGTCGGGCTGCCTTCAGCAGCCCGCGGCATCGTTTATCTCGAAAAGAGGAATAAAATATGAAACAAATCATGTAATTCGGAGCTTCGTACGCAAAGTTATGGTATTTAAAAGCGCGTCATACAATTCAATGTTTTAGTCGTCTAATCACGTGAAAACAAAAACAAAAAGCGGAAAAGGGGTGCAACACGAGAGACAAACGCAAATAGGAAATAGGAAGCAAAAGGAATATTCGAGAGACAAACGCAACGCAAGCGGCCTATTGACAAGAAATGACATTTGTATCCTAACAAACTCGAAAAGGACATCTCCCGGCTCTAAAAATCAAACATATCGACCTAAATAAAGCATTTTGAGCTCGAAAACGGGGCCGGGCTGCCTTCACCAACCCGCAGCATCATTTATCTCGAAAAGAGGTATAAAATGTGAAAAAATCATGTATTTCGGAGCTTCGTTCACAAAGTTATGGTATTTCAAAGCCCGTCGTACAATTCATTGTTTTAGTCGCCTAATCACGTGAAAACAAAAACAAAAAGCGGAAAAGGGGTGCAACACGAGA
>CM071862.1:11417580-11431460 GCA_036759665.1 Gynandropsis gynandra | reverse complement strand
CCGTTCGAACTGGAGTCTTCGGGACCTTCTGTGTGCGTTGGAGTCTTCGAGTTAAGGCACGTTGAGTTGCGCCGGTCTTGATATGGTAAGTTGCTGCTGGTGTTGTTGTTGTTGTTCACGAAGCCACCTGATGGAGTTCCTTGGGCTTCATTGATGACGAAGAGGGACTTGGCTTTTGGGAAATTACCGTTGATGCCTCCCTCTTCGTTGTTGAACTCCTGACGGTTGTTGAGGAGCACTTGAGCTACGTACGCGTTGATTCTTGTACGCAGGCTCTTTGCTCGGGATCTCGTGAGTGGCTTGTTGTAGACCACCGGCATGTCAATGTGTGCTCCGTCTTCTCCTAGCTCTCCATCCACTCCCGTGCTTGTCTCGTCTATGCTAAGCTTGTCCTCGTTGTGATCCATGCTCGTCTCATCCTTGCTCCGCTCCTCTCCTTCGTTTGAGTCGTAGCTCGTTGTAATGCCCTCATCACGGGCTGTAGCTCAACTTGATTATCGATCGTGCGGGCCATGCATGAAAGTAGCTGAGTGTGCTTCGGAGCGGTGTATGCTCCGTATGTTTCATCGGCAGCAGCCATGTCTGGGTTATTTGCGTGATCTTCTCCGCTGCTTGCAGTGTTGATTTCTTCCTCTTCGGAGGCGTATTGATGTGCGTTTAATCAAGTAATAAATTACCTAGACTAACGCTTCCGCAAGGATACGGATCGTGTAGCAACTAGGGTCGAACACAAGGAATTGATGCGATTCTAAAGCTATTAGACCAATGAATAAGACGTGATGAATCAAATCGTAGGGGAATGCAAACTAATCTAAATGCAAACTAAACCTAAAGATGGGAATAACTCAGCGACAAATCACCATAGGTATCAAGAGTTGCACAACAATGTATCGAAGTTCTAACAAGATAATTGGTCTAAAGTACTATCATGAGTTCAGGGAATTCAAGCTCTCCTATAGGGAGTTCAGGGAAAAGTTTTAAGAACAACCATGACTGGCGTAGACTTGTCCACTATCTAGCATGCATATGCCAATGTATCCATTGCGCATCTTACATGCATAGACGCATTACGACCGCTATCCTAATCCCTAGATTTAACCGATTGACCTGGCGTAGATTCTAAACCGGCTAAACCCTAAATCATGGCTAAGTTCCGAAGTCTAATGCCCTGGCGTTGGTTTATTAGATTTCTAAGATCATTCAATCAAGTGGCGTACAGGTAGAGAAAGCATTAAGAACAACCATGAAATCTGAAAACATGATAGAAACCAAATTCATTCATTCAAGTGGCGTACAGGTAATGAAAGCATTAAGATCCACCATTCGTTAAGCACAAGACTTCTCTACATATTGGCAATACTCTCTAACCTATGGCAATAGATCTACTCGAACATGAACTAAGGAAACGAAACACAAAAGAAATCTAAATTCAACATAGATAGAGAAAGAGATGACTCCCTATGTCTTCATTAGATCCTCCATGCCTCGGATCCGTAGATCCGTCCTTCTCGACCCTTCAAAGTGTGTCTTCTATGGCACTGAATCGTCCTTGAGTCCCCCCCCTTTCAATTCTGCTCGATTCCCCTTTAAATAGATCTGATTTCCCTTGATTTGGCCGAACCAAAACTTAGGAAAGTTGTTGAGATCTAGGGACCCGATCGGGCACATAGTGTACCCGATCGTGCAGGCCATTTACCCGACCGTGTGCATCCATATTCGCCCGAGCGGGCACCTTTGCCCGATCGTGTTCTTCTTCAGCCCGAGTCGTGCAAAGTTACGGCATGTTTTGATGACCATCAACCCGAGCGGGCGCAATATTTCCACCCGATCGGGCACTCATACCCGATCATGTCCCTTTGGCACCCGAGTCGTGTAAGGCTACGGGGTTGTCAAGGCACAAATTACCCGAGCGGGCATCTTCCATTACCCGAGCGGGCATGTCCTAAAATGGCGTTTTCGCTCCTTTCGCTCGGTGTTTGCACGCTCACTTCAATCCACGGTCTTGTATAAGCTGAATCTTGTCATTTTGGGGTTAATTGCCGATTTCTCTCGTGTTTCTCGTAATGTCTTCGTTTCCTACACCAAACACGAAATGTAGATAAAATCCTCGAATAGTCTCGATAAATGAATGAAATCTAATAAATCTACCTAAAACTAGACCTAAGAATGACATAAAAACTACTACGGATTGCGTGTTATCACGTATGTCTCGTGACCGCTCTCTGTATCTACTTCGGACTCCGAGTCTGCTAGTCCAATTCTCCTCTTCTTGCGTAGGCTTCGTAACGTTCGCTCGACTTCAGGATCGTATATGAGGAGCTTTTGTGTGGAGCATCTCATACAAGGCTTCCTGCATAACAAGAAACGAAACACCAAAGTGTAGATCCGCGGTAGATAGAATAGACTCGATAAAAGAAAAAGAAAAAAAAATGCGAAAAACAAATGAAGACTCCGGAAAGGACTAGATCTTAATCTAGCTAATTCCTAGTCTAGGCCGTAATTAGCCCCCGGCAACGGCGCCAAAAACTTGATGTGCGGAAACTCAAGCTAAAATATTTCCTAGACCACTTCACCGCAAGTTTACGATCGAACTCTAGGGACTAATACAGCCTTTTCCTAAGAATGTAACTAAACTAAGACGGTGAGAGATAGATGATGGCGTGGTGTAAATATCTAGAAAACTAAACTAAATGGTGGCAGCGATAGAAGGATGTGGAAGACTTGACAATGAAGAACACTACGGGTGTAAGATACCGAGAATCGCATGGATGTAACAACTAAAGATCATAAACCTATCGAATTATCTTGACAATGGGAAATTCATGCTCTAAGATGAGGAGTGATTCTGTCGAGCCTAAACCTCCTAACCATAAGTACGTGCAATCCTACCTTGCAGCAGCGATTAACTCGTACTATGGCAGCGTTACGCGTGCAATCCTAATTCCTAAGTCTATTAACCGACCGGTCAGATTCTCTAATCGAACTTAACCTACGATTCAACAGTTCCGGATTCATACCTTAACCTTCCAACAAAATACGAATTACTATGTTACTGAGCGGGCAACACTAGTATAAGCGTTTACGATGTTGATTATAGAACCGAATATCAAGACAAATACGATAGATCTAAGCATTAACGCAAAACTTGTACATCCGTTACAAATCCGATATCCCTAACCCATAGTTGGGAATCTACTCACTCATGGAGTTTACTGTCAATGGAAATAACACAACCCTAAACATGATAAAACCTAGGAAATCCGATGCCTCGATCTTCCTTATTGTGCTACCGATGTACGGATTGATGCTTCTCTCCTTCTCAAGCGTCTCCCGAGCCTTTCCTGATGATTTTCAAGCCTTTCCTTGCCATAGTCGTCGCCCCTTTCTGTCTGGATCTGATCTTTCCTCCTATTTTGCTCGTTCAAACTCTAAAAAGAGGTTGTTGCGAGAAAGGAGGCACGCTCGGGTACACATTTTACCCGGTCGTGTAGAGGTCAGCCCGACCGTGTAACTCATCACGCCCGAACGGGCAATGCTTCCGGATCGCATGTTCTAACAGCCTGAGTCGTGTAAACTCTCGGGGATTTTCAGGACTAATTGCCGCCCGAGCGGGTACCATGTTGTCGCCCGATCGGGTATGGTCACCCGATCATGTTGTCTACATGCCCGGGTCGTGCAGATTGTTGTAATTAACCCCGTAGCTTTTGCCTGAGCGGGTTGACCTCAGTGCCTGAGCGGGCACTCTTCATTTCATGCTTTTGATCTTTTCCGCTCGATGCTCGGGTGTTCCATTGGGTTCAGTGGCTTGAATTTGGCTCCGAGTGAATTGTATCTTCAATTTGAGTGGTTTGATTCAGGAATTTGCCTTTTTACGCTCGTGTAGGCTTTGTCGCCTTAAAACCTGAAAACCAATAAAAGGGCGTATATAAAGAACAATCGTATCGGAATTGGAACTCGTGCTAAGAAATATATGCGAAAATGATACGAATACCTAGCCTAAAACTGATACACTTTACGTGTTATCAATTTTTATTCTTAGTTCTAGGCAAACCAATCAAGAAATCCATAGATATGTCATTCCAAGGGTGAGTCGGGATAGGTAGAGGGGTATATAAACTATGAGGTTGAACTTTAGACGTAGCGTGTTTGCACGTGACACATCTTTCGCAAATTTGCTCAACGTCCCTCTTCATGTGCAGCCAGTAGAAGGGATCCTGTAATATCTTAAGTATTCTCACAATCCCAAAATGACCCATAAGATCACCTCCATGAGCTTCTCTAACAAACAATTATTGCATAGGACAGTTAGACATGAACAATCGGTCATCATAAAACATAAAGTCGTTTTACCTAAAGTAACGACCTGATGGAAACTTTTCGTACGTTTTGTACACTTCTCCGAAATCCAAATCAGATGCATATATCTCTTTAAGTTCTTCAAATCCTAGAAATTTAAAGTAGTTAATAGGGCATACATTCGGGTTGGGACATCCGCTGCGATGTTTTCCTTTCCTTGCTTGTACTAGAGTGGTTTGTGGTCAATATGTATATCGAACGCCTTCGGACAAAGGTAATGCTACCACGTTTCCCTAGTCTCCACGGGGTTGGTACTATAAGCTGGCCGATTTTAAAATGTGGCTCTGGAAATGAAATTTATTTGATGTTCGATGCCGCGTATAGGATGTAATCCCGAAGGGTTGTCTTCGGGGTAAACACCTTAATAAGTCTGCATTAAAGAAATGATCTCACTCGGCAGCACCGGCGCAAGGTTAGTCAAGCTTGAAAGAGTTTCCTTAAACACGAATAATAAAACCAATTGACTATGGTGAAGAGATTTCTTGATCTCACCCAATTTAGCGCATAAGTTCAATGGCTTTATTACGCGTTCTTCCTTCTGTTTTAGGCGCATTTGATCTTGTTGCACTTCTCTTGGCATCAAATGAATAAGAATTGTTTTCTTGACATTAAACTCGAAATAATGCTGGTTAGTAAAACCGTAATGTATTATCTTATGATCTGATTGCCACAGACTACCAAGAAGTGTATGGATTGCATCATTCAGAAGAACGTAACACATGATCTCTTCCTCGTATGTTCCAATGGTGATAGGCACGGCCACTTAGTTGGTAACATTCATTTTGTCGTTCTCATGGAGCAATTGTAGTGTATAAGGCCTCGGGTGCTTCTCGGCCTTTAAATCGAGTTCTTCTTAATACTCTTTAGTCGAAGATTCAGATTATTTATCCTTGGATTCCATCTCACCAACCTCATGAATAATCATAAATCTTTTGTTTGTACATTCCGTGATACTTGAAGCACTTTACGTCCTCAGCCCTTAATGTAGTGGCTTCGGGTTTTCCTTTGTCTCGTGGAGCCGTTGGAACCACTTTAACTTCGTCTTTGGCCACTGGAATAAATTTGCCTCTCCTTTGATAACTCGGGTTTCCCTCCCGTTGATGACTGAATTTTCCAGCCCCAAAGTTAGAACGAGCGCTCCTTTTGAGTTGTTGCTCTATTGGAATAGATTTGTGTGGCTCTCGGAGACAGTGATTCGGAGCATACCGTTTACTAATTATATCTTTCATTTCCAGCAACGTCTCTAACTGATCCCACCAACTCAAAGCGTAATCGTAGAACTCCGTTCCAGCAACCCTTACCTTCTTGGTCTCGGTGTAGTGCTGCCAACCGAACACGAGTTTTATTTTCTTCTCCCATTCCAAATAAGCGTCCGGATCAGCCTTGCCATGGAATGGAGGGATTTTCTGCTTAAGACCAGCAATGTCGTCCCTCGGGTCATCTCTGCGTTCCCGCAACTCTCGGCGTCGTCTATGACTACTTCGAGACGAGGATGAACTGACTCGTTCGTAATAGTTACTGTCCTTTTCTTGCTGAATCCTTTCTCGTTGATTGAGCGTAGGATTTACTCTTGGTCGGGCCTGAATTTCATGCTGAATCTTCTGCCGAAACGCTTCCATTTTGGTGCTAAGAGTTTGCTCCAATTGAGCCGCAAGAGCTTCAATCAACATCTTGTTTACCCGGCTGGCTTCTGCACCATTATATCCCATTGCGTTTTGATGATTATACACACAACAAACTCACGGACAGCCTGCACAATACACCAATGCAGTCCACAAGCAAAAAAATAGCGTACGAGCAGCCAAGACTCGTAACACAAACATACGTAACTAACGAATAAACAATACGCACGGTTCAATCAGTAGCTACCGGTCTAAGAACAACCAAATAGCTGAAAAGATGAACCAACCTTTTCTAGAGCGACCTCTGATACCACCTGACACGATCCTCACTGGAACGACACTCTAGAACGAAGGTAAGATGGGTAGCCCTTGCTGCAGCCCAGTCGGAAGACTCCTTACACATGGTGTGTGGAAGGATAGGTCACACGAGACTTGCGGAAGGCTCTCGATTTACCGAGCTCGTCTTCGACGATATGACACACCTACGAAGAACGAATGATTGTTGGATATTACGCATTAACACTTGCTGGATATGACACACCGACAATGGAGAATTCTCAAAGAGAAATTCGAAATTCAAATTCAAAATTAAGGTTGAGTTCTACAGGGGGGGGGGGTGGATGGCCATATGAAGAACGAATCAGGCAAGACCTCAATTCCACCATAAATGCATGCAAGCCATGCAAGGCTTGTAAAATAAATGAACAAAAAGTTAAAATTCGAACTAAAAATAAACGTAATGATAAAGTACTTCAATACGAATGACGATTACATTTAGGGTTGCGTTTGTCTCTCGAATATTCCTTTTGCTTCCTATTTCCTATTTGCATATTTGTGTTGCACCCCTTTTCCTCTTTTTGTTTTTGTTTTTGTCGTGATTACACGATTACAATATTGAATTGTACGACGAGCTTTGAAATACCATAACTTTGCGTATGAAGCATGATGGTCGAAATCAGAGGTTTTAATTATTTCCAAAACCACTCTACCGCAAGTATACGGTTCATGCAGTGGATGTTTCTAAGGATCATGAAGTTGGTTTGTATCATCGATGGGGAACTAATATCTAATCCTCTACCTAGGAAATCAACGTCCCTCATCTTCCGTTGTAGCACGGAAAATCTAGATGCATTAAGAACAATAGGGAACTGTACCCCTAATACTAGAAATGACTCTCCGAAGCCTAAATCTTCTACCTAGGAAATCAACGTCACTCATATTCCTATGTAGTGCAGAACGTCTAGATGCATTAAGAACGATGGGGAATTCAACCTCTAATGTCAGATGGGAACGCGACCTCTATAAACGGATATGACTTTCCGAAGCCTGAATCCTCTATCTAAGATATAAACGTACTCACCTCCCAATGCAATAGATCTATACTTAGATGCATGACGAACAATGGGAATTCTACCTCGATTATTACCGTTCCTAAATAGATTAACCGATTGGCCAAATTCTCGTTAACCTAATTCGTTCGAAGGTTCATTCATGAGACTCAAATCTGACTCTCCCAAGCCTACACGAATCTCTATTCTCCATCAAACGTGCCTAATTTCAGTAGAATAGATCTAGTCTTATTCAAGCATGAAAACAACAACATATGAAGGCATTACGCACAAATCTATAACATATCAAACCATTCAATTGGACAAAACCGAAATCAAGCATTAATAACTCAAACAATCCTTTACAATGGCATCCCTAACCCATGGCAGCGAGAACTACTCAAAATATATAGAGAAGCAAACAAAAACAAAGTAGATGTTCATCTTCCCTATCCTCCGAGCGTAACCTCCGACGAATCCTTCGGTTCCCCGAAGTCTCCTTCTTCGGTCGTGCTCTCTCTCTCTTCTCCTTTGGCCTGGTTCGTCCCCTTGTTCTCTTGCCTTTTCCAGTCTGTTCGTGGCTTCCCTCTTTCTGTACCTATTAAATTCAGCCCATTCAAAATTCAAGCTAGGTTGTTGAGAAAAAGGTGGACCCGCGTGGGCACACAATGCACACGCTCGTGCAGCATTGAGCCCGGTCGTGTGTACTCCTCAACCCGAGTGTGCAGTCTAGCAGCCCGAGTCGGGCTTGCTTTCGGCGATTTTCTGGTTCTAATTGCGCAATCTGAGCACGAGCGGGCATGGTCCAAGGCGAGCGTGCAAACTTCAAATGCTGTTTCCGCTCCTTTCGCTCCATGATTGAGTGTTTTATTTGGATCCATGGCCATGCACATGTTGTATCTTGACATTCAATCAAGATTTCGGGGTGGAATTGCCGTATTCGTTCTTGTTTTCTTTCATGTATTTGTTTCCTTCACAAAACACGAAATGGTAGATGAAATCCTCGAATAAACTCAAATAATTGGTAAAGTCAGAGAAGTATAATCAAAACTAAACCTAAGAAACATGTAAATACTACGAGGGATTACACGTTATCAAACTCCCCCAGACTTAACATGTGCTCATCCTTGAGCAAATCTATAGTCGAATACAAAAAGAGTAAAACAACAATGGACATTAGTACAAAAACTTCGAAGGATTAGCCATCATGCAAAACAACGCGTCACATGAACGCAAGTCTAAGCGCACCTAGTGTAGACTTCTATCAACCGAAAGACACGAACCATGCAATCCTACCAATGACCTAAGTCTATTTTATACCCCTAGACAACGTCCAAGCGATCTCCATACCAATTCCCCTAAGCTTGAGATATCATTAAACTCGTATTCTCGTTCTTTATCTCTTTTCTCTTTTTTTCTTTCTTACTTAGATCCACGCTTGGTTCCTAGGACGTCGAAGTCGAAGAGGGATGACTTTCTACTTAGACCCAGGCTGCCTATGGCACACTCATAAGGTCTTGTAACCTTAGCGGAGTGAAGAGGTGCGTCATTGAAGAATATTTTTTCTCTTTTGATTTTTACCAAAGAATACACATCACTCTAACCCTTAGGACCAAGAAAAAAAATTAACTCTTCGTTTCCTACACAAAACACGAAATGGTAGAGGAAAACCTCGAATAAACTCATATGGTTGGTAAAGTCCAAGAAATCTAATCAAAACTAAACCTAAGAAACATGTAAATACTACGATGGATTACATGTTATCAAAACACCGAATTACTTGATTTTTTAAAATCTCATTCATCTTTTCCAGATAAAGGATGCCTCGGGTTGGAGGAGGCAGCCTAACCCCGTTTCGAGCTTAAAATCTTTATTCAGGTCAATAAGTTGGATTTTTAGAGCCGGGTGATACCCTTTTCGAGTTTCTTAGGACACACAAGTCACTTCTTGTCAATACGCTGCTTGCGTTGCGTTTGTCTCTCGAATATTCCTTTTGCTTCCTATTTCCTATTTGCGTACTCGTGTTGCACCCCTTTTCCGCTTTTTTGTTTTGGTTTTCACCGTGATTAGACGATTTCAACATTGAATTGTATGACAAGTGTTGAAATACCATAACATTGCATACGAAGCACCAAACTAATTGATTTTTCACATCTCATTAATCTTTTTTAGATAAAGGTAGCCTCGGGTTGCTGGAGGCAGCCTGACCCCGTTTCACTCGGTTGTGCAGATGAATACCTTTGAACCCTTAGACAGATACGTGATGAAGAACGTTGGCCCAAATCTCAGTGAGACCGTCCAAAACCCTTGAGCATATGCATCTCTAGAACTATCCGAACGATAGAAGAAGCCACAAGCAACCATGGTTCGTTGCTTGATAAGTCGAGTCGAGCAAGTCCCGGACTTGATCGATTTGTGTGAGATGAATTTCTCAATATCAAGAAAAATGAGCTAAGCTTGTTTTGATCTGTATTTGTTCGAAAATGACATGCTGATGTGTTTATTTATGCGTGCCTTTTTTAAAGGAAAAATGCCATAGCAAAATCCCCCCCCCAACATTACACTCCTATTCAAACGCCTAAGTCCTTTATTGATCCCTAATTTTCCTAAATTTTATTTCTAAAGACTATGAATGAATTAAGGCATAAATGTGAATTTGAATGACACAAATCCAAGAAACTTCCTCTTGATGGGTCTTTGTGTGGTCCATGGGCTTGTGAGGCTCTAAACCATTCAAATGATCTTGCTATTCAATCTCTTGGGCTTCTAAGATGTCTTGAACCTTCTCCTGTAGCCTCTTGGTCTTGGATCTAGTCCAAGGCCCCTTTAGCATGCTTGAAATCTCGAAATTTGGCTCTAAGTGTGCACTAGGGGTCTCGTTGGTAAAGTTGCCAGAATGTCGCTAGAAAGGTGACGTTCCGGCAGTGGTCCGATACTCATTTGACAGATCTTCGAGTGCTGGATCCAATGGTCTTGGTTTCATTGAATTTGAACTTTGGGAAGGAATCCATTTGGATGTTCTCGCAAAACGTCTCATTTTCCAAGACCTAAGGTTTCCTCTATCCATAGCACACAATAATGTGGATAGGGTCCTATTGACCACTTTGGTTTGATCGTCGGTTAGGGGATGACACATTCTTGAAAACAATAGCTTAGTCCCTAGCTTCCCCCAAAAGGTCTTCCAAAAATAGCTCAAAAATTTTGAGTCTCGATCCGACACTATAGTCCTAGGCATGCCATGCAATCTCACTACTTCCCTAAAGAAGAGATTAGCTACATGTGATACATCATCGGTCTTCCTACATGCAATGAAATGCACCATCTTGAAGAATATATCAACCACCACAAAAATGGAATCATGACCATACCTAGTCCTAGGAAATCCTAACACAAAGTCCATAGAAATATCGACCCAAGGCTCACTAGGTATGGGTAAGGGCGTGTAAGGCCGTTGAGGTTGCAACCTAGACTTAGACTTCCTTCACGTGTTGCAACACTCGCAAATTCGTTCCATATCTCGGATCATATGAGGCCAATAAAAGTGCTCATGCAAGTACGCTAATGTCTTAGCTACCCCAAAATCATTCATCAAACCTCCCCCATGTGCCTCACGCACCAATAAATCTCTAATAGAACTATGGGGAATGCAAAGCTTGTTCCTACATAATAGAAACCCTTCATGAAAATAGTAGTCCTTGCTAGCTGCCCTAAGACAAGATTCAAAGAGTTCTCTAAAGTCTAGATCAACTTCATACAATTCCTTGATGAACTCAAGCCCTAGGATCTCAGCATCCATAATCGATATCAAGGCAACTCTCCTAGACCATCGGCTACTATGTTTTCCTTACCTTGCTTATACCTGATCACGTAAGGAAACATATCGATGAACTGCACCCACTTGGCATGTCTCCGGTTCAATTTTTGTTGGCCCTTGAGATACCTGAGAGATTGGTGATCGGTGTGGGTCATGAATTCCTTTGGCCATAGGTAGTCCTGCCAAGTTTGAAGCGCGAAAACTAGTGCGTACATCTCCTTGTCGTATGTTTGGTAGTTCAATTGAGCTCCTCCCATCTTCTCACTGAAGTAAGCAAGAGGTCGGCCGTCTTGCATAGGAACAGCTCCAATCCCTACTCCGGATAAGATGCACTCGATCTCGAATGTCTTGGTGAAGTAGGGGAGAGATAGGAGAGGCGGGTGGATCAGCTTCTCCTTGAGCGTTTAGAATGCGCTCTCTTGTGTGTCTCCTCACACAAAGGCCCGGTCTTTCTTCACGAGCTCAGTCATTGGTGCCGCAATGGTGCTGAAATTGCAGACCAATCGTCGGTAAAACCCCACGAGGCCTAGGAAGCTTCGAACCTCTCTAACCGTGCTCGGTGCCGGCCAATCCTTGATAACTTGGACCTTCTCTTGATCCACAAGATTACCTTGCTCACTAACAACAAAGCCTAGAAAAACCAACTTGTTAGTAGCAAAGGTGCACTTCTTCATGTTAGCATATAATGTTTCCGCTCTAAGAACACCTAAAACCACTCTAAGGTGCTCTACATGCTCCCTAATGTTCTTAGAGTATACTAAGATGTCATCAAAGTATACTACGACCGATTTACCAATGAAAGCCCTAAGAACATGATTCATCAACCTCATGAATGTACTAGGTGCATTAGTTAAACCAAAAGGCAGCACAAGCCATTCAGAAAACCCATGCTTGGTCTTAAAGGCGGTTTTCCATTTATCTCCCTCTTTCATCCTAATTTGGTGGTGTCCGTTCTTGAGATCTATCTTAGAGAACATGCAAGAACCATGCAATTCATCTAGCATATCATCTAAGTGAGGAATGGGGTGTCGATACTTAAACATGATATTGTTGACCGCTCTACAGTCAACGCACATTTGCCACGAACCGTCTTTCTTCGGCACGAGGATGACAGGAACGACGTAAGGTGACATGCTTTCCCTTACATATCCCTTCTCCATGAGCTCCTCTACTAGCCTCTGAAGTTTCTTTGTCTCCTCGAGGTTGGTTCGGTATGCCGGCTTGTTTGGAATGGACACTCCCGACACAAAGTCGATCTAGTGCTCAATGCCTCGCACCGGTGGCAAGCCGTGTGGTATCTCCTCAGGAAAGATGTCATCAACTTTCTGCAAAACATGAAAAATAGGCTGCGGTAAAGCATTAGCAAGCTTGCTGCAGCGACAAGAGCAGTAGGTTGATCTTCTTTCCCTTGTGTTCGATGGAATATCGGTTGGTGTAGCCGTCGTGCTGCGCCTTTGAATCGTACTGCCATGGACAACCAAGCAAGAGGTGACTTGCTTGCTTGGGTACCAAATCATAGAGGATCTCATCCTCATATCTTCCAATCTGAAACGGTACCCGAACTTGCTTGCTGGTCTTGTCTCTCCGCTATCGTTGAGCCATTGGAGCTTGTAAGGCTTCGGATGCTTGAGGGTGGGGAGTCAGATCTTTTCCACTAGAATGGTGCTCACGACGTTGGTACAGCTACAATTGTCAATGATGATGTTGCGTATCTTGCCATGGATGAGGACTCGGGTGTGGAAGATGTTCTCCCGCTGTCCGGCCGCATCATCCTTAGGTTGTATGCTAAGGACCCATCATGTCACCAAGAGCCTTCCAAGTACTGGGCCCTCGTCTATCTCTCCCTATGAGCTCATCTCCTCTGGTTCTTGCTCTCAATCGGATCTGGGATCATGACTAGGTGCTCGGTCGCTTCCCCTCGAATTCTACCGAGTCGTTGTTTTGACCGTTGTGTCCGGTCTGTGATGGGTAGTGCCCGGTTTGAGCGCATATTTGTGCGTGGGGGTCACTGCTATGCCCGATCAGGTCTCCAGGTTGCCCGGTCCGGGCGGTTGTCTGCTCGGTCCGGGTGGGTGCTTTATGAAAAATTTTGCCACGTGTTTGAGCTGCTTCCTCCGTATCGTTGGCGCCTCAACCTCCTCAGTGGTTGTCTCTCATATAATATGGCGAGATCCAGCAGTTCGTTGAATGTTTAGCACCGATGTGGCTCCACTTGCTCCAAAATATTGATGTTGAGGCCCTATTTGAAGCGGTCCATGGTTGTCCGCTCATCCTCTTGAGTTTGCGCCGTCACCATCAACTTTTGCATCTCCTTGTAATAATCCTCCACAGATAAGAATCCCTGCACGAGAAAATTCAGATTGTTACATACTTCTTAATAAAAATACGAATGTACGTACCGGCTTCTCATGATTTGCTTGAGTTGCTGCCATGTGTTGATGGGCTGGTCGCCGTTCATCCTTTTGAAATAGATGAGTTGATCCCACCAAATCAAAACATAGTCACTAAATTTAGCAGCTGCTAGTTTGATCTTTCATTGCTCGGTGTACTAGTGGAGATCAAACACAATCTTTGTGCACCTTTCCCACTCCAAGTATGCCTTCGGAGGGTAGATCATCTTCGTCATCGGAGGGTCCGTTTGCGCCTCCCCTGCCGTGTCGGCCAAAACGAAAGTTTGCATTGTGATCTTCGTCTTCTTCTAGGTGATCATCTCGTTTTCATACGTATTTCTTGCACGATTTAGGAGACGTTTTTGATACA
>CM071862.1:11380098-11402298 GCA_036759665.1 Gynandropsis gynandra | reverse complement strand
ATGGGAACCAGATTAGATCAGAGGAGATAGAGAGACATTAGAGCAAGAGGAGAAGGAAGAAAAGATGGATCTACGGATCGGGAGCAAGGAGAATCTACCGGAGACATCGGTTTATGAATAGGGAGTCATCTCTTTCTATATCTATGTCGAATTTAGACTTCTCTTGTGTTTCCTTTTCTGTATCTATGTCTGAGTAGATCCTTTGCCATGGGTTAGAGAGATTTGCTATGTTGTAACGAAGTCTTACGCTTAATGAATGGTGGAACTTAATGCTTTCATTACTTGTACGCCACTTGAATGAATGAAATTGGTATCTTATCATGTTTTCAGATTTCATGGTTGTTCTTAATGCTTTCTTTACTTGTACGCCACTTGATTGAATGATGTTAGGAGCCTAATAAACCAACGCCAGGGCATTAGACTTTGGAACTTAGCCATGATTTAGGGTTTAGCCGGTTTAGAATCTACGCCAGGTCAATCGGTTGAATCTAGGGATTAGGATAGCGGTCATAATGTGTCTATGCATGTAAGATGCGCAATGGATACATTGGTATATGCATGCTAGATTGTGGACAAGTCTACGCCAGTCAGTTCCTATAGGAGAGCTTGCATTCCCTGAATTCATGATAGTACCTTAGACTAATTATCCTTTTAGAACTTCGTTACTTCATTATGCAAACTCTCGATACCCATGGTGCTTAGCTATAATTTGATCTCATCGATTTAGTCTAGTCTAGTTCAATAACAATCTCAACTTTAGTCACATCACACGTCTATTCAATTAGTTTAATAGCTCATTAGTCGCATCAATTCCTTGTGTTCGACCCTAGTTACTACACGATCCGTATTCTTGCGGAAGCGTTAGTCTAGGTTTTATAACTTGATATAACGCACATCACTCGTGTACGTCCTTTAGCTCCAAAATGAACCGAATACGCATTAAAACCTGTAAGAACATGAAAACACGAAAACGTGTAAAATGGATACAGAATCATACGTAAAACATTGCATCTATATCGTAAACATCTCTAAAATCGTGCAAGAAATACGTATGAAAATGAGATGATCAGTTATCCTAAGAACCCATATGAGTTCAAATTTCAGAACCTATTTGGATTCAGATCAGTGCGGTTCGGGTTCGGGTAAAACCCGAGAAATCCGAACAATCCAATTAAAAAATAAAAATCAAAAGTATTATTTAAAACTTTTAAAAAATATAGAAACACTAAAAATACTAATAGATTTTCTTTTTTTATATATTTTTAAATGTTATATTTGATATTTTTATTTTTTATATTAAAATATAAATTATCCAAATATTCTCGAATAATCTAAATTAGGTATAATATCCGAAAAACGAATCCAAATAACCCGAACTACTCTAATAATTCGAACTATCTAAAGAACGTAAATATCCAAATATAATTCAGATTATTTCGGATCTAATTCTTTTAAATCTGAACAACTCGAATCGAATATAAACAAAAACATTCGGATTCAATTCAAATCAAATTGTTTTTAAATCGGACAAACTTGAATTCAAACCGAAATTCGAAAAATCCAAACTGAAATCCGGATTGATCATGTCTACATACTAGTAACATGTGTAACAACGTATCTATATAGGGTTCAATGTGTCACGTTCTCATTGGCGAAAGAGTGGGCCCGGAGCTTGATTAAAATCGTTGTGGCGCCATAAACAGCAAAAGATGTCCTAGAAACATAATTAAATAAAATAATAAAAAGAGACATAATAGCGGCGTCCGTTAGAGAAATCATGTCTCCTGCTAACGTGCGTTACACCTGCCTCTTAGACTGTGGATCTCCACGTGTGGAGTATCCGACGGAACGTTTCGTACATGGAGTTAGGTTATCTCATCACGTGTCAATAATCCAGAGGGCACGTCCTTCTCTTTTTTTTAGATTGATTAATTCTTATTCTCGTATTTATTTTATTTTTAAAAATTAAAAATTACATGTCTTTGAGACCCTCATGCTTTATTATAAAAAAGACATCGTAGTACGATCCAGAATCAGCAAAGTAGCTCAAATTTAGAAAGAAAAAAAGCTCTCCATTGATGAGAAATCAGCCGGCGATCTTCAAAACGGTCGGTCGATCGGAGCGCCGCCACGGATGGCCCGACAGTCTGGTAATTCTCCGGGAATGGTACGGACGCATTTCAGTCGTAATATATATATATCATACCTATAGAAATGAAGAAATCAGTAGAAAAACATGTTCTAATTATTTGTTGAACTTTTTTTTTTCTGACGAGGAAAGACGGTGATGGAGAGAAGGTTTCATCATCTCATTCTACGAGGCATTTACAAAGATGGGTTTATAGATGCTTACGTCTTGATTAATATTAATATCCTATAATCGAAGCTTGATAATATCGAGTCCTTAAGACTTTATTGGTAATGGGACCATTTATTATACGTTAGAGAAATTTGTGTAATATTATAATTAAATTTGATTAGTCATTATTAATGGATGTTTTGTCCCATTACCTTTAAGGTCTCCCAAAAGGCAAGTCATTTTGGCTATTACAAAATAGATTAGGACCCTTTTCTTTTTTCCTCATGTATTGTAGAGACGTGTAAAAATGTTGGTTTCGTGCGTGGTTATATGATATTTTTTGTTTGCTTTTCATTACCATTATAATATACTGCGAGTGTGTTATGTATAGTTTGTTTCTCTATTTCTCAAAGCAAGAATTAAAAATATATAGGGTTAAACTTTTATTTTCACTCAAAATTTTACCTATTTTATTTATTCCTTCTTATATATTGCATTTATTTTATTTTTCTTCCTATTGTGATCCTAATCATATTTTTCCTCATGTTTTGTAATTTGGTAAATTCCTCCATCCGTCTAAATTTTAGTTAAATCTACAATTTTTATCTCAAACTCTAAAAATTCATCAATTTTAACCTGATTTCATATCCGATTTTGATCCGATCCAAATTTAATTTGATTTTAATCCGATTTTATTAAATTTTTATCAAACTAACTTAACCAAATTAAACCAAATTTTATTTTGATTAACCAATTATCTTTAATACCCTATTTTCACTTAGATACGTCATACATATATATAACCTTCTTCTTCGGCAGCAAGTTCTATCGGGTCTCTCTTCGTCGTACTGTCCTGGGTCTGTCGTCGGTCTCTCTTCATCGGGCTCTTTGGTTTGTCATCGGTATGTCTTCTCCATTCGTGCCGCTCTTCACCGTTCGTGTCGCTCTTCGCCGATCTCTCTTCTACGCTGCTTTTCGTTGTTCTTCGATCTCTCTTCTCCGGTCCCTCTTCGGCCTCTCTTCGCCGGATCTTGGGTCTTGGTTGTTGCAGGTTCATCGGCCCCTAGTCTGGGCTGTTGTGGGTCCCTCTTAGGTTGTGCTGGTGTTCGACTGTCCTCCGGTCCCTCTTGGTGGCCGTGTTTTTCTCTGGTTGTCCTCCTCTGGTGGTTCGTGATCGCCATCTATGGATTGTCAATCCTCATCAAGGTATTCTTTCCATCTTAGTTGCGAGTTAGTTGATAATAAGGATTAATTTGTGGTTGTGTTGATTGGTTGATGATGAAGGTTACGCAGAAAAATGTGATATTCGTGTTGAGATGGAATTAACAATTTTTTTGCGATGGAGTATGTTGTGATAGCGATGGGGAATTGAATCTAGATTTGTTTAATTTAATAGTAATGATGAAATAGAAATGTCTCTCTTCAGTTCAACTATCATCGAGAGATATTTGGTTGGTGGATCATTTGAGCTAAATTTAGGGCAAATATTCAAAACGGGTGAAGACTTTAAGAATGTTGTGATAGACTTAGTTTTGAATACAGGAAAAAACGTATCTTTTAATCGATGGGACAATGATGCAATTAGTGTGATATGTTGTTAGTTCCGATGTAAGTGGCAAGTTTATTGTTCTATGGATGAAGATGTTTGGACGATAAAATCATATGTATCAGAATATAAATGTGAACCAAAAAGAGAGTGCAAGTTGTTAAAAGCTCCTTTAATTGAAAGTTATTTGAAAATCCTTTATGAAAGGATCCTACTATGAAGCCAACAAAGATGCAACAAACAATTAAAGAGAAATATAGTTTGTTAGCATCAATGAATAAGTGTCAGAAAGCGAAGAAACAAGCTTTAGAAAAAATTCAGCTGGAAATGATGGACAATTTGCTCGACTTTGGGATTACGAGTATGAAATTAAAAACTCAAATTTAGGTTTATCTGTTGAAGTGCAAATCATTGGAGATGGTTAGGAAATGAGATATTTGAATGTTTATATGTATGCTTTGATGTTTTGCGAGTCGTTAGGAAATGAGATATTTGATTGTTTTTATGTATGCTTTGATGTTTTGCGAGTCTCTTGGAAAGTTAATAGCATACCTATAATCGGGTTGGATGGATGTTTCATTAAAACAACTAGTAAAGGTCAGATTTTGATCGTTGTTGGTCGAGATGGAAACGATCAAATATATCCTATTGTGTCTGTTATTGTACAAGTGGAGAATACCGAGAATTGGTTTTGGTTTATAACCAAGCTTAAAAGTGATTTGAATCTCGGTTCAGTAGAAGGTTTTTTAACAATCATTTTTATAAGCAAAAAGTAAGTATTTAATTTATTATTTTATCTTGTTTTAGTTGTTATGATTAATCTCATTTGTAATCTATTGTAGGGTTTATTACATGTCGTGGAATGAGAATTGTCTAAAGTGGAGCATCGCATGTGTTTGCGACATATCATCTCTAACCTCAAGAAGAACCATAAGGCAAAAGGATTGTTGCATTTTATTTGGAATATTGCTACAAGTTACAACAAGGTAGATTTTTCTTCACAATGTGAGAAATTGAAGAAATTCAATAAATTAGTGTTTGATGATCTTATGAAAATGAATCCACGTCATTGGTGTCGGACATTCTTCAAATGTGGGTCTTATTGTAGTGATGTGCATAACAATATGGTTGAATCATTCAACAACAGTGTTGTGTCTGGTAGGTCTAGATATAAGGTAAAGATGCTAAAAATTATTAGGAGACAATCTATGATTAGGATAGATAAAAAAGCTTCAATTGCAGGGAAATACACGGGTATACACACTCCAAAAGTGATTCAATCGTTGGAAAAGGCTAAGATGAATAGTGGCAGTTGTGTGACATATCCTAGTTACAATGAGAAATTTGAAGTTGACAATGCTGGAACTGCTTATGTGGTTAACTTGCAGCAATACTCGTGTACATGCAGACGATGAGATTTGACTGGGATTATTTACCAACATGCATATTGTGTGATGATGGATAAAAAAATAGATATTGAACCTTATATTAGTAACTATTATTTGGGTTCTAAATGGCAAGAGACGTATAAGAGAAATATTTCTCCGCTTTGTGGTGTAAAATTTTGGAATAAATGTAGTGATATTATTATCAAGTCGCCAACAATTATCACTTTCATTGTTTCATTGTTTTCAACAAGACTATGATGTAGAATCCTTTCACCCGCATGAGTCTCAAGTTACATCATGTTCGTTTTGCCCATACGTTTAGGTAACGTCTATTTCACCGATCATGTGTTATATTGTTTTTATTTTTTTCTAACATGTTTTTAATATATATTGCAGAATCATAACGGTGCTAGAAAACTCAATTTGAAGATACTTGTTTATGTTATTTTCTTGTTGAATACATTAGTACTTATTTTAATTTGAAGATATTTTGCTAAATAGATTAGTATGAGTTTGCTCTTATATTTTACAATGGGTTTTTTGTATAATGGAATTAATTTTGGGTGATAATCACATTAAAATCGTGCGGGGTAAAAATTTCAGCGAAACTGATTCGAAAACCAATTTAATTTAAAATCGGGTCAAAATTCTAGCAAACCAGGTTAAAATTCTAGAAAACTGAAGTCAAAAGTTCAATCAAAATTGAGTCAAAATTTTAACAAAACTGGGTCAAAATTTCAGTAAATCGGGTGGGTTAAAATTAGGCAAACCAATCAAAATTTTAATAAACCGGGTCGGATCAACATTTGATAAAATCGGATTACAATCAAATTCAATTTAGTTCGGGTCGAGTCGAAATTGAGTATGAAAATCGGGTTAAAATTGATGGTTTTTAGGGTTTGGGATAAAAAGTAGAAGATTTAACAAAAATTTAGACAGATGAAATATGTTGAATAACATAACGTGAGAGATAAATAGGATTAGGATCAAAACATGAAGAAGAAATAAGATGAACACAGTATACGAAAAAAATAGGTAAAGTTAAACTTTGTCTAGAATATAAGTTTTGTCTAAATATTTAATAGATATTTATGTTCAGTCCATACTCTAGAAATAGAGGATTGATCCACTCAATATGACAAATTGTATTTCATTTAAATCTAAATTCTAAAAAAATGTGGAAGGAGCTATGGCATTTTATCGTAACAATAAAGTATTTAGATAGTCGGTTTGGTATATCTCTATCAAATCGATTCGATTGGCGGAATATCAGAAATACCCTTATAGGGCTAAACCACTTCAAAAATACCTTTCTCTAAAATAATTATTAAAATCCGAAAAAAACTGAAGAAAAGACAAACTTGCCTTAAATGTTCGAACGTGGAAAAACCCACGATCGGCAGTTTTCCGATGTGAAAAACTGTCAAAAACGAGAAAGCCGAACAGTTTTTCGATCTGAAACCTGTTTAAAAGTTTATAGCAAGAAAGAAATAAAATTTTTTCGACGTGAAACCTATTTAAAAGTTTATAGCAAGAAAGAAATAAATGATGTCGAACTTGAGAGATATCGATTTGAAGTTGGCGAGAAGGAAAATGGCTAGAATCAACAGCAGCAGCGTGAGTGATGCTGATGCTGCAGTCCCTCTGACACTGAAGCAGAAATTAATAGGGGAAATAAAGAAGTCGGAAAATAGAATCATCAACGCCGTAAGAGACCTTCTAAGGGATGTCGGGATTCATATACCTAATCCAAAATCAAAGGCTACCGAGAAAGTTGCACCAAGTAAGTAATATTTAGTGAAAAAGTCATTTGAGTGTCAATTTTCATCGAGACATATAAGCCATAGGGTCGTTAGAGTCGTAGGGTCGTTAGAGTCGTAGGGTCGCATAAGCCGCAGGGTCGTTAGAGTTGCATGGGTTTCATATGTCGCATGTGTCATTGGTCGCTAAAGTCGAATGGGTCGCATGGGTCGCATGTGTTACGTAATCAATGTAACGAACCAAGTAAGTACGATCATTTGAGGTCACATAGGTCGCATGGGTCGCATTGGTCGCATGGGGAGCATGGGTCGCATTGGTCGCCATATGTTTAATGAGGTAAATTTTATGCAGGTGATGGACCTTTATCGAAGGAGTCTGCGCCATATGTTGAACCTTCGTCTGCGAAAAGAGCAGGAATAGTGGTTCAAGAACCTGAAGGGGAAGAGGAGTTTGTGTGGAATCCCAAGGGATTAGTAAAGGGCTTGATAAACCGATTTCCTTCCTTCATTGACGGTAGCGGTGACAAGTTGAAAAATCTATATTGGTTCCTGAAGGCACATCGACATGATTGGTGGTGGAAATCTGAGCTAGATATCCCCCGGGGGCCAAAGTTTTGGGAGATTATATTAAAGGACAACGTATGGCTTGAAGATGATGTAAGTTTTTTTAAACCCTTAGTCTCATAGAGGTTTGTGTCATATGTATTCATGTGTGCTAATTTTTTATTCCAGCAATTGGACGAGGCGTTGATGGAGTTGTCTTCTCGCTCGGCATTGGATCCTAGCGCGAATCAGAATTTTACGTTTGTCCTGTTGCTTTCATACATACGCTCTCGCTATGGATGTACGAGGATATGGAAACTTTGCCGGAAATTCTTAGTAATTTTTTGAATGCCAAGTATCCATTCAGAAGTACGAAGACACCAATTAGTGATTATGAAGGCTTTGTCTCGGTCCTAAGTATTCCATCGGACAAAAATCGATGGGTAGGATGTCATTGGGTAGCCATCAAAGCGGTTTTAAAACCCGATGCATCACGGTATACGACTGCAAGATGAGCCTTCAGGAAACACATATCGATCCGGTGATTGAGAAGATAAGAAAAGTTGTCCCCAAGATGTTCATTCTCGGAGGGTTTCCTTCGTTGGCTTCTGGAGAAGATGAATGGAAGTATGTGTATTATGAAGGTCAGAACCAAAGCGAGAATGATTGTGGTGTTTTCTCCTACAAATTCGTAGAAGCCTCGTTAATGGGGAGGAATGTGTTTCGCTTAATTTGCGGCGACAATGTTACTTCCATGCGTGAGAAGATGGTGGCTGATGTATATAGTAATGGAGAAAGTATCTATGAGACCGAAGAAGACTAACTTGATATTTGGTACATTTTTTTTTACTGGTAGATGTTTTTTTGGTACATTGTTTTTTTTTAACATTTGGTACATAGTTTTTTTTAAACATTTGGTACATTGTTTTTTTAATATTTGGTACATTGTCGTAGGGGTCAAACGGTCGCAGAGGTACAAGGGTCACATAGGGACCCTTGCGACCCTTCCGGCCATTGCGACCTATTTGTCCATTTCGACACTTTCGAAGAGGTAAAAAGGGTCACAGAGGGACCTCTTCGACCCTAGGACCCCTGTGACCCTTGTCTCTATGCGACCCTTGGATCCCTGCGACCCATTTGTCCATTTCGACACTTTCGAAGAGGTAAAAGGGTCACAGAGGGACCTCTTCGATCCTAGAACCCCTCCGACCCTTGTCCCTCTGCGACCCTTGGACCCCTGCGACCCATTTGTCCATTTCGACACTTTCGAAGAGGTAAAAGGGTCACAGAGGGACCTCTTCGACCCTAGGATCCCTGCGACCTTTGTCCCTCTGCAACCCTTGGACCCCTGCGACCCATTTGTCCATTTCGACCCTTTCGACTAGTCTTTTCAATGTCAGACTACTGCTTTTTCTAGTCTTTTAATGTCAGACTACTGCTTTTTCCAAGTGCTAGCTATGCTTTTTATTTTACCAATGCCACATTCAAGACCTATATTAAAAGGTTCTTTAATATGGTCAATACATGCACCTTGGTTATTCTTTGTATTTAGTGTCTTTCTGGAATTTTAGGAGTCCATTTATTTTTCATTAAATATGAGTTTAAAAATAGAGGAGTCCATCCGACGCATGCGACCCTATATGACCGCATATGACCCATGGACGACTCATGCAACCTATGCGACTCATGCAACTTGTCGTTTTGCTGTCAGACTCCTGTCTTGCAACCCATGTGACCCTTCCGACCCATGTGACCCTTCCTACCCATGTGACTTTTCGTTTTGTAGTAAGAATCTTTTCTTCCGACCCATGTGACTTGTCATTTTGCTGTCAGACTCCTGTCTTCCGACCCATGTGACCCTTCCGACCCATGTGACCCTTCCGACCCATGTATATAAGTTAACGTCTACGTCTCTTCTCTTAGTATGTGTATTTAACTCATATTTCTATGAAAAATCTTTTTTACCTTTGTGACTTGCGTGGCGCACTCACCATTGTCGACGTAGGGCATCGTGTTATCTATGTGTTACTCAAGGTCTTGGTAATCGGCGGACTCAGGCTCTATGCAGTCACTGACGAGTTACGGGGGTGACTTAGGTGACGATGTTGGGTCAC
Source organism: Gynandropsis gynandra (assembly GCA_036759665.1). NCBI lineage: Eukaryota > Viridiplantae > Streptophyta > Magnoliopsida > Brassicales > Cleomaceae > Gynandropsis > Gynandropsis gynandra. Next base: position 11,392,648 of record CM071862.1, on the reverse strand, counting down.
TCTTCAAATGTGACTGGAAGACGAAGTACATGGTAGGAGATGACTTAGGTGACGGTGTTGGATCACTCTCGGCTAATGAACTATCTTTCCAGTGAACTCATGCGACCCATGCGACCCTCATTTGGCTTTAATTAGTTTGGCGTTGTAGATGTATTGTTTTGATTGGTTTTTGGCATTTTATCATCATAACCTGTAAATTCGTGGAGTTCGCATCTATTAATCAATATATGCGACCATGCGACCCATGCGACCTTCAGGCGACCCTCATTTGGAATTAAGTAGTTTGACATTGTAAATATATTGTTTGATTGGGTTTTGTCATTTTATCATTATAAACTAGTAAATTCGTCGATTTCGCATCTATTGATCCATATATGTGACCAAGCGACTCATGTCATTATCAATATATTTGAGTTGTATATGTCTTATTTAGAATCAATATAGATAATAATATAAATAATATCGACATTTGAACAAAATGTTAAATGTATTGTTTAATCATCCGTCGAGTTCTTAAAACACTACTATCACTTTTGAAACACGGGCATCGACCCATGCGACCCTCATTTGGAATTAATTAGTTTGACGTTGTAAATGTATTGTTTGATTGGTTTTTGTCATTTTATCATCATAAATCCGTAAATTCGTCGAGTTCGCATCTATTCATCAATATATGCGACCATACGACCCATGCGACCTTCATGCAACCCTCATTTGCCATTAATTAGTTTGACGTTGTAAATGTATTGTTTTGATTGGTTTTTGGCATTTTATCATCATAAACTGGTAAATTCGTCGAGTTCGCATCTATTCATCCATATATGCGACCAAGCGACCCATGTCAATGTATTGAGTTGTATATGTCTAATTTAGAATCAATATAGATAATAATATAAATAATATCGACATTTTAACAAAATATTAAATGTATTGTTTAATCATCCGCTGAGTTCTTAGAACACTACTATCACTTTTGAAACACAGGTATTGGTTATACACAACTCAACTAGGTACACATGGGTCATAATCTGTTTTAACCGTTGATTGACGTTGTAAATGTATTGTTTTGATTTGTTTTTGTCATTTTATCATTATAAACCCGTAAATTCGTCGAGTTCGCATCTATTCATCATTATATGCGACCATACGACCCATGCGACCCTCATTTGGAATTAATTAGTTTGACGTTGTAAATGTATTGTTTGATTGGTTCTTGTCATTTTATCATCATAAACCCGTAAGTTCGTCGAGTTCACATATATGCGACCTATGCCACCCTCAATTTTGATTGGGTTTTGACATTTTTTTTTCATTTTCACCAGAATTACCGTCGAACGTTTCACCAACATTTGAAAAAACTTTTCGAATTCCATCTGACGGCGATTCGATGTCAGGGTCATGTCTTTTCGTATTCCAACTGTTTCCTTTTTCTAATAACGACACACACATTCTCTCTCTAACTCTCATCATCACCATCGTCTTGCCGAAAATGCAAACGACTGGTGACGGCGATTCGATGTCAGGGTCATCTTCTTGTGGTGAGAGGATTTTCACGGTACGAGTCACGCGTTCAAATCTGGCCGTAGATGCAGTGGTAAGTGAACTCAAACCAATTTATTCGATTCATCAAATCAAGCCGTATATGCATTAGTTTGTCATTGTTGTAAATTTATTCGGTTATCGCAGACACTTCCGATAGAGTTTGCGAGGTTAAATGGTCTTTACGGTAGACGATGTAAGGTTGAGCTGATAACCAATTACACGGAAATTTGGGAGGCAGATCTAAGGCCCGTGAAACGCGGTGGCGCTAGCATCACCAGGGTTGGACAAAGTTTTGTCACGATAATGGCTTTAACGTGGGTTGTACCCTCAAAGTCGTACTGGACACCGTTCTTGATGATGTACCTTGTCTACTGCTTGCCCTTATAATCTTCATAGATTGAATTCTGTTGTATTTTGATTGCTTTGAACCTCATTTGAACAACAAAATTCATGTTTGTATTTGGTTGTTTTTTTACTATTATTCAATAGAATGTATTATTGTTAGTATCGATATTTTTTGTGGATTTACTATTATTGTAATAAGGGTCGTAGAGGGTCCAAGGGTCGCAGGGGACAAAGGGTCGCAAAGGTACAAGGGTTGAAGAGAGACAAGGGTCGAAAGGAGATAAGGGTCGAAGGGAGATAAGGGTTGCAGAGGGTCCAAGGGTCGCAGAGGGTACAAGGGTCGCATAATCCAAGGGTCGAAGGGAGACAAGGGTCGCAGAGGGTACAAGGGTTGCACGGTCCAAGGGTCTAAAAAATGTTTACTCGTTGATTCAACTTGTTCTTTTTTTAACAGTTTATTTGTAACATAATTTTGGGAATGGATAATTCAATTTTGTACATTGTAATTTTTTTAAAAAATTATACATATTATTTGTAAATAATAAAGCGTAAAGGGTCGCAGGGATCCATCGTCGCAGAGATACAAGGGTCGTACCATTTTTCCTTTGCGAACCTTTTACCCGTTCGACCCTTGACCCTGCGACCCTTGACCCTGCGAGGGAAACAAGGGCGCAGGGGTCCAAGGGTCGTAGAGAGACAAAGGGTTGTAGAAATACAAGGGTCGTAGAGGTACAAGGGTCGAAGAGAGATAAGGGTCGTAGTAGTCCAAGTGGTCGTAGAGGTACAAGGGTCGAAGGGAGACAAGGGTCGGAGGGGAAAAGGGTCGGACGGTCCAAGGGTCTAAAAAATGTTTACGTCATTTGGTACATTGTTCTTTTTTAACAGTTTATTTGTAACATAATTTTGGGAATGGATAATTCAACTTTATACATTGTAATTTTTTTAGAAATTATTCATATTATTTGTAAATAATAAATTATTTTGAGTATATTGTTAGTATCGCTGGTTTTGTGGATTTAGTATTATTGTAACAATAGTGGTAGAGGGAGAGGGGTCGTAGGGTTCAAGGGTCGCAGAGGAACAAGGGTCGCAGGGATCCAAAAGTCGCAGAAAGACAAAGATCGCATGGGTCCAAAGGTCGTAGAGGGACTAGGGTCGCAGGTCTCCAATGTTCGCAGAAAGACAAAGAGACAAGGTCGCAGAATCGAATTGGGCCGTTGGGTCGATCTAGGTCGTAGGGTCGTACGGGTATTTTGAGAATATCAATATTTATAAAAATATTTTTAAAGTTAAATTTTTTTAAAAAAAAGGTATATCAATATTTATAAAAATATTTTTAAAGTTAAAATTTTTTAAAAAGAGTATTTTTGAAGTGTTTAATATTTTTGAAGTTAAATCGATTCGATTAGGGAAGAAAATATATAAAATGTCAAAATATTGTCCTCTCGTGTTTTAAAAGAGCGATATGCATATTTTTCGAGCCTCCATCACTTCAATCTTCTTTTTCTTTTCACGCTTTTTTTTTTATTTTTCCAAGATCTTTGCTACCGTATCAAAAATCTGGGATTGTTCAATATTTCTTCTATTCTATGAAACTATAATATATATATATATATATTTATATTTATATCTATATGCATAATGGTTTCTGATTTATTTATATTACGAATATTCTAATTTGTTTATATTACGAATATTCTTGACAATAAATATTCTAGAAAATATCAAGTTAAAATATTCTAGAAAATAAATATTCTAGGAAATATAGGCAGAAGACAATTTAACAGGGTTTACAAGTGCATGTGTAATATATTTTTGTTTATAATTTCTTTATTTTAATGGAAAGGAGAACATACAAATAAAAGTTGAGATAACATTAAAATATGCAAATCACAATAAGAACAAGATTCTAATATTATTTTCAAACAAGTATTCAGCATAACAGACTGGGGGTTCAAGTAGAGCAGATCTTTGATTTGTGGGCCACTGAGATAACCTTTCGAAGAGTTCAGTAGACGCAGTAAAACAAACTCACCCGAACCTCCCTTTAGACGTTATGCCAGCAGATCAGGAGGGCTACTGGAGAGGCTGGGATTTGATTTTTTTTCTTCTCCTTCGAGCTATGTAATTGTTCAAAAATATTAACAACTGAGTAGAGAAACCAGCAGACAAATAATTTTTTGTTGAAGCCCAGCAAACATGCAACAAAGTTCACTCAAATCTTTCCCTTCTAAGTCTTTCAAGTTCCAAGACCATTTGCCAATGCTCTAATGAAAGGGTTGTCTCTCCAAAACTCGCAGACATCAGCCGAGCCATTGTCAACAATCTGCACAACGAAAGCACAATCGCGACGCTTGATTGGATACCGATGTCCATATGAAATGGAACTTGAGGCAAAAATAAAAAAATGCCACAACCAAGGCTTTGGTACCTGCTTAAGTCTTGACTGCCTAAACTACGATCTGCTTGCCTCACGGCGACCAAATCATTCTCCACCACCTGCAACAAGATATTGGACAACTCTGTTCAAACACGATCTGAAACAGAAGATTCCTTCAGGGACAGTGAAGTTGTGAGATTAGGTTAACATAAGCAATACCTGTTGAATCTCAGATCCTATTGAGTGAGATAGCGATCTACAAGTTGCTAAGTACCACCTCCAAGCTTCTGCTGCTTCTGGGGTGTTGACTTCAAAGGAATTCACATCACAAGGTTGGAAAGGTACAACCAAATCAGCAGGCATAATATTTGACTTCCCCTCTGAGAAGATGAGCATTTGAATATCGGCAGACATTTCCATTTTATAGTACTGGAAATCGTACTCCAACTGAAACAACAGATGCCGGATCATATTAGAAGCTGATGAAGCAAAAAAAAGAAAAAAGAGAGAAACCCGGTGGCCTACTCTCGAGTGCAGACGTTGACAAGGACAATTACCTTCTGATACTCCAATAGGTTTTTCAGCAATCTCGCATTCTCAACCCCGACAGAATTCAAAGTGCCTGGCTGCAACTGGGTTTCGTCAAATGTCAAGTGTGTACCATCAGCAAGTTGCAGAACTCCAGGCACCAATCTGAGTCACAAACAAACAGACGTACAGAAACAGGAAGATGAGACATAAAAGCAAAACTTTGAAGATGCTCCAAGACAATAGAGAAGGGTCTTGCCTGTTTATTTGATAATCTTTCTTGGGGGCAAGGGAGGCTGAGTTTAGATATTCAATAGTAAGTGATATAGATTGTGTGAATGGTAGCAGACTCCTGAGGACATGACTAAGTCGGGTGCCGAAGATAGATACGCTTTCTTTATTCAGCCGCATCAGATTAAGTGAAAGCTTACCCACAGCAACATTATCCACTCTACCATGCACCTAGTCAAAGGGGACAGCATGAGAACATAGAATCAGGTGCGAAACAAAATGTAACTTGCCCTTCTCCTAACTCTGGAAATTTGCAGAATCTGGCCATAAAAAGGAATTAGGTAGTCCATTACAGCCAAATACCTTTGATAGGAGATGCAATAATACAAACTGAGCTGCAACGTAATCATTCCCGAGCAAGCCTGTAAGGTACTTCATCAAACTCCCTCTTATCTCCTCGAATACTTGGGGGGATTTTGGCTGCAAAATCAAATTAATGAGAGCTTTGAGAAACAATGCAGGAATTGGAATCAGTGACAGCTAAAGACCGCAACTGATAACACTTGCCTCTATTAAGGAAGGAACACTCAGGAAATGCTGTGCTTCAAGCTTGCGGTGGATAAGACAATGAAGGCGTGGAACCTTAACGAAACAGTACAGTAATCTTGTCATGTCATGATGAATTTCCACATGAATGGCATAACTGACAGGAAACATCTGAGTGAATGTTGATACCTTTCCAGGGGGCAACTGAACCGTGTCAATTTCAAGGTCTTCAGAGAACTCATCATGGACATCTCGATCTGCCATGCCAGTTGGATCAAAAGTTAATACCCCAATGAACTCAACCACATCGTTCAGCTTCAGTGCTGCCTCTGGAGAATCATACATCTGCATAAGCCAAATTATCATTTTCTCAACTGACATTTTTCACATGATATGTACATAGATGTTAATGTATAACACCTCACAAGAAATCAATTTTTTACCTTCACAAGACAAGGAAAATCATCTCGATCTGCAGCAGGCAGAATAACTAAACTAGTTGGAGCACCATCAGTCCCCGTAACCAGAGACTCCGATGATGAAGGACCTTCATCTGCTCTCTAATACATAGTAAACCAAAAGGATAAGGAGTATTCTCACACAATATCAGACTAAGAACATAATTTGAAACAGCTAAAGTGTTCTCATAGTGGCGGTTCAACAGTAATTGTGTCCAATCTATGGACATTCTTATCAGTTGATTGAACCAATGTCCAACTTGCACAAATGCATGTTTTTAGCAATTAAAAATACTGATGGAGAACAAATCGTTACCATTTTCTTGGCTGGAGAATCTCTAAACTCACTCTCCGACACCTGTCATTGCATATGGTATGTCATATTAACTATTTAGATAAAAAATCACGCCATAATAAAGACCATATTATTCATGTAGGATTGATGCGATTACCCTTCAAATCCTAATTTTTTCATAAAGAAACAAGTTGAATCTGAACATGAGTCCTATCATGCCTATGATTATCTAATCGATTATGAGATAGCAACAATGATCCGCATCCCCTACCCATGAAAACTAGAAGCATGAATTGTCTTTGACTCCTACAGATTATAATCTAAGGTTTTCAGACTTCCAGTACATCAAGATATTAACAACTACCAGAAATGATGTTGTCAAGCATACAACAAAATGAGAAAATGAAACTAACTAGAGAAACGAATTTACATTGAAGTCCATGGAGTCGGTCATTTCTTCATCTGCCCTCGAACGCTTTTCCCTGTGCTGGCATGTAAAATCCATGAAACGGTTCTTCAATGCTTCAGAGGAAGATTCAGCCCATGAATTTTGTCCTGGGACCTGCTTATCACTTACCATTTTTCAATTTCTCTCCACAGATTTGACTATGTGAAGGAATTCCCTTGATAAGAAATAATAAACAACGTGAATAGTGAGAACATACTGGAATGCAGTACAGCAGCCGACGCTCCCAAACTCGCATGTCAGGGGAAGGAGCTGCGGGAAATTGGGAAACATCACTGTACTTATTGGTTCTCCAAGTCGAACCATCCTAAATCGAAAAACGAGAAAAAACCACACTTGTCTTATGCTAGTGACAAAACCGAAGTTACAAACTTCTTTATTACAAACCATCAAAGGCTGATTGAATACCTTGTAAGCACCGACATAAAATTCATCTCCAAGCATGTCCTGTATCATCCCACGAAAACGTACAAGACTATTAGGCTGCACCCATTTGATAGACGACGAATCAAGAATTGGAACCTGCATCAAACAGTATGGCTCAAAACTCCAGCAAAATACTGGTTACTAAGAACAGGGACCAGTAATTTAAAGGCCAGAGCTAAAAATTAACCACAAATCATTCGCCAGCCGCACAAACCCTTGAAACCCAATCAATCGATCGAGCCCAACACCAGGTAGTCACTGATACTAGCAAAATGACATAGTAGTACACATGAAAAAACTTATTTTTTTGGGTTTCCTCAGATATTTCAAACCTAAACAACCAGAAGCCCTAAATCGGGTGCCTTAAACCCTAAACAGACAAGCTGCGACAAACTTAAACCGATGAGAGCTCTATGAGAACAGACCTGGGAGAATGAAGCTTCTTCGGAGAATAAGTTTCGGAAGAGATCGACGGCACCCCAGTCTCTGCGGTCAAAGGACGCCGCATCGGAGCCCGAAGATATAGCCTTTTCGAAGGTGAATCGGACGGCTCCAAGCGGATTAGTAAGACAATCGTACGGTATTCCTCCCATTTCCGGATATGGATAAACTTCTTGTAGGATTTGTAATGTGAAACTGTAAGATGACAAATGGTGCCGTTCAACAAATTTTCTTGCGAATTTATGGCGGACGATGCAGTTGGGATTTTTCCCGCCACTATCTAACAAATTTCCCGCTAAATCCTGCATCCCTTCGTACGCTGCGTTTTTCGTCCTTCAGATAATGATCCGACGTCGTTTGGGGTTCTTTTCTCTCTAAAGAAGATTGTTCATTCCTCCCCCCACACTCACCCGTACATTTGATGGATCATAAGAAGCTTTTCACGTTATATATTGTATCAAAATCAAAATCAAAATTTTACTCTTATAGTTTTCCAATTTTCCCTTAGTATTTTAGGAATTTTTATATAAAAATAATTTAAAATATTTTTAAAAAATTGGAATTTTTAGTAATTTCTAAATATTCAATGTGATTATTTTAAAACATACTGATAGTACATTAGACAAAATCCATCAAATAAGAGAATGAAAAAAATCAGGTAATTAATATTTGATATCCATTGATACTATTAATGATCAATGGATGAACTAGTACCAAATATTAGTAATTGTTTATGCACCCATTGTTACAAAATTCGAAGTAGCACATTCATCGTAAATTATAATTAAACGACTGAACATTGAATATACATATATATATAATATGTGATTAAAAAATGAGTTCAGTGAGGGTAAATAAATGTATAAATTTTCTTAAAACAGGAATGTTTTGGATTCGTACGAAGAAAAAGCCAGGTGAACAACTTTCTTTCTCAGAGGAACTCGTTGTCCTTCTGAACAACGACCTCGTTTTTTAGAACTTTAAGAATTTTAAGAAAAGAAGATGAAAACTTAAGAAACAATGTACTGCATTTCTGAAGAACTAAGTATTGAACAGATGATGTTTTTCCATACTCACACAAAACGTATTACAAGAATATTTATAGATAATAAGGATTGCATTCTTGAGCCTATTTTGATCTTGAGTCTATCTTGATCCACATTCCAAGAACTTGAATCTTTATGGCCGTTAGAACCGTTAGAAGTACATTGCAGAAGACTTGGATCAGATGCTCTGTTTGATGAAGTCTTTTGTCTGAGACATGTAGAAGTTTCTCCTTCAACCGCAGGATTCCATTTGCTGAAATGCACCGTTTCAGAATGTGGAAGACTTAAGTGCACTTGGAGGGTCTTCTTGCTAATATCAGAATGTGGAAGACTTAAGTGCACTTGGAGGGTCCTTCTTGCTAATATCAGAATGTGGAAGACTTAAGTGCACTTGGAGGGTCCTTCTTGCTAATATCAGAATGTGGAAGATTTAAGTGCACTTGGAGGGTCCTTCTTGCTAATATCCTCCCGCAAACTGATGTCTGGTGGAGAACCAACATTCAGTTTGGATCTCAAGAACAAAAATTGATCCTTAGGCAGAGATTTAGTTAGAATATCAGCTATTTGCAGTTCACTAGGAATATGCTTAACCAAAATTGATCCTAAAGCAACCTTTTCTCTAACAAAATGGTAATCTAATTCAATGTGTTTTGACCTTCCATGAAACATAGGATTTGCAGTAAGATGAATTGCAGAAATGTTATCACAATGCAGAAGATTTGGATTAAATAATGAGATACCAAGATCCCTTAAAAGAAAGGATAACCAGGTTAATTCAGCTTTGGTTGAAGCTAATGCTCGATATTCAGCTTCAGTTGATGATCTAGACACTGTGGGTTGCCTCTTTGCTGACCAAGATAGAAGATTAGATCTAAGATATGTACAATAACCAGTTGTAGATCTTCTTGTTGATCTAGAACCAGCCCAATCACTATCAGTGAAAGCCAACAAATCCAAAGAACTGTTAGAATGAATATGCAATCCAAGAATTCAGTGTTCTTTAACATATCTTAATATTCTTTTAAGTAAAACAAAATCTGAAATGGTGGGATCATGCATCTTTTTACAAACAAAGTTAACTGCAAAATTGATATCAGGCCTTGTTATTGTTAAATATTGAAGTCCACCAGCTAAACGTCTAAAGTAAGTGGGATCAGAAAATTATCTGATGAAACAACAATATGATCAAGTTTTAATGGCAGAGGAGTTGTAACTGGTTTACAATCTGTCATAGCAGCTTTGTGAAGAAGATACATGGCATACTTTTGTTGATGAAGAAACAAACCATTTTTATGAAATACAGTCTGTACACCAAGAAAATAATCCAGAGAACCTAGGTCTTTCATAGCAAATTTGCATTTTAATAATTCAATAAGGTTGGTGAGCAAAGATTTGGAACTCCCAGTAATTATCATATCATCAACATACAATAGAAGATAAATTTTATCATTGCCATTTATAAAAACAAAAAGAGAGGGATCTGCTAAGCTACAATGAAAACCAAATTCCAAGAGAAAAGAGCTAAACTTATCAAACCATGCTCTAGGGGATTGTTTTAAACCATAAAGAGATTTGTTAAGTTTGCAGACATAAGAAGGATGTAAAGGATCTTCAAAACTAGGTGGTTGTCTCATGTAAACATTTTCATGTAAGTCATCATGTAAAAAGGCATTTTTTACATCCAATTGAGTGATAAACCAATGATTTACAGTAGCAATGGCAAGAACAGTTCTAATGGTTGCAGTTTTAACAACAGGACTAAAGGTTTCAATGTAATCAATCCCTTCTTCTTGATGAAAACCTTTAGCCACTAATCTAGCATTTAAAGTGTTTAATGAACCATCTGAATGCAGTTTTGTTCGGAAAACCCACTTACAACCAAGAATGTTCATGTCATTAGAAGAAGGTATTAAGGTCCAAGTGTTATTTACCTGAAGAGCCTCCATTTCAGTAAGCATGGCTTGTCTCCAACCATCATGTTTAAGAGCAGAAGCAATTGATTTTGGTTCTTGAGGTATATTTGTAGTAGTAAGAAGAACATAACGTGGATTGGGTTTGATTATACCAGATTTGTGTCTAGTTATCATAGGATGTGTATTGGTTGTAGATGTTGAGTGAGATAATGAATCTGAATTAACATGTGCAGATTTTTCTGATATAACATTTTGAGTGGATCCAGTTATAGTATTAGAATCAGTAGGATCAAATAAAAATAATGGAGTTTGATATCTGGACAATGAAGATTTTTCAATCTGTTTTGGAATTAGTATTTCCTTGTCTGGATGAGAATATTTTCTCATCTGAAGACCTTTCTGCCATGCCTACAGCAAAGTAGTGTTAGCTAGTGGCAAGAGTTTTAAATAGTCATTTTGAAATGGATAGGATTGCTCATCAAAAATAGCATGTCTTGTGATGTAAACTCTTCCAGTTGGAGGATACAAACACCTATATCCTTTATGTTTTTCACTGTAACCAAGGAAGACACACTTTAGTGATTTAGGATCAAATTTGTGTTGAGCAAATGGTCGTAAGTAAGGATAACAACAGCAACCAAATATTCTAAGAGAAGAGTAATCAATGTCTCTTTTAAACAAGACAGTATATGGAATGTTCTGATTCAAGGATGCAGAAGGAAGAAGATTACTGATATAAACAGCAGTGGCAAAGGCATCAACCCAAAATTGCAATGGAGTATTTGCTTGAAAGATCATAGACAATCCTAGTTCAGTGATATGTCTATGTTTTCTTTCAGCAAGTCCATTTTGTTCAGGAGTTGCAGGACAAGAAACAGATGTTTAATGCCATTGTCAGAAAAATGTTTCTGTAAAATATGACTACAGAACTCACCTCTTCCATCACTTTGAAAGCTCTTAATCTTGGAAGAAAATTGATTTTCAACCATGCTTTGAAAGGAGACAAAAACATCATGAAATTCTGATTTGCTTTTCAAAGGATAGAACCAACAAAATCTTGAAAAGTTATCTATAAGTATTGCATAATATCTGAAACCTTGAACTGAAGCTACTGGAGCAGGGCCCCATAGATCACAATGGATACGTTCCAAAGGTTCTGAAGCATGAAAATCAGATGAATAAAATGGGAGACGATTGCTCTTAGCAATCTGACAAAATTCACAAACTGATAAAGTTGAATTGTTAACAAAAATTGATTTTGTGTTCTTAAGATGATTCAGAACTTGCTGATTTGCATGCCCTAAGCGTTGATGCCAGATGTTTAGATTGGTTGAACATTGTCTGTTTGAATAAAAGGCTTTGAAATCTAGATTCTGAAGCATATAAATCCCTTCACGCTTGCTTCCCTTGGTTAGAACTTTCTGTGTCAGAGGATCGTTCACATAAACTCCATTAGCATCAAAAATAAAATAACAAGGATAATCTTGTGTAAGTTTGGAAACTGAAAGCAAAGATTTGGTTATAGATGGTACAACTAAAACATCATTTATTGGTAAAGTACCTTCTGATGTGGTTAAGGAAGTTGATCCTATATGAGATATTGGCAAGAATGATCCATCTCCTATCATAATGTTTTCTGATCCATTGTAAGGCATAGATTGTTGTAAATTCTGTGCATTATTGGTAATATGTGCTGAGGCTCCAGAATCAGGATACCAATCTGTTGAGGATGCTTGCTGCAAGTTTAAGGCAGTCAAAGCTTGTGGTATATCATTGCTTTGGCAGGCATTATTGAAACGATTCCAGCAACGCAGAGCATCATGCCCTGTCTTTCCACATATCTGACAAACAATTCTTGAAGTAGAATTGTTCTGAGTATCAATAGAACCATTTCTGTTTTGTGCTCTAAGAACATTATTAGAAGAGGATAAGA
>CM071862.1:11330292-11369555 GCA_036759665.1 Gynandropsis gynandra | reverse complement strand
AAATTCTGGTCCATTTTACAGCCCGATCGGGTGCACAAACACAGCCCGAGCGGGCACACTTCATGCCCGAGCATGTACACCATCAAATGCTGTTTCCGCTCCTTTCGCTCGATGCTTGAGTGTTTGATTTGCTTCCATGGCTTTGCACAAGTTGTACCTTGTCATTAAATCACGTTTTTGGGGTAGAATTGCCGTAATCTCTCGTGTTTCGCTTCATGTCTTCGTTTCCTATACAAAACACGAAATGTAGATGAAGTCCTCGAATAAACACGATAAATGAGTGAAATCTAATAAATCTACTTAAAACTAGACCTAAGAATGATATAAAAACTACTACGGATTACGTGTTATCAAACTCCCCCAGACTTAACCTTTTGCTCGTCCTCGAGCAAATCTAGAGTCGAGTACTAGAAGAGCTAAACAACAATGGATACTAACACAAATACATCAAAGGACTAGGCATCATGCAAAAACACGCGTCACATGAACGCAAGCCTAAGCGTACCAAGTTCAGACTTCTATCATCCGAAAGTCTCGAACCATGCAATCCTACCAATGACCTAAGTCTAATCCGTACTCCTAAACAACGTCCAAGCGATCTCCATACCAACTCTCCTAAGCTTGAGATATCATTGGACTCACATTCTCGTTCTTATTCTCTTTTTTTTATTTTTTTTTATGGTTCCACGCTTGGTTCCTAGGACGTCGAAGTCGAAGAGGGTGGTTTTCTACTTAGACCCAGGCTGCCTATGGCACACTCATAAGGTCTCGTAACCTTAGCGGAGTGAAGAGATGCGTCATTGAAGCTCATTTTTTTAAACCATGGTTTTTTTTTCTTTTGTTTTTACTTCTCTTTTTTTATGAAGAATATGCATAACTCTAACCCTTAGGACGTAGAATAGTGCCTCAACCCACCACTTAGACCCGAACCATCGATCTCGATGTACTCATGTCAATGAAAACCTAAAATAGTTAAGACTTATCCAAGGCGAAAAAATTTACAGCGTTGTATAACCGTGTGGAATCTAATGAACGATAAAAATCTATCAAACAAGCAACGAATAATCGGTATACACGGAGATATGATACTTGGTACCGAAATTTAGGAGGTGAATGTAACTATAAGTCATGGTTTCAAGCACAATTACTTCAACTAATCGGAAATCAAGAAGTCTTCTAAACACACCTAGACTATAGTTCACGATTCGACAAAGTCGCACAATAATGACTAAAGCTCGACAATTCATGCTAGGTATCCATCCGTTAATTCCTAAAAACAAAAATCTACATCTAATCCTAATCATCTAATCCTAATCATCTAATCCTAATCACATGTCAATACTCGACGAGTACTCCCCCAGACTTAAATGAAACACCGTCCCGGTGTTCAAAAACCTAAGAGAATATCGCATACCAAACAACGGGAAGAATAAGGGTTAGAACGTGTGCACCTTGTGTATCTTGCAATCCCGTGTTTGCATCCGGATGTTGTATGCGTCTCCTCCTCAAGGATGATAACAACGTTGAAAAACCTGTGAAAAAAATCACACAATCCAAAGAAGGAATACTATCTATCGAGTAAATCAATGTGAAAAGAAAAAGAATAAATCCTAAAGAAAAAATGAAATGAGGAATGCAAACGTCGGGTTGCCTCACGATAAGCTCTTGTTTAAGGTCTCGAGCCTGACCAAATGCTACCCATTAGGTGGACGTCCTCGACGTCGTCGTGTACGCAGTGTCTCGCGTGCAAAATGTTCTCGATAAGGCGTAGCACGCGGATCAGTGGAGTTCCTTGCACGATCATTCATGTCTTCCCTAGGTGTGATCATGATGTTCTCTAAGTTGGGGGCTAGATCGTGCTGTCCAAAAATTCTGGTCGAGCTGTCCATAGTTCCGGTTGTATACTCCATGAAACCGGTCAGGCATTCATTGCTCGTTTCCTCCAGCGTCTCCAGGAATTTTTGGTGTGTATGCCTTTGTGGTGAAGGCTTCATCTTCACCTTGGGCATCTTGTCAACGTCCCAATTGTGTGTTGGACGTTGGGTGTAGCTTCGCGGCATTTCGGGATCGTTCATGTACTGATTTGAACCGCATACAGCTCGTGTGGCGTGGAAGTCTCAGTCGGTGGATTCCTCTTTCTTTTCATTATCAAATTGCTCGTTTGGTACCTTGTATGAATCTTCTCCAGCTGCTAAGAGATTCATATCTAGGGAATCCGTATTCTGAGTTTCGTCACTAACTTCCTCCGCTAAACTCTCAAAGATGCCTTCGGGGAACACAAAATCGATGACACATGGTTGCTCAAGTGTGTCCACCAAGCGGAACTCTTCTTCCATCTCGGGTTTCATCATATGCTTATCAATATCCATAGCCTTATCCACTGCTGTATCAGATTCATCTCCTTTTCCAATTATCGAGGGACTTGGCTGATCTACTTTCTTCATGCATTGACGCTGCGGGAATGGCAAAGGAGGTGGTCTCAGTTCTGGTTTTACATACTTTGGCTCCTCTTCCTCCTCAAGCCTTTCCTTAAGCTCATCCAATTCCGCTAAAGGATCTATTTCTAAACTTCCCGATAGAACCTCTTGTGGTTGTAACGCCCCTTGTGCGAATCGTGCAACATGTATCTCGAATTGTCTAAGAGAAATTTGAGAGCTCTCTAGTAGCTTCTCGGTTTTCTCTTTAATCTCTCGACTCCTCACCAAGTTATCCTGACTTTGTTGGAGGAGATGAGTGACCATGGCGTTGAAATCGGGGGCTTCTTCGGATTGATTTTGCTGAGACTGAGATGCACATGGTTGGAAATTCCCCAATGAACGTTGTGCATTCAGCGTACCATCAGTATTCCTATACGGGAAATTCGCGTGATCGCTCCATCCATGCCCCCAAACGTCCCATGATTGCTCCGAGTAATGTGGATGGTATGAGTTAGATAGCATATGACGAAGTTCAGCAAGTTTATCATTGACCCAGACCCAAGTGGCATCCAAAGAGTTCACGTTATTCATGTTACCTCGCAAAAGAAACAACACAAAATACGATTAAACTCCGAGAGGTAAAATTTTTTTTTGACTCTATAAGAAATAAAACAAAAACGAAAAACAAATGAAGACTCCGGAAAGGACTATGTCTTAATCCAAAAGTATCCTAACCCTAAAGTCGTAATCAACTCCCCGGCAACGGCGCCAAAAACTTGATGTGCGTAGACTCAAGTAATAAATTACCTAGACTAACGCTTCCGCAAGAATACGGATCGTGTAGCAACTAGGGTCGAACACAAGGAATTGATGCGACTTATAAGCTATAAAACTAATGAATAAGACGTGATGAATCATATAGTGATGGAATGCAAATGCAAACTAAACCTAAGATGGGAATGACTCGGCGACAAATCACCATAGGTATCAAGAGTTGCACAACGATGTATCGAAGTTCTAACGAGATAATTGATCTTAGATACTATCATGAGTTCAGGGAATTCAAGCTCTCCTATAGGAACTGACTGGCGTAGACTTGTCCACTATCTAGCATGCATATACCAATGTATCCATTGCGCATCTTACATGCATAGACGCATTACGACCGCTATCCTAATCCCTAGATCCAACCGATTGACCTGGCGTAGATCCTAAACCGGCTAAACCCTAAATCATGGCTAAGTTCCGAAGTCTAATGCCCTGGCATTGGTTTATTAGACTTCTAACATCATTCATTCGAGTGACATACAAGTAATGAAAGCATTAAGAACAACCATAAAATCTGAAAACATGATAAAATACCAATTTCATTCATTCGAGTGGCGTACAAGTAATGAAAGCATTAAGAACAACCATAAGATCTGAAAACATGATAAAATACCGAATTCATTCATAACGAGTGGCGTACAAGTATGAAAGCATTAAAATCCACCATTCATTAAGCACAAGACTTCATACATGTTGGCAATACTCTCTAACCTATGGCAATAGGCCACCTCTTCTTGGTCATGTTCCTTGAGTGCCCGAGTCGTGCAAAGCTACGGGGATGTTTGGTAGCAATTAGCCCGACCGGGCACTCCCAATCCACCCGAGCGTGCATGACTTGAGGTGTTGTTTCCGCTCCTTTCGCTCGGTGTTTGAGTGTTCGCTTCAATCCATGGCCTTGCACAAGTTGAACCTTGTCACTCAACTACGTTTTCGGGGTTAAATTGCCATAATCTCTCGTGTTTCCTCCTCATATTTCGTTTCCTACACAAAACACGAAATGTAGATGAAGTCCTCGAATAAACACGATAAATGAGTGAAATCTAATAAATCTACTAAAAACTAGACCTAAGAATGATATAAAAACTACTACGGATTACGTGTTATCAATATTCAACATGGATAAAGAATGAGATCCCTCCCTATTCTATTACTGACGTCTTTAATAGCTCCTCCGACTTCGTCGCCCTGTCCTTCCCCTTGTATGCGTTCTGCTCTCCTCTTTCTCTCTACATCTGTGTTGTGTTTTCTCTCTTATTTTCTGTATGAATTGGCTGCTGATGCTCTCCCCTTTTTGCCCTCTTTCTCCTCTTTCCTCTTTGGCCGTCCTCTTTTCTCCCTCTCTAGTGGCTGGAATTTTTTTTTTCTTGCAGCAGCTGCAGTTTTCCTTTTCCGAGTTTTTTCATCTCTTGTTTTTCCATTCTTGTGTAATTGTCAACGTTTCCTCTTTATTTTCCAGCCATGTAGCTCCCCTTTATTTTTCCTAACCATATTTCGTTTTGGTTTAAGTAGCCAGCATGTTCCTTTTCTTGTTTTGCTAAATTTCCTTTTCTGGTTTATGCAGGTGACGAACACGACCTGCGCGGGCTGATGAGTGCTCCGCGCGGGCTGATGAGTGCTCCGCGCGGGCTAGCTGGTAGGAGAGAGCCTGCGCGGGCTGGTGAGGAGCCCAGCTCGGTCTGGATCTATTGGAGGAGTGAGCTGATTGTCTTGCCCCGCGCGGGCTAAGGTAGGCACCCCGCGCGGGTTGCCTCTCCTTTGGCGTGGAACGGTCACGTTTTGCGGCATTCGCTCGTGTTTGTGTCCCGGTATCTCCATTCCCTGCAAAAAATGAGGAAACACTAAAAGAGGACTAAATGATGCTTTAATGCTCGGTAAAGTTCAAATGAATGATGAAACTAACTATAAAAGAGACTAAAATACTACAACAAAATAGACGTTATCAATATATCGAACCATACAATTACGCAAAACTACAACCTATCGAACCATACAATTTAACAAAACCGAAATCAAGCATTAAAGAACCAAACAATCCATTACAATGACATCCCTAACCCATGTTAACGAGAACTACTCATAATTCATAGGGAAACAAACACAAAGACGGTAAGTATTCATCATCTCTATTCCTCTGAGCATGGCTTGGGATGAATCCTTCGGATGGCCGAAGTCTCCTTCTTCAACTGTGCTCTCCTCTATCTCCTCTCTGGTCTTTCCTTCTTTCCTCTGTTCTTTTTCTGGTTTTGATTATAAATTTAGGCTCATTCAAATGGTGTCCATGTACGTCGCTTGGTTATTGGCATGCAAGCCCGACCGTGCTCATGTAGACGCCCAACCGTGCATGCATTCTCCTTGAGTGCCCGACTGAGCGTGGAGCAAGCTCGGCTGTGCATCAGCTATGGGGGTGATTCT
Source organism: Gynandropsis gynandra (assembly GCA_036759665.1). Lineage (NCBI taxonomy): Eukaryota > Viridiplantae > Streptophyta > Magnoliopsida > Brassicales > Cleomaceae > Gynandropsis > Gynandropsis gynandra. The sequence continues at coordinate 11,363,898 of CM071862.1, read as the reverse complement.
GTCTCTAAAGCCCAACCGTGGAAGTATTGAAGCCGGTCGTGCATGTGCTTCATCCTCCAGCTCGGTCGTGCACAAGGTTATGCTCGGCCGTGTATGTTCAGTTGCTTCGTTCTCCAGCCCAGTCGTGCATAAGTCTGAGCCTGGTCGTGCTTGTTGCATGAGTCTTCAGCTCGGTCGTGCTTCAAAGGGATGTCCGCCCGTGCTTGTGTTTTTCTTCTGCCTGATCGTGCTGCAAAGGCTATATGGTCGTGCATTGGATTTATCAGCTTGATCGTGCACACATTCAGCTCGGCCGTGCAGCAAGATGTTGATAGGTCGTGCTCCCTTCACACCTTGATCACTTGGTAACAATTTCGGGTATACTTGCCGTCCTTACGTGTGTTCCCTTCGGATGTCTTCCTTCCTACACAACACACGAAATAATAGAATAAGTAATAAAATGTACTCAATAAGTCGGCAAAGTCCAAGAATCGAAATTAAAACTAAACCTAAGAATCATGAAAATACTATGACGGATTAAGTGTTATCAAACTCCCCCAGACTTACCCTTTGCTCGTCCTCGAGCAAAACCTAGAGTCGAGTACAAGAAGAGCTAAACAAAAATGGATGCTAACACAAATACTTCGAAGGATTAGTCATCATGCAAAACAACGCGTCACATGAACATAATCCTAAGCTTACTGATGTGCGAACTATCAAGCAATAAAAATACCTAATATCCACTTACCGAAAGAGTACGGATCGGTGTAATACAAGAGTCGAACTCTAGGGACTAATGCAACCTAAGCTAAGAATACAACTAAACTAAGACGGGTTGAATTGATGGTGATGTGGGGCAAATTTCTGAAATACTAAAATGGATAATGACAGCGATGAGGAGACGTGAAAAACTTGATAATTAAGAACACTATGGGTTTCGGGTTACCGGGATTTGCAAGAATGCAACTAACAAAGGATCATGAACCTATCGAATTATCTTGACGACAGGGAATTCATGCTCATAAATAAGGAATGGTTCGCTCGACACCTAAACCTCCTAACCACAACAACGTGCAATCCTTCCTCCCGGCAGCTATTAACTCACGATTACGGTAGCGTTAAGCGCGCAATCCTAATTCCTAAGTCGATTAACCGACCGACCAGATTCTCATTAATCGAACATAATCAACAATCAACGATTCCGGATTCATAATCTAACCTCCTGGCTAAACACAAATTCCTAGGTTACTGAGCGGCCAGCACAAGTATAAAGTGTTTACGATGTTGATTGTAAAATCGAAATAAAAGAAAACTTCGAAAGGTCTAAGCATTAACGCATAATTACCAGCATCCATTACAAATCCGGAAATCCTAACCCGTAGCTAGAGTCTTAGCCACTCATGAATTCTACTATAAAACAAGAAAAATAAATCTTAGACATGATAAAGAGTAAGAAATACGATTCCTCGATCTTCCCTTCTTGATACCGATTTTCGGATTGTTGTTTCTTTTCTTCTCCTGCTTCTCCTGAGTTTCTCCTTGTGTTTTTCAGTCCCTCTCCTGGCCTCTACGTCGTCCTCCTTTTCCCTAGATGGCTTCCTCCTCTTTTTAATTTTCGTTTCAAATCCAAAACAGAATTTTCCTAGAACGGCGACCCGCGTGGTCTCATGCTCAACCCGCGCGGGCTCATGCTCAATCCGCGCGGGCTCAATGCTCCTTAACCAGCCCAAGCGTGCTGGTTCTCTCCCCGACTCGTGCAACTCTTGCTGGATTATGCAGCTTGCGCGGGCTCCTTAGCCACCCCGCTTGGGGTCCTTAATGGCATCCAATCCGAGCGTGCTCCTTACCTCCAAGAATTGACATTCTAAAGCTCAAATATGCCTGATCTCCTTAAAACTTGAAAATAAAAAAGGGAGTATATAAAGAACGTTCATGTCAGATTCGTAACTCGTACTATGCAAACTATGCGAAAATGATATAAATGCCTAACCTAAAACTAACACACACTACGTGTTATCAAACTCCCCACTTACCCTTTGCTCATCCTCGAGCAAAACTTAGAGTCGAGTACAAGAAGAGCTAAACAACAATGGACACTAGCATGAAAACTTCGCAGGATTAGTCATTATGCAAAACAACGCGTCACATGAACGTAAGCCTAAGTGTACCTAGTTCAGACTTCTATCAACCGAAAGCCACGAGCCATGCAATCCTACCAATAACCTAAGTCTATTTCATACCCCTAGACAACGTCCAAGCAATCTCCATATCAATTCCCTTAAGCTTGCGCGAGATATCATTAGACTCATATTCTCGTTCTTATTCTATTTTCTTACTCTTTTTTATTGATCCGCGCTTGGTTTCTAGGACGTCGAAGTCGAAGAGGATGGCTTTCTACTTAGACCCAGGTTGCCGATTAGCACATTAATAAGGTATAACCTTAGCAGAGTGAAGAGGTGCGTCATTGAAGAATTTTTTTATACCAAAGATTACGCATCAACTCTAACCCTTAGGACGTAGAATAGCGCCTCAACCCACCACTTGGACCGGAACCATCGATCTCGATGTAGTCATGTCAATGATGACTTACTAAGCAAACCTAGACTATTATTCACAATTCAACAAAGTCGAACAATAATGACTAAAGCTCGAAATTTCATACTAGGTATCCATCCGCTTATTCCTAAAAAAAACTTAAGATCTAATCCTAATCACATGCATGTTACTCGATGAGTACTTGATAACATGTAAAGTGTATCAATTTTAGGTAGGTATTAGTATCATTTTCGCATATATTTCTTAGTTAGAGTTACATTTCTGATACGATTATTCTTTATATACGCCCATTTTGTTGGTTTTCAGTTTTAAGGCGACAAGGCCTAAACGAGCACAAAAAGGCAAATTCCTGAACCAAACCACTCAAATTTAAGATACAATTCACTCGGAGCCAAAATCAAGCTACGAAACTCAAAGGAACACCCGAGCATCGAGCGGAAAAAGAGTAAAAACATGGAATGAAGAGTGCCCGCTCGGGCACTGAGGTTTACCTGCTCGGGCAAAACCTACGGGGTTTAATTGCAACACCTTGCACGACCCTTGCACGAAGACTACATGATCGGGTAACCATACCCGATCGGGCTCAACATGGTACCCGGTCGGGCGTTAATTAGTCCTGAAAATCCCCGAGAGTTTACACGACTCGGGCTGTTCAACCATGCGATCGGGAAGCAATGCCCGATCGGGCTCAGCATTCTACACGATTGGGCACACCTCTACACGACCGGGTAAAACGTGTACCCGAGCGGGCCGCCTTTCTCGCAACAACCGAGATCTAGAGTTTGAACGAGCGAATTAAAAGAACAGAACAGATCCAGACGCAAGGGGGCGACACCTAGGGCAAGGAAAGGCTTGGAAATCATCAGGAAAGGCTCAGGAGACGCTGGAGAAGGAGAGAAGCATCAATCCACACATCGGTAACACAATAGGGAAGATCGAGGCATCGAGTTTCCTAGGGTTTATCATGTTTAGGGTTATGTCATCTTCTTTGTTATCAAACTCCATGAGTGAGTAGATTCCCAACTATGGGTTAGGGATATCGGATTTGTAACGAATGTACAATTTATGCGTTAATGCTTAGATCTATCGTAATTGTTTTGATATTCGGTCCTACAATCCACATCGTAACTTTTATACTAGTGCTGCCCGCTCAGTAACATAAGAATTCATATTTTACTAGAAGGTTAAAGTATGAATCCGGAACTGTTGAATTGTAGGTTAAGTTCGATTAATGAGAATCTGACCGGTCGGTTAATCGACTTAGGAATTAGGATTGCGCTCGTAACGCTGCCATAGTACAGGTTAATCGCTGCTGGAAGGTAGGGTTGCACGTACTTATGGTTAGGAGGTTTAGGCTCGGCAGAATCACTCCTCACAATAGAGCATGACTTTCCCATTATCAAGATAATTCAATAGGTTTATGATCTTTAGTTGTTACATCCATACAATTCCCGGTATCCCGACACCCGTAGTGTTCGTCATCGTTAAGTCTTCTGAATCCCTCTATTGTTGCCACCATTTAGTTTAGTCTTTTAGATATTTCTCATCACCCCATCATCTACTTCTCACCTTCTTAGTTTAGTGATATTCTTAGGATTGGCTGCATTAGTCCCTAGAATTCGACCTTGGTACTACACGAACCGTATACTTGCGGTGAAATGGTATAGGAAAAATATTATTACTTGAATTTCACCACATCAAGTTTTTGGCGCCGTTGCCGGGGACTAATAACGACCTAGACTAGGGATTAGCTAGATTAAGATCTAGTCCTTTTCGGAGTGTTCTTTTGTTTGTTTTTTGTATTTTTGTTTTTTCTTTGGTTTTCTTATGGAGTAAAAAATTTCTTTACCTCACAGAGCTTAATTTAGTTTGGTGTCCTTTATCTTGCGAGGTAACATGGACAACTTCAACTCTTCAGGAGCTGACATAGCTGAATTGAGATATCAACTTTTCCAGATTCGTCGTATGCTCTCTGATTTATACCATCCGGAATACTCGGAGCAATCATGGGAACAAAACGCTTGGGGGTATAAAGAAGAGATCTAGGACAGTTACAATCGGCCTCACGGGAATACACACAATCACGGATGGAGCGATCACGCATACTTCCCGTACAGGAACACACGAGAGTATGGTGAATGTACAACAATCGTTTGGGAATTTCCAGCCATGGACGGAACCCCAAACTCAGAGTTATCAGTCATATGTGCCTCAGCCATACCCAACACAACCCAAAGCAACCCTCGATTGTTCCATCACGTACACCCACCTCCTTGAACTGTTTGAGAGACGGAACTACTTGTTTAAGGGAGTGAGAGCGGAACAAGACAGGGCCAATGAGCAGATAGGCAACTTATTTAGACAATTGGACACACAAGCTTCAGAACTTACACAAGGGGCATTGCAACCACAAGAGGTTCCATCGGAAGGTTCAGAAATAAATCCTCGTAAACATGTCAGCGAAATCTACCTAAGGGATTGTGAGACGGTAGATCAGCCAAATCCCTCGTTGATTGAAAAAGAAGATGAATCTAACACGACAGTGGATGAGGCTACGAGCATCGATGAGCACATGAAGAAACTCGAGGTAGAAGCAGAATTCAGCTTAGTGGACACAATTGAGCAACCGTGCACTATCGATTTCGTGTTCCACGAAGGCATCTTTGAAGATTTAGCCTAGGAAGGTTGTGAAGAATTTCAAAATAAGGATTCCTTAGATATGAATCACATAGCAGTTGGGGAAGGAAATTACAAAGCACCATACGAGCTGCTTCACAATGAGAAGAAAGAGGAATCCACCGATAGAGACTTCCGCACAACTCAAGCTAAATGCGGTGCAAGTCAATACACAAATGACCCCGAGATGCCGAAAAGCCACACAAAACATCCAGCTCACAATTGGGACATCGATAAAGAACCCAAGGTAAATATGAAGCCTTCACCCCAAAGGCTCACACACAAAACATCTTTGGAGAGCTGAAGGAAACACGCGACAAACGCCTAACCGGTTACATGGAGTACTCAACCGGAGTTAATATCAGCTCGACTAGAATGTTTGGACAGCACGATCTAGCACCCAACTTAGAGAGTATCATGACCGATTTTAGGGACGAAAATACCGATCGTGAAAGGGACTCAATTGATTCGCGTGCCACAGCTTATCGAGCACATATTGCACGCGAGAAGCTACGTCCGAGACGACGTCGAGAACGTCGACCTGATGAGTAGCACACTTCGGTCAGGCTCGCGACCTTAAGCAAGCGCTTCTTGGGAGGCAACCCGAGCCCCGTATCCTTTCATCGTTTTCATTTTATTTCTATATTTTTTAACTCTTTTTCTCTTTTTAGATCTTGGACAAATATTTTTAGGATTTAGGAATTTAGTGGTCTTATCGATTTTTGCTGCATTGGTTTTCCTCGTATAGAATTTTTCTGTTTTATAGCACTGCTTGGTCGGGCAGACATCTCCACCCGAGCGGGTAGGTCAGAATGATAGAAGCCCGACGGGGCGACTTCAGAGGACCCGATCGGGAACCGTATATCACCTGCACAGGTAAGTTTTATTTCGAGTAACCCGAGCGGCCATTCTCACTTCACAAATTCAACCCGAGCGTGCTCCCCCAAATGGCAAACCCTCACGCCGCAATCTCATCCGCTGGAGTCGCTCGTACGCCGCCGCCGTTCACCATCGTCGCCGGTCGACCTTCGGTTACTCGAAAATACCCTCTCCTTCCTCGCTCGCAAATTACCCAAAATCCCTCAATTTTCAATCGAATTCCAAGTATATTTATGCAATATTGAGTGATTTTGGACTGCTATGGGTTAGATTTAGGTCTGATTAGAAAGGATCTAGGGCGAATTTTTTGAATGAAACCGAATTCGAACGGCTGGGTTGTGATTTCGCGATGCAACCCGATCGGGCGGTGTCTTTACCCGAGTCGGGCGATACCCACGGTGTAATTTGACGAAATTGAGCCTGAGCAGGCTCCCTCATCTACCCGATCGGGCATCCTGCAAAACTGTGATTATCGCTTATTTTTCTTATTTGTTTGTTTTGCAGATGGCCCCGAAGATCTTCTAGAGCTCAAAGAAACGCCGATCTTACGCCTGTGATCTAGAACACGGATTGCCAGCGAAGTCGTATGCTATCACGGAACTAACGCCCTACATTCGATCACCACGTCCCACCAGCAATACAACTACCGGACGACAACCTTCTTGTCCGGTCAGAAATCGAGATTCACCGAGCTGCAGCTGCCGATTTTCCCATCCCGCTTCCTATCCTCAGAAGCTATGAGTGCCCTCCATATCGAGGAGCACATCGACACCATCTTCAACACTTTGGGATGGACGGGATTGAGGGACACACAGGAGTACACCTACCGCAACCTCACAACGGAATTCTTCGAATCCTACACATCATTCTTCCCTAAGTCCGAAGATCGAGAGAGAGCATTCATGGAGTTCCGTCTGCTGGGACAGAACTACCGGCTCAGCGCGCGACAGTTCGCGATCATACTTGACGCTCCAAATTGCAACTTCATGAAGATGCCTGAGCACAACCGGAGCCATCAAGCGCAATTCTGGACTCAGATAGCATACGGTGAATACTCGACGAGGTCCAAAGCCAGTCACATACGCCACCCCGCCCTAAGGTATTTTCATTACTTCCTAGTCTCATCTATACTAGGAAAAGGAGCACAAGGCGGAGTCAACCACACAGAATTGGCGTACCTTAGGCGGGTGGTACAGTCAGGCTTTGCTGTGGATGAGTGGGACATTCTAGACGTCGACTTGGCATCGCTAGTCATGCGGCATTTCCACGACATCGCCACCGATAAATGTAGCACACACACGAAGATCATTTGCGGTGGGATAGTCACAATGATAGCACGCAGAGTCGGGATCAACCTTGGCATCTGGACTGAGGACAAGATCAATGAGGAACCTGAGCTGAACCTTCAGAACTTGCTCAACCGAAGGGCGATAACGATCGAGAGGTATAATGTCATATGGAGCTACAAGGACGAGCACGGTCGAAACTTGGAAGTTGACCTATCTGAGATTCAGATGCCGGGTTTAGACGAGGAGGGCTCTCGATTCAGGATTGATCCAGTCATCGGACACATTGGCTCGGGACTAGGTGAGGTAGATCCACCTCCAGCCGCTGCACCAGGACCATCTATGTCTAGACAGCGCAGTCGACGCGCCACACACTCTCGCGCCTGACCAGAGTACCCTCATCATCGCTCTAATTTCCCTTCCATGGACGGTGTCTCCGACGTTCTCAGGTATGTTGCGGATGAGACTAGATATCAGTCTTATATGACAGAGCAGAGGTACGACCTTGAGGCGGCGAGGCAAGACATTGAGGATGCGAGGTATGCGGAGCAGCAGCAGTTTCAGGAGTAGTCAATACAGCACACGTACTACCTCACGGAGTCCATTCGTAGATTCCAGCAGCTCAACATGCAGCACTATCAGGAGCCGTACATGCCGAGCTCGCAGGATTACCATACTGGCGCTATTCTGTACCGCCCGCACATCCCGTACGAGCTACAGTCTTTCTACTTCCCACCTGGGGAAGGGGCACCCGTGGAGCCAGCAGAACCTCCGACCACTTGAGGTGGAGAGGAAGAGGATTAGGCCACCTTTCTTCCTTTTTCCTTTTCTTTATTTTTCTATTTCTTGTTTTATGGACTATTTTTTTCTTATTTCTTCTTTTTAGTTTTCGCGCTTATGTACGCTCTTTCAGACTTATTGATTTAGTATTCTCTTCTCTATCTTTTGCGTTGCATGACTTATATCTCAGGTCCTTCACGATAACACCCGCATTAGAGCAAGAGAGTATCACAAATTCGGATGTATCACAATTCGAGAAAGCTAAACACACCAGGTGTATACGCTCTTATTCTTTCTTATATTTTTCTCGAATTTTTTGGCATGCGGGTATCTGATAACACGTAAAGTGTATCAAATTTAGGCTAGGTTTTAGTGTCATTTTTTGCATATATTTCAAGATCGGGCACTAAGGTCTACCCGCTTGGGTAAAACCTACGGGGTTTATTTGCACACCTTGCACGACCCGGGCACGAAGGCAACATGATCGGGTAGCCATACCCAATCGGGCGCATTCAAGGTACGCGCTCGGGCGTTAATTCGTCCTAAAAATCCCCGAGAGTTTACATGACTCGGGCCATTCAATCACACGATCGGGTGCTGATGCCCAATCGGGCATGACGAAGGACAGGACGGGGTGAAGCTCTATCCGACCGGGTAAAAGGTGTACCCGAGCGGGCCGCCTTTCTCACAACAAACTAGATCTTGCATTCAAACGAGCTAATTAATAGACCAAAACGGATCTAGAGAAAAGGGAGCAATGTATAGGGCAAGGAAAGGCTTGGAAACATCAGGAAAGGCTTGGGAGACGTTGGAGAAGGAGAGAAGCATCAATCCACACATCAATAGCACAATAGGGAAGATCGAAGCATCGAGTTTCCTAGAGTTTATCATGTTTAGGGTTGTGTTATTTCCTTTGTTTGTAATCTCCATGAGTGAGTAGGTTCCCAACTATGGGTTAGGGATATCGGATTGTAACGGATGTACAATTATATGCGTTAATGCTTAGATCTATTGCATTTATCTTGATATTCGGTTCTACAATCAACACCGTAAACGTCTTATACTAGTGCTGCCCGCTCAGTAACATAGGAATTCATACTTTGCTGGAAGGTTAAAGGATGAATCCGGAACCGTCGAGTTGTAGGTTAAGTTCAATTAATGAGAACCTGACCGGTCGGTTAATCGACTTAGGAATTAGGATTGCGTTCGTAAAGCTGCCATAGTACGGGTTAATCACTGCTGGAAGATAGGGTTGCACGTACTCATGGTTAGGAGGTCTAGGCTCGACAAAATCATTCCTCAAAATAGAGCATGAATTTCCCATTATCAACATAATTCGATAGGTTAATGATCTTTAGTTGTTACATCCATACGGTTCCCGGTATCCCGACACCCGTAGTGTTCGTCATTATCAAGTCTTCGCACCACGCCTTCATCTACTTCCCTTCGTCTTAGTTTAGTGATATTCTTAGTTTTTGGCTGCTTTAGTCCCTAGAGATCGACCCTGGTACTACACGATCCATATACTTGCGGTGAAGTGGTCTAGGAAATATATTGCTTGACATTTCCGCACATCAAGTTTTTGGCGCCGTTGCCGGGGGACTAATAACGGTCTAGACTAGGAATTAGCTAGATTAAGATCTAGTCCTTTCTGGAGTCTTCTTTGGTTTTTCGTTTTTTTGTTTTATCTTTTGTTTTTCTTTTATGGAGTAAAAAATTTCTTTACCTCACAGAGCATAATCGAGTTTGATGTCCTTTATCTTGCGATGTAACATGGACAACTTCAACTCTTCGGGTGCCGACATAGCTGAATTGAGGCATCAACTTTCCAAGACTTGTCGTATGCTCTCCGACTTATACCAACCGCGATACTTAGAGCAATCATGGGAACAAAACGCTTGGGGGTATGAAGAGGAGATCTACGACAGCTACGCTCATCCTTACGGGAATACGTACAATCACGAATGGAGCGATCACGCCTACTTCCCGTATAGGAGCACCGAGAGTATGGTAAATGCACAACAATCGTTTGGGAATTTCCAGCCATGGACGGAACCCCAAACTCAGAGCTATCAATCATATGTGCCTCAGCCATACCCAAGCAATCCGTAGCAGCTCTCGACTATCCCGCCACGTATAACTACCTCCTTGAACTGTTTGAGAATTGAAACAACTTGTTTACGGGAGTAGAGGCGGAACAAGAAAGCGCCAATGAGCAGATAGGCAACTTATTTGGACAATTGGGCGCGCAAGCTTCAGATCGTGCACAAGGGGCATTGCAACCACAAGAGGTTGCATCGGAAAGTTCAGAAATAAATCCTCGTGATCATGTCAGGGAAATCTACCTAAGAGATTGTGAGACGGTAGATTAGCCAAGTCCATCCTTGATTGAAAAAGAAGATGAATCCAACACGACAGTGGATGAGGCTACGGACATTGATGATCAAATGAAGAAACCCGAGGTAGAAGAAGAATTCAGCTTAGTGGACACGATTGAGCAACCATGCCCTATCGATTTCGTGTTCCCCGAAGGCATCTTTGAAGGTTTAGCCGAGGAAATTTTTGAGGAAGTTCAGATTAAGGATTCCTTAGATTTGAATCTTATAGCGGTTGAGGAAGGTAACTACAAGGTACCGACCGAGCTGCTCAATAACGAAAGGAAAGAGGAATCCCCCGATAAAGACTTCCACACAACCCGAGCTAAGTGCGGTGCAAGTAAGTACACAAATGACCCATAAATGCCAAGAAGTTACATCAAACGTCCAGCTCACAATCGGGACATCGACAAAGCACCCAAGGTAAAGATTATGCCTTCACCCAAAAGGCTCACACACACAACATCTCTGGAAAAGCTGAAGGAAACGAACGAGAAACGCTTAACCGGTTACATGGAGTACTCAACCGGACATAGGAGGAGCACGACCATAATGTTTGGACAGCACGATCTAGCACACAACATAGAGAACATCATGACCGATCTTAGGGAAAATAATACCGATCGTACAAGGAATTCGACAAATTCGCGTGCCACACCGTATCGAGCACATATTGCACGCGAAACGCTACGGACAAGACGATGTCCAGGACGTCCACCTGATGAGTAGCATGCTTTGGTCAGGCTCAGGACCTTAAACAAGCGCTTTTTGGGAGGCAACCCGAGCCCCATATCCTTTTTAGTCATCTCTTTCGTTTTATTTCCATATTTTCGAACTCCTTTTTCATTTTTTTAGGTTTGGACAATTTTTCTAGGATTTAGGAATTTAGTGGTCTATCGATTTTTGCTGCATTGGTTTTCCTCGAAAAGTTTTCAGTTTTGCAGCAGTACTCGGTCGGGCAGACACCTCTACCCGAGTGGGCAACGTCAGATTCAAGGCAACGCGGTCGGGCAGCATCAGAAGACCCGAGCGGGTAGGTCAACATGGGAGACACCCGATCGGGCAACGCAAACTACCCGATCGGGCACCGTAAAATATGAAAGGTAAGTTATATTTCGAGTAACCCGAGCGGCCACCCGCACTTCACAATTTCAACCCGAGCTTGCTCCCCCAATTCGCGAACCCTCACGCCGCAATCTTGTCGCCAGAGTCGCTCGTACGCCACCGCCGTTTCATCGTCGCCGGTCGAGACCCTCGGTTACTTGAAATCCCCTCTCCCCTCTCTTGAAAAACACGAAAATTCCTCAATCTTCTCTCAAATTCCAGGTATATCTATGAAATTTTTGAGATTTGGACTGCTATGGGTTAGATCTAGGTCTGATTAGGAAAGATTTAGGGCAAAATTGTCGATTGAATCGTGAAACGCGAACTGCAGGTCGCGATTCCATGATTCTACCCGACCGGGCTAGGTTTAGCACCTGGTCGGGCGTCCTGGACATGTACCCGATCGGGCAGCGTTGTCGCCCGAGTCGGGCAGTGCCTATGGGGGTGATTTGACGAATTTTTACCCGACCAGGCTACCTCTCGTACCCGATCGGGCATCATGCAAAACCGTGCATATCGCTTATTTTTTTTTCTTCGATTGTTTTGCAGATGGCCCCGAAAATCTTTCAGAGTTCAAAGAAGCGCCGATCTGACGCATATGACCGAGAACATGGATGGCCAGCGAGGTCGGATGCCGTCACGGAGTTGACGCCGTACATGCTGATCACCACATCCCACCAGCAGTACAACTACCGGACAACCACTTTCTTGTCGGGTGAGAAGTCGAGGTTCACTGAACTTCAGCCGCAGATTTTCCCATCCCGCTTCTTATCCTCCGAAGCGATGAGTGCTCTCCTCATCGAGGAGCACATAGACGCCATCTTCAACACGCTAGGATGGACGGGACTGAGGGACACGCAGGAGTACACATACCGCCACCTCACGACAGAGTTCTTCGCATCGTACGCAGCATTCTTTCCCGAGTCCGGAGATAGGGAGAGAGCCTTCATGGAGTTCCGTCTGCTGGGACAGAACTACCGGCTCAGCGCGAGACAGCTCGCAATCATCCTTGACGCTCCACACTGCAACTTCATGAAGATGACTGAGCACAACCGGAGCCGTCAAGCATAATTCTGGGCTCAGATTGCGTACGGTGACTACTCGACGAGGTCGAAGGCCAGCCATATACGCCACCCCGCCCTAAGGTATTTTCACTACTTCCTAGTCTCTTCAATACTAGGAAAGGGAGCACAAGGTGGAGTCAACCACACGGAGTTGGCATACCTTAGGCGGGTGGTGCAGTCGGGCTTTGCGCCAGATGAGTGGGACATCTTGGACGTCGATTTGGCGTCGCTAGTCATGAGGCATTTCCATGACCTATCCACCGAGAAGTGTAGCACGGATACGAAGATCATGTGCGGTGGCATAGTCACGATGATCACACAGAGAGTCGGGATCAACCTTGGCATCCTGACTGAGGACAAAATCGATGAGGAACCCGAGCTAAACCTCCAGAACCTATGCAACCGAAGAGCGATTACGATAGAGAGGTACAATATCATCTGGAGCTACAAGGATGAGCACGGTCGTAACTTGGAAGTAGACCTACGAGAGATTCAGATGCCGAGTCTAGACAAGGAGGGGTCACGATTCAGGATTGATCCAGCCATCGGGCACATCGGCCCGAGACTAGCTGAGATGGATCCACCTCCAGCCGTTACACATCGGCCCGAGGCTAGCTGAGATGGATCTACCTCCAGCCATTACACCAGGACCATCCATGTCGAGGCAGCACAGCCGACGCGCCACTCACTCACGTGCCCGCCCAGAGTACCCTCATCACCGCTCTGACTTCCCTTCCATGGAAGGAGTCTCCGACGTTCTCATGTATGTCGGTCGTTTATGACAGAGCAGAGGTACGACATGGAGGTGGCGAGGCACGACATCGAGGCTGCGAGATATGCGGAGCAGCAGCAGTTCAAGGAGCAGTCGATCCAGCATACATACTACCTCACGGAGACCGTCCGTCGATTTCAACAGCTCAGTATGCAGTATTACCAGGAGCCATACGTGCTGATCCCTCAGGACTATCATACTGGCGCTATTCCGTACTGCCCTCACATCCCCTACGAGCTGCAGTCTTTCTATTTCCCACCTGGGGAAGGAGCACCCGCGGTTGTTTTCCCCATAAGCCCGGTTGTGTTGCTCTCAAAGGAGGGACCTCTATCGTGCTTAGTGTACATCTTGGTGGGGCTGTTATCAACTTCATCATTCATCTCTTTCAACTTCACCTTAGGTGCCTTGTCAATGCTCCAATCGTGTCCTGGGCGTTTGATGTAGCTCCTTGACATTGCGGGAGTGTTTATACACAGATCCTCGTGGCATGTATCTTGGGTCGCACTAGATTCTACTCGGGTGGTGTGGAAGGCTCGGTCCAAGGGTTCCTTCTTCTTTCCTTCGTCCAGCAGCTCGTTTGGGTCCTTACATAATCCTTCTCTAGCAGCTGTGATGGAAGCTTCACTGTTGAAGGAATGGGTTGATCCACCATTGTCTTGGGCTGATTTTTTGGAAATGGCAAATGAGGTGGCCTCGGGCCTGGTTTTACGTACTTCTCCTCTTTCTCCCCGGGCTTCTCCTTAAGCTCGACAAGGGCTTCTTCCGCTGCTTCTTGCGCTAATTGCACGACTTGCATCTCCAAATGTCTAAGATGATATTGAATTCCCTCCATCTGCTTCTTGACATTGGCTTGCCCTGCCTTCACTTCCATAATTAAATTGCTTTGATTTTGCTGCTCATGGATGAAGCGGACCAACATGGCGGTAGTATCCGGGGCTGCTTCGGGTTGACTCAATGGCAGCGCATGTGGCTGATAACTTTGATTATGGGATTGCATCCTCGGCTGAAAATTTCCCAGTATATGTTGCGCATCCAATGCACCGTTGGGGTTCCTATAAGAAAAGTTTGGGTGATCTACCCATCCGGTGTTTTATGTGTCTCCCACAAGCTGATTATTACCCATGTAATTGAATTCGTCATAACCCCAATCTCCTTGGTCCCATGATTGCTCCGGGTAGGTCCTCAATTGCGTCCAATCTGAGCATGCTCCTTAGCTCCCCGAGTCGTGAAAACTTTGCTGGAAGTGCAGCCCGCGCGGGATCACTTCCAAGCCTGAGCGAGCTGAGTTATCTTCTTGTTTTCGCTCCTTTCGCTCGATGCTCGGGTGTTCTGTTTGATTCCATGGCCTAAAGTTGTGCCGAATGGCTTGTAGCTCCCATTATATGCGGTTGAATCCAAGAATCACAATTCTAAAGCTCGAATAGGCCTTGTCGCCTCAAAACCTGAAAATCAACAAAAAAGGAGTATATAAAGAACGTTCGTGCCGGATTCGTAACTCGTGCTATGCAAACTATGCGAAAATGATATAAATGCCTAATGATAACACATAGTGTGTATCAGCTTTAGGCTAGACATTTGCATCATTTTCGCATAGATTATATAGCATGAATTACAAATCTGACACGAATGTTCTTTATATACGCCTTTTTTGTTGATTTTCAGGTTTTAAGGCGACAAGGCCTAAACGAGCTTTAAAAATGCAAATTCTTGGATTCAACCGCACATATTGGAAGCTACAAATCACTCGGAGCAAAATTAAGTCCACGGAACCAAATGAAACACCCGAGCATCGAGCGAAAGGAGCAAAGGCATAAAATGAATTAAGCCCGCTCGGGCAAGGATGGTAACCGCTTGGGCAAAAGTTACGGGGAAAATTTCAGGAAACTTTACACGACCCGGGCATAAAGAGAACATGATCGGGTAACTTAGCAAGCTCGGGTTGTGTAAGGAGCCCGCTCGGGCTGCACATTGGACTGCACAGACCCGAAGATGCAACACGACTCAGGAATGAAGAGCACGCGGTCGGGTAGCATTGCCCGCTCGGGCTGGAGTCTCACAACAACCTGTTTTAAGTGTTTGAATGAGCTAAAGAGAAGGAAGAATCGGTTCCAGAGACCAGAGGGTGACGACTAGGGCAAGGAAAGGCCTGAAATTCATCGGGAAATACTCATGAGAAGCTGGAGAAGGAGAGAAGCATCAATCCGGACTTCGGTAACAAGATAGGGAAGATCGATGAATCTTATTTCCTAGTTTATCATGTCTAGGGTTGTGTTCTCTTGTTTGACAGTGAAAGCCATGAGTGAGTAGATTTCCAACTATGGGCTAGGGATATTGGATTTGTAATGGATGTTCGAATCATGCGTTAATGCTTAGATTTGAAGAACTATTCTTCATATTCGGTTTTACAATCAACATCGTAAACGTTTCATACTAGTGATGTCCGCTCAGTAACTTAGGAATTTGTGTTTAGCTAGAAGGTTAAATTATGAATCTGGAACTGCTGATTGTAGATTAAGTTTGATTAATGAGAATCTGACCGGTCGGTTAATCGACTTAGGCATTGGGATTGCGCGCTTAACGCTACCGTAATCACGAGTTAATCGCTGCTGGAAGGTAGGATTGCACGTAATTATGGTTAGGAGGTTTAGGTTCGGCAGAATCATTCCTTATTTTAGAGCATGAATTCCCCGTTGTCAAGATAGTTCGATAGGTCTATGATCCTTTGTTGTTACATCCTTGCAATTCCCGGTATCCCGAAACCCGTAGTGTTCTTAATTGTCAAGTCTTCCGCATCTTTTCATCGCTGTCACCATTTATCATAGAGTTTTAGAGATTTATACCACATCACCATCTATTCCATACGTCTTAGTTTAGTCATATTCTTAGAATAGGCTGCATTAGTCCCCAGAGTTCGACCCTGGTAATACACGAACCGTATACTTGCGGTAGAGTGGTCTAGGAAATATAAAACTCTGATATTTCCCACATCACCTAACCTAAAACTAACACACACTACGTGTTATCACTTACTTAGTCTCGACTTTTATCAACCGAAAGTCACGAGCCATGCAATCCTACCAATAACCTAAGTCCATTTCATACCCCTAGACAACGTGCAAGCAGTCTCCATAAAAATTCCATATGCTTACGTGAGATATCATTAGAATCATTTTCACCTTCTTATTCTCTTTCCTTCCCTTTTTTCTTTCGGTTTCCACATTTTTCTTTAAAAATCTGCGTTTGGTTTCTAGGACATTGAAGTCGAAGAGGATGGCTTTCCACTAGGACCGAGGTTGCCAATTGGCACACTCATAAGGTCTTGTAACCTTAGCGGAGTGAAGAGGTTCGTCATTGAAGAATTTTCAGAATGAATATTACGCATCAACTCTAACCCTTATGACGTAGAATAGCTCCTCATCCCACCACTTAGACTCGAACCATCGAGCTCGATGTACTCATGTCAATGTAAACCTGAAATAGTTAGAAACTTATCCATATTGACAGCGGAGTATAAGCGCGTGGAATCTAATAATCCATAGAGAATGAACAGTAAAATATATTTGACAGAGCAAAGAATAAACGGTATACACGGAGATATGGATACTTGGTACTGAAACCTAGGAGGTGAAATGCAACTATAGATCATTGTTTCGTACATAAATACTAGAATAATCGATATCAAAAAGACTTTCTTAGCAAACCTAGACTATTATTCACGATTCGGAAAGGTCGCACAATAATGGCTAAAGCTTTAAAATTCATGCTAGGTATCCATTCGTTTATTCCTAAAAAAAAAACTCAACATATAATCCTAATCACATGCATGTTACTCGATGAGTACATCAATGCAAAAAGAATAAGAATAGGTCTTGAAAATGAAATGAAAGTGCGAAAGTCGGGTTGCCTCCCGATAAGCACTTGTTTAATGTCCCGAGCTTGACCAAATTCTATCCTCATCACCATTGAGGTGGACATCCTCATCTTCATGTGCGGCGTCTCCTGCATTGTGTCCTTCGTTCTGGTATGGCACTTGGATTGGTCATCCGTCTTGCAAGATCAACGAGCTCTCTCATGCTCTTCTCCTACCCGGTCATGTTACAGTCCCATATGAGCGTCCGGTCGGGCGTTGCATGCTGAGCAGTCGGGCGTGTGTTGCTGATTTTGGCCGAGAATGTTGCACGGATCGGGCTTAGCCTTTGTCCGGTCGTGCTTGGCTTGCTGGTATGTGCTTGGTGGGGTGGACGTGTCTGATCGGTCGGGCATCTTTTGCTGCTACTTTTGGCCGAGAAGCATGCACGGGTCGGGCATGTCTTATGGCCGATCGTGCTGCTCTGTGGAGGTGCCACCCGGTTGTGCTCCTTGCTCTGCCCGGTCGTGCGTGTTGATGTACCATTTGGAGCCGTGAGCAACACACGGGTTGGGCTGAGCATGTGCCTGATCGTGCTGGGGTCTTTACGGGGCGCTCGATGGTCGGGCTTAACTTGCTGGAATGTTGAGCCAATGGGTCGGGATGCTTTGTTGCCCGATCGTGCTGCTCTCAAATGGAGGCGCCCAGCCGTGCACAAGTGGTAGCTCGATCGTGCAGGCCATGAGGTCAGTTGGGGGTTCATGTACTCTGTTGTTTTGCCTTTCCTCTGAAGGTTGTTCGTGCCGGTGGTCATCGTCTTGATCCGTATCTCTAGCCGTGGGAGCTTCTTTCAGTGGTTCAGTGATGACATCAACTGAGAATATGGGCTCTACCATAGGTACTTTCTTGAGATGCTTTTTCAACCCGAACTCAACCATCGCTTCCCCTGTCTTCATCGTCAATTTCTTTTCTCTCACGTCTATGATGGCATTGGCAGTATTGAGGAATGGTTTTCCCAAGATAATGGGTATTCTTCTGTCTTCTTCCATGTTCAAAACCACAAAATCAACAGGGATGTAGTAATCGCCTACCTTAAGTGGTACATCCTCCACAATACCTATCGGGAATTTCGATTATCGATCAACCATCTGTAATACCATCTTTGTGGATTTAATCTCTCCGAAGTCCAGTTTCTCGCACAACGACAGTGACATGGGGCATAGTCACATAGGGCATTGTGGATGGTCATGTTTCTGAGTTTACATGGGATGACGAAGGTACCTGGGTCGGTTGTTTTTTAAGGCATCCCATGATGGATAACAGCGTATATTGCATCGGTGACCATCACCGTCTCCTCTTCTACTCTACGATTCTTGGTGAGGATATCCTTAAGGAACTTAGCGTAGGAAGGGCATAAAGATCTCCAACTTCTTCAACCTTGCCGCAAACTTATCAAATTTCGAATCATCAGATCATCTCATTTGGTGACCGGGAAATGGAAGTGGAGGAGGTCTTCGTGGCGGTGACACAAAAACCGATTCTTCTTCCTCCTCATCTTGTGCTTCCTTATGATACACGGGGTCGCTAGGATTCACCGTTCAAGATTTTGAGCATTCTCCTTTCTCCTAATTTTGGGGTTTGTCGTCTGCAAGTTCTTTCCCGCTTCTCAACATGACAGCATTGCAATGCTCAAGGGGGTTCGGCTCAGGGTTTGCCGGTAGAATTCCTGATTAGAAGCGCTCAGTGCAAGCTGTGCGACTTGGGTGTCTAGGATTTTCAAATGCGTCTGAATTTCCCCAATTTGCTTCTTCACATCTTCTTGATCTCATCTTATACTTTTCAGCTTAAACGGTTGTTTTCTCAGTCCTTATAAAAGCTGAGCAAACATAGAAGTAGTATCGGTGTTCCCCTCTTGTGTCAGAAGTGGCGCTGGTACTCCTATTGGCTGATACCCATGATACCCTTGCGCTGGTTCTGAAACGGGTTTGGCTGGTAGCTTCCTTGCAAAGGATTCAAGAGGTTTTTAGTATTCTTGTAAGACAGATTCAGATGATTCTTCCAGCCCTGATTGTAGGTGTTGGAGTACCGATTGTTGGCAACGTAGTTATCATCTGCAACATCCTGGAATCTGTGAGAATCGGGAGGTCCTTGGTGCATGTTTACCATTTGCATTTTCATCTCGACAAGCTCAGCACACTATGCAAGTACCTCGATGTCCATTCCCTTGGCTGTTGTCCGATGATTAAACTCTCAGGACATGGTGTTTCTTCCCTCGGCCATCTTCTCAAGCTTGGCCTCAATAGTGGTGAGTGGGAGGTCATGTAAAGAGCCTCCACAAGCGGCATTCAACCAGTCACGAACTTCATCACAAAGACCCTCAATGAAAGTGGAAATGAGGTATCTTTTATCCATCCCGTGGTGTGGGAATTCACGTTGATACCCTTTAAATCGCAGTCGCGCTTCCGGAAGACTCTCTTATCCTTTTGTGTAAACAAATTGATCTTGTTCTTCCATAGCTGCATCTTGTGGGGTGAGAAAAATAGCATCATGAAGCGTTCTTCGAGCTGGTTGCATGTATGAATAGAATCCGGTGGTAGCGTGTAGCGCCATTCGAGTGCATGCTCCAGAACTGAAAACGGGAAGGCAAGCAACATAATCGCTTCATCATCTATTCCGGGGTATGCTTTCATGTTCGAATGCAAAATCTTGAATTGAGTAAGATGCTGGTTCGGATTTTCCGTAGCTCGTCCCCTAAATGGCGATTGACTCAACATCTGAATGAACATTGTTTGCAACTCAAAATCTGTTCCGGTCTATCTCGGGCCTTCGGATGCAGGAGAGAAGCTATGTATATTTAGGCGCTGTGTATGCCCCATAAGTTTCCGGTGCTTCCTCGTGAGCCATCTCTTCTTCACTAGATGTATCCGTTTCACGCTCAATTTTCTTTTATTCGAGACTCTCGGAACCACTACGTCTTGCTTTTCGCTGTCTTGTTAATGCTCGGGTGGTCCTCTGAATTTCAGGGTCGAACAGGAGTTATTTGTTTATCGAACCCCTAGACATACACCGCGAAATCTGCACGTAGGTAAACAACAAACAAATGCTTATCTTGGAAGAGATGTAATCGACTCAAAATAAAAGAACAAATTCAGAAAATAAAAACAAACAAAAGACTAAAAAAGGACTGGATCTCGACTCAACAAATCCTAATTCTAATGTCATAACTAGTCCCTAGTAACAGCGCCAAAAACTTGATGGTTGGAAACCAGAGGTTTTAATTTCCTAGACCACTATACCGCAAGTATACGGTACGTGTAATACCAGTGTCAAACTCTGGGGACTTAGTGCAATGGTAGAACTAAGAATCCACGGGAAGAAGATCGATCAGTAGGTGGTTATTAAACTGGAAAATAAATAATATAAAGAATGACGAGACTAGACTCAATAAGATAGAGTACCATGGGTTTCGGGAATGTCGGGACATGCAATGGATGTTTCAATGGAACATGAAATCGGTTATATCAAACGACAGGGAACTAAAATCTAAATCCACTATCTAGGGAATCAATGTTACTCATCTCTCGATGCAACACAGAACATCTAGATGCATGAAGAAAGAGTGGGGTATTCAACCTTAACTATCGGAAATGACTCTCTCGATGCCTAAATCCTCTACCTAGGGAATCAACGTGACTCATCTCTCGATGCAGTTTTGAACGTCTAGATGCATGAAGAATGATAGGTAACTCTAACCTCTACTGTCGGAAACAATGGGAAACATAACTCTATTAATGGAAGTGATTCTCTCGATGCCTAAATCCACTATCTAGGAGATAAACGTACTCACCTCTTGATGCTGTAAATCTATAACATAAATGCATGAAGAACGATGGGAGTTCTACCATTCCTAAATAGATTAATCGATTAGCTAGATTCTCATTAATCTAATTCATTTGAAGGTTAATCTCGAGACTCAAGTCTAACTCTCTCGATGCCTAGACGAATCTCTAATCTAATTCAAACGTGTCTAATCTCACTTGAACGAATCTAGTCACATTCAAAAATGTGATTAGCAAAGTATGAACGCATTACACACAACTACAACCTATCAAACCATACGATTTAACAAAACCGAAACCAAGCATTAAAGAACCAAATAATCCATTACAATGACATACCTAACCCATGGTAAAGAGAACTACTCAGAATTCATAAGGAAACAAACACAAAGACGGTAAGTATTCATCATCTCCTCTGTCTCCTCTCTGGTATGGGCCATCTCTCCTCTGTTCTTTTCTGGGTTTGATTTTCAAGCTCATTCAAATGGTGTCCGTGTATGTCGCTTGGTTTTTGGCATGCAAGCCCGACCTGCTCATGTAGACACCCGACCGTGCATGCATTCTCCTTGAGTGCCTTATCGAGCATGGAGCAAGCCTGAACCGTGCATCAGCTACAAGGGTGATTCTGTCTCTAGAGCCCGACCATTCAAGTGTATAAACCTGATCGTGCATGTGCTTCATCCTCCAGCCCGGTCGTGCACAAGGTTATGCCTAGCCGTGTATGTTCAGTTGCTTCATTCTCCAGCCCGGCCGTGCACAAGTTTGAGCCCGACCCTGCTTGTTGCATGAGTCTTCAGCTCGGTCGTGCTTCAAAGGGATGTCCGGTCGTGCTTGTGTTGTTCTTTTGCCTGATCGTACTGCAAAGGCTACCTGGTCGTGCATTGGATTCATCAGCTTGATCGTGCATACATTCAGCTTAGCCGTGCAGCAAGATGTTGATAGTCCATGCTCCCTTCACAACTTGATCACTTGGTCACGATTTCGGGTGGATTTGCCACCCTTATGCGTGTTTTCTTTGGATGTCTTTGTTTCCTACACAACACACGAAATAATAGAAGAAGTACTCAAATATATGCAATGAGTCGGCAAAGTCGAAGAATCGGAATCAAACCTAAACCTAAGAATCATAAAAATACTATGACGAATTAAGTGTTATCAATGTTCCTATAGGTTTTAATGCGTGTTTGGTTAGTTTCACAGCTAAAGAACATACACGGACAAAATACGACCATCAAAGATCATAACGGAGCAAACGAGATGAGAAACAGACAAGACCATGTGCACAACCAGGCATGCCAAGAGGCACGGTCGGGCTCTTTTATGGCCTTTCATCCCCGAGAGTTATGCACGACCCCGACATCCATCATGCATGGTCGAGAATCTCTCCTGTTAAGGTGTACGATCGGTCGTTCTTGAGTGCACGGTCGGGCTTTTCACGTAATTTCACCCCGAGACTTCTGCACGTGCTGGACATGCACGTTGCTTAGTCGGGCACACTGCCCTGGACACTGCACGGTCAGGCGTTGTGGAGAGCATGGTTGGGCACCAAAGAGAACGGTCGTGCTATAAATACGGAGTGAAGCATGCCCGACCAGGCATGACATGGAGCACAATCGGGCACGACTTAGTAAAACGGCCTATGGCCGATTTTGGTGGAAATGATTCGGCAATGAACTCACATTTGAAATGAATAAAATGTCAAGGAAAGAAGCATACAGGATACATTGATTATTCACCATTCACACATCAATCATTCACCATCCATCATAGGAGAGTCCTCTTGACAAGAAACACACAAAAAGATGGGAATTGATTCGGGATTACGTCTCGATTGATATTTCTATGCTCATTACTTTACTTATTTCGATTATGTTGTTTGGATTCAGACTCACGAATTAGTAGTAGATTTGTTCTTGGAGAAGGGATTAACCCATCGCTATTCTGGAACCTCTTTGATTTATTTATGAATGCATTTCCCGTTTTGCTAATCTATTCTTTGTCTGAGCGTATATTGTCTTGTATTTAGGAAAGCCACGTAGATGCATGTGTTAAGATGAGGAGAAGGACCGAAAGGAGAATCCTAGTCCTAGAAGATCAGGCTTAGAACAATCGAGACTAGGTCACGAAAGTGGGGTAGTAACGGTTGAGGGTTAATTGGATGAATCATAGATCGTATTGGGGTTTAGTTGGGATGTTAGCCACGAAAGTAGGGGATAACTGATCATCTCATTTTTATATGTATTTCTCGCGTGATTTTAGAGATGTTTATGATGGTAAATGCGATGTTTACATGTCATTTTGTATCTGTTTTACTCGTTTTCATTTTTTTGTTTTCTTACACGTTTTAATGCATATTTGGTTCATTTCGGAGCCAAAAAACGTCACGGGACAAAGTACTAACATTGAGGATCGTAAAGAAACAAACAGGACGAGAATCGGCGAGGACGAGCACAGCCCACGCGGGGCATTCACCTAGCTCACGCGGGGCATGACCTCTAACAAATCAAGCACGCGTCGGGGTGAAGATCAGCACGCATGGACCAACAACCCCTACATAGTCCATCGGGGCACTCATCTTAGCCTGCGCAGGGCCCAATTTCTAGCAACCGCAACACAGCTCGGGCTGAGTATTAGCCTGCGCGGACTCATCCCTACCAAGCCAACCGTCGTGAGGCACACACTGTAGCCCACGCAGGTTGCATCCGTCACTCATAAAAACAAGAAAAGGAAACTCGGCCAAAGAGGAAAAGAAAGTGGTTAGTTGCCTACACAAAAAGTAAACATGGTTAGAGAAGAGGAATGAGAACCATATGGCTAGAAAATAGAAAAGAAACATTGCCACTTATTCAAGAATGTAATGCAAATAAGAATGAAAAACTCACAAAACAACATGCTGCAACAAAGAGGAAGGAAGAGGAAAGGAAGTGAATGACCAAAGAAGAAAAAGTGGAGAAAAGGAAAGAAAGAAAAGAGGAAAGAGAAGAAGGAGAGCTAAGGGTCGAGCTTAGTTCAGTTTAGAGAGAGAACACACGTTAGAGTTAGAGAGAATTGCATAGAGAGCGTTAAAGAGAATTCAGAGAGAGAGAGAGAGAGTAGAGAGAATAGCTATTCATGAGTTTTTGGAGAAGAGACATTCAAGGAGCATTGGAGATCAATTCAGAACTTCGGTTTCGTTTGATTTTTATGTTCTTTAAACTACCTACTACGATTATGTTTTTTGTTTTCGAACTCATGAGCGAGTAGTCGTTTTGCTCTAGGAGAAGGGATTAGCTCTTGGCTATCCAGAAACAACTTTGATTTATCTTTGAATGCAATTTCCCATTTTCGTTTATCTATTCTTTGTTTGAGTGTTTGATTTACTTGTATTTACGAAGGCCAAGTAAATGCATGTTTTAGGAACTAAGGAGAAGGACCGAAAGGAGAATTCTAATTTCGGATGATCAGGCTTAGAAAAACTGAGACTAGGCCACGAAAGTAGGGTAGTACCGGTTGAGGGTTAAACGGATGAATCATAGAAATTATGGGTTTAGTTTAAGGTGTCAGGCACGAAAGTAGGGGATAACTTGACTGGATCACGTGTCTATACCTTGAGAGAGGGTAGATATCATATTAGGATAGTCCGCCTTAGATAACTTGATTGGGGTTGCATGATTAGATAGGTTGATTGTTGGTTTGAGAAGTCTTATGGTGAAACCATAATCCTAGAACGTTCGCCTCACTATTAAAAACTCGTTAGTTTATTGTTTTTAGTTATTTCATTCTCAAAAATCAATATTTGTTGTTTGCAAGTTTGATTCGTTGTTTGGGTTTAGTTTGTGTTGCATAGTCCCTGTGGGATCGACACCTACATTACTACATACATGTCGTGCACTTGCGGGTAGTCTTAGGTTAATTTAGTTTAACTTGGAACGCATCAATAACTCAATTGAATCACGTTTATATGCCTTGAGAGAGGGTAGCAATTACATTAGGATCGTCCGCCTTGGATATCTTGATAGGAAATGCATGATTAGATAGATCGAAGGTAGGTTCGGAAGCTATGTGGTGAAATCGTATCCTAGAATGTTTGTCTCATTGTTAGGAACTTCTTAGTCACTGCATTATAATATTGCATCTCAAAACTATTATTTCATCGCAGCAAGGATTGATTCTAGTTTGATTCTTAGACTGTGTTGCATACTCCCTATGAGATCGACACCTAAAATACTACACACGTGTCGCACACTTGCAGTAGTTTACGTTAACTTGTTTAACTTTACACGCATCAGTTCAGAAGAGGATGTGGCAAACATTTCAAGATTAATTGAAAATATTACATCTGCCGCCAACATTCCTCTAATTGAATACATTTTTGAAGAGGTTCCACCAATTAAGTAATATTGAGTCACAAAGGTCGTTTGAGTCAAAAGGTCGCATGGGTCACAAAGGTCGCATGAGTCGCATAGGTCACAAAGGTCGCATGGGTCGCATATGTCGCAAGGGTCGCATATGTCTCATGGGTGGCATATGTAGCAGATGCCGCAAGGGTAACATCAATATCACGAAGGATTAGTCTAATGAATGAAATATTTTTTATGCAGATTCTACTGTTGGTGTTCCTACCGAGGATACTCCAGTGGGTCCTATCGAAGAGGTTGCCGCTTGGTGCTGAGGGAACTCTAGAAGTTCCAGTCAAAGTTCCACCATGTAAGTAATACTAAGCCACAAAGGTCATTTGAGTCAAAAGATCGCATGGGTCACAAAAGGTCACATGAGTCGCATGGGTCACAAAGGTTGCATGGGTCACAAGGGTTGTATATGTCGCAAGGGTCATGTATGTCACATGGATCACATATGTAGCAGATGTCGCATGGGTCGCATCAATGTCACAAAAGATGAGTAATGAATGAAGTAATTTTTATGCAGATGTTGTGGTTGGTGTTCCTGATGAGGTTCTTGCCGAGGATACTCCAATGGCTCTTATCAAAAGAGGTTGCCGCTAATGTTGGTGCTGGGGGAACTCTAGAAGTTCCACTCAAAGTTCCACCAAGTAAGTAATATTGAGTCAAAAGGTCGCTTGGGTGACAAAGGTCACAAGGGTCGTAGGGATCACATGGGTCACATATGTGGCAAGGGTCGCAGGGATCGCATGGGTCGTATATTTCCAAGGGTTACATGGGTCGTATATGTCCCAAGGGTCGCATATGTCCCGTGGGTCGCAAATTTTGCATATGTCCAATGTGTCACAAAGGATGAGTCTAATGAATGAAGTAATTTTTATACATATGCTGGAGCTTCATCGAATGGGTGTGATAGTCAAACTGTAATTAAATGAAATTTAAGACAATCAAAGGCAAGACAAAAGCCATAGGTTGAACCTCGTCGACTGAGCAACCATTGAAAAGACCAAAAATAGTTGGAGAAGAAAACCCAAGAGGTGGACCAACAACAAGGGCAACGAGAGGAAAGGGGAGAGGGCGAGGGCGAAGGAAAGCTAATATT
This sequence comes from Gynandropsis gynandra, assembly GCA_036759665.1. Taxonomy (NCBI): domain Eukaryota; kingdom Viridiplantae; phylum Streptophyta; class Magnoliopsida; order Brassicales; family Cleomaceae; genus Gynandropsis; species Gynandropsis gynandra. The sequence goes on along the minus strand of CM071862.1, from coordinate 11,337,260 downwards.
GCAGAAGAACCCGAAGAAGAGGTGGTTCAAGAACCCGCACAAGAGGTGGTTCAAGAACCTACAGAAAAGGTTGTTTAAGAACCTGAAGGGTGTTTAGAAGAAAGGCTGCATCCGGCTCTTCATGACCCGCATCTCGCTCCCTTCTCCGCATCCCGAGCTGCATTCCACTCTTCTTTGCGTCTCAAGCCATGTATCACTCTTCTCCGTGTCCTCAGTCGCATTCCGCTCCCTTCTCCGTGTCTTGAGCCATGTCCCGCTCATTCTCCATTGTCTTAGCCGCGTCCCGAGTTGTATCCCGAACCGTGTCCCGCTCTTCTCCGTGAATTGAGCTGCGTCTCTGATCGTTTCATTTTCATACGTATTTCTTGCACGATTTTAGAGATGTTTACAATATAGATGTGATGTTTACGTATGATTTTGTATCCGTTTTACTCGTTTTCGTGTTTTTTTGTTCTTACGGTTTTAATACTTATTTGGTTCATTTTGGAGCTAAAGGCCGTGTGTGGGCCAAAGTACTAACATCAAGGATCATAACAGAGCAAACAGGACGAGTATTGGCGAGGACTAACACAACCCACACGGGGTATTCACCTAGCCCGCACGGGCTACAACCTCGAGCAAACTCAGCATGGCTCGGGGAGGTCCTCAGCACGCACGGGTCTTCATGACCAACATCAGCCCGTGCGGGGCACTCCTCAGCCCGCGCGGGGCATTTGGTCTAGCAGAACAAGCATGGGTCGGGTAAGCCTTCAGCCCGAGCGGATCCAGCACCAGCAGGGAGCCCGCACGAGGTACACACTCCAGCCCGTGCGGGTCGCATCTGTCACCTCAGAAACAAGAAAAGGAAACTCGGTAAAAGAGGAAAAGAAAGTGGTTAGTTGCCTACACAAAAAGGAAACATCGTTACAGAAGAGGAATGAGAGTTATATGGGTGGAAAAAAGAAAGGAAACGTACCCACTTACTCAAGAATAGAAACTAATGCAAAGAAGAATGGAAAACTCACAAAAACAGCAACTTGCAACAAAGAGAAAAGAAGAGGAAAGGAAGTGAACGTCCAAAGAGGAAAAAGGCGAGAAAAGGAAAGAAAGAAAAGAAGAAAGACAAGGAGGAGAGCTAGGGTTCGTTCACTTCAGTTTGGGGAGAAGAACAACCGTTGGAGAGAGGAGAGAGTTGCAGAGAGAGAGTAGAGAGGAGAGCTGTTCGTGAGATCTTGTGGAAGAGACATTCAAAGGGCATTGGAGATCAATTCAGGACTTCGGTTTCGTATGGTTTTTATGTTCTTTAGACTTTCTACTTCGATTATGTTGTTTGCTTTTGAACGCATGAGCGAGTAGTCGTTTTGTTCTTGGAGAAGGGATTAGCCCTTGGCTATCCCGGAACAACTTTGATTTATATTTGAATTCAATTTCCAGTTTTTGTTTATCTATTCTTTGTCTGAGTGCTTGATTGACTTGTGTTTTCGAAGGCCAAGTAGATGCATGTTTTAGGAACTTAGGAGAAGGACCGAAATGAGAAATCTAATTCCGAATAATCAGGTTTAGAACAACTGAGGTTAGGCCACAAAAGTAGGGTAGCAACGGTTGAGGGTAAAACGGATGAATCACATAACTTATGGGGTTTAGCTTAAGGTGTCAGCCATGAAAGTAGGAGATAACTTGACTAGAACACGTGTCCATGCCTTGAGAGAGGGTAGATTTCATATTAGGCTCGTTCACCTTAGATAACTTGATTGGGGTTGCATGATTAGATAGGTTGATTGTTGGTTTCACTGCAAGTATACGGATCATGTAGTACCAGGGTCGATCTCTGGGGAGTAAAGCAGCCAAAAACTAAGAATGAAACTAAACTAAGACGAATAAAGATAGAAGAGAATATGGTCCAAAATATCTAAAACTAACCTAAGTGGTGACAACGATACTAGGTTGGGGATGAACTCGGATATGACGAATACTACGCGTATCGGGATACCGAGAATCGTATGAATGAAACAACTAAGGATCATAGATCTATCAACTTATCTTGACAACGGGAAATTCATGCCCTAAGGTGAGGAGTGATTCTTCCGAGCCTAAACCTCCTAACCATGAGTACGTGCAACCCTACCTTCCAGCAGTGATTAACCCGTACCATGGCAGCTTTACAACGCAATCATTATTCCTAAGACGACTAACCGACCGGTCAGATTCTCAGTAGCCGAACTTAACCTACAACTTAACAGGCCCATATTCATTCTTTAACCTTCCAGCAAAGTCCGAAATCCTATGTTACTGAGCGGGCAGCACTAGCGTAAGAGTGATAATGCTAAGCGTAGAACCGATAATCAAGAATAAATCAATAAATCTAAGCATTAACGCAAATCATTGTTCATCCATTACAATCCGATATCCCTACCCGTAGTTGGGACTCTACTCACTCATGGAGAAAACAAAAGACGAAGATAACATAATCCTAAACATGATAGACTCTAGGAAATTCGATGCCTCGACCTTCCCTATCGTGTTACCGACGTAAGGATTGATGCTTCTCTTCTTCTCCAACGTCTCCCGAGCCTTTCCAGATGTTTTCCAAGCCTTTCCTTGCCCTGTACGTCGCTCTTTTTGCTCTAGATCTCTTCTAGTCTATAAATTAGGTCGTTTGAATGCAAGATTTAGGTTGTTGCGAAATACACGGCCCGCTTGGGCACCACTGTTGCCCGGTCGTGCAGAGGCGCGCCCGGTCGTGTTCCTTCATAGAGCCCGATCGGGCATTCAGCACCCGATCGCGTGGTTGAGCAGCCCGAGTCGTGCAAACTCTCGGGGAATTTGGGATGAATACATGGGGTATGAAAACAGAGAATTCCCCTTCTCCTAGAAATACCGCTAAAGCGAACCCTAACCGATCAACTAGCATGTCGAGAGCAAATTCGGCCTAATCGAGTTTTCAGTCTTAATCCTAGGTCCACCACGATTACCCATGAGAAAGTAAATCAAAGGAAACTGATAACACGTAATCCGTTGTAGTTTTTATATCATTCTTAGGTCTAGTTTTGAGTAGATTACTTAGATTTCATTCATTTATCGAATTTATTCGAGGATTTCATCTACATTTCGTGTTTTGCATAGGAAACGAAGACATGAGGAGAAACACGAGAGATTATGGCAATTCGTAGCTTTGCACGACTCGGGCACTCAAGGAACACGACCAAGAAGGTGTGCCCGCTCGAGTGGAATTGAAGTGCCCGCTAGGGCTAATTGTGGCCAAAACTCACCGTAGCTTTACACGACTCGGGCTGAAGAGGAACACACTCGGGCATAGGTGCCCGCTCGGGCTAAAATGAGTGCACACGGTCGGGCACAAGGCCTGCACGAGCGGGTAGAAGCTGTGCCCGCTCGGGCCCTTGTTTATCTCAACTAACTACTAAGATTTAGAACGGCCAAACTAGGAGAGATTAGATCTAAAGAATGGAGTTTCGAACTAGATTGGAGAGGGGACGACTCAGAGACATTAGAGGACAGATTTGGAGAGATCGAGAAGGACGGAACGAGGGATCCGAAGCATGGAGGATCTATTGAAGACAGCGGTTGATGAATAGGGAGCATTGTTATTCTCTTTCTATGTTGAATATAGATTTCTTTTGTGTTTCGTTTTCTGAGTTCATGTCCAAGTAGATCTATTGCCATACGTTAGAGAGTATCGCCAACATGTAATCAAGTCTTGTGCTTAATGAATGGTGGATCTTAATGCTTTCATACTTGTACGCCACTCGATATGAATGAATTTGGTATTTGATCATGTTTTCAGATTGATTGGTTGATCTTAATGCTTCAATACTTGTTCGCCACTTGATTGATGATATTAGAAGTCTAATAAATCTACACCAGGGCACTAGACTTTGGAACTTAGCCATGATTTAGGGTTTAATCGGTTTAGAATCTACGCCAGGTCAATCGATTGAATCTAGGGATTAGGATAGCGGTCGTAATGCGTCTATGTATGTGAGATGCGCAATAGATATATTGGTATATGCATGTTAGATTGTGGACAAGTCTACGCCAGTCAGTTCCTATAGGAGAGTAGGAGAGCTTGAAATCCCTGATAGTATCTAAGACCAATGAGCCGCTTTTCCAATCATTAGTTTAGTTTAGTTTGCATTTGCATTCCATCCACTTATTGATTTCACACGTCTTATTGATTAGTCTAATAGCTTTAGAGTCGCATCAATTCCTTGTGTTCGACCCTAGTTACTATACGATCCGTATTCTTGCGGAAGCGTTAGATCTAGGTAATTTATTACTTGAGAAAACGCACATCAAGTTTTTTGGCACCGTTGCCGGGGAATTGATTACGGCTATAGAGTTAGGATACTTTTGAATTAAGACATAGTCCTTTCCGGAGTCTTCTTTGTTTCTTTTTTGTATTTTTGTTTTCTTTGTTTTGAGTAAAAAAAAAATAAAAATTTTACCTGTCGGAGCTTAATCGTATTTTGTTCTTTCTTTTGCGAGGTAACATGTATAATGTGAATTCTTTGTATGCCGAAATAGCTGGACTAAAAGATCAACTTGCCGAACTTCGTCATATGCTATCTAACTCATACCGTCCACATTACTCGGAGCAATCATGGGAACAAGACATTTGGGGGTATGAAGAAGATATCTACGAGAGTTATAATCAACCTTTCGGGAATACACATAATCACGGATGGAGCGATCACGCAAATTTCCCGTATAGGAACACCGATGGTATGCTGAATGCACAATATGAATTTGGGAGCTTTCAGCCATGGACGCAACCCCAAACTCATAACTATCAGCCATGTGCATCTCAGTCACAGCCAAACCAATCCGAAGCATTCACCGATTTAAACGCCAGGATCACTCGTCTCCTCCAACAAAGTCAGGATAATCTCGTGAAGATTCAAGAGAACAACAAGAAGCAACTAGAGAGCTTTCAAACTCATCTTATACAATTGGAGACAAAAGTTGCACAACCTACACAAGAGGCACCACGACCACAAGAGGTTCTGTCGGGAAGATTAGAAACAGATCCTTGTGAGTATGTCGACGAAATTCGCCTAAGGGATTGTTTGACGTTGGATCAGCCTACTTCAATGTCTGAAAGGGGTGAAGCATCTATCACAGTAGCGGAATTGGATGTTAATGAGCTTAAGGAGAAGCTTGAGGAAGAAGAGGAGCCAAAATATGTAAAACCGGATCCGAGACCACCTCCTTTGCCATTCCCGCAGCGTCAATGCACGAAGAAAGTAGATCAACCAAATCCCTCAATAAGTGAAAAAGGAGATGAATTTGACATGAGAGCGGATAAGGCTATGGATATTGATAAGCATATGACGAAACCCGAGATGGAAGTAGAGTTCAGCTTGGTGGACACACTTGAGCAACCATGCGTTATCGATTTTGTGTTCCCCGACGGCATCTTTGAGAATTTAGCCGAGGAAGTTTGTGAAGAATTTCAGAATACGGATTCCCTAGATATGAATCTCTTAGCAGCTGGAGAAGAATCATACAAGGTACCAAACGAGCTGCTTGAATATGAAAAGAAAGAGGAATCCACCGATCGAGACTTCCACGCAACACGAGCTACATGCGGTTCAAATTAGTACATAAACGATCCCGAAATGCCGCAAAGCTACACCAAACGTCCAGCACACAATTGGGACGTTGACAAGATACCCAAGGTGAAGATGAAGCCTTCACCACAAAGGCATACACACCAAAAGTTTCTGGAGACGCTGAAGGAAACAAGCGATGAATGCCTAATCGGTTTCATAGAGTACATAATCGGAACTATGGACAGATCGACCAGAATTTTTGGACAGCACGATCTAGCCCCCACTTAGAGAACATCATGATCAAACCTAGGGAAGACATGACTGATCGTGCAAGGAACTCAACCGATCCACGTGCCACGGCCTATCGAACATACTATGCACGCGAGACGCTACGCACGCGACGACGTCGAGGACGTCCACCTAATGGGTAGCATTTGGTCAGGCTCGCGACCTTAAACAAGCGCTTATCGGGAGGCAACCCGACTGTTCCATTTCTCATTTCATTTTCATTTTTTTAGGACCTATTCTTTTTCTTTTCACATTGATTTACTCGGTGGATAGTATTCCTTCTTTACGATTGTGTGATTCTTTTTCATAGGTTTTTCAACGTCCATATCATCCTTGAGGAGGAGACACAAACTCGGGATTGCAAGTTACACAAGGTGCACACGTTCCAACTCTTATTTTTCCGTTGTTTTGTCTGCGATATCCTCTTAGGTTTTGAACACCGGGACGGTGTTTCATTCAAGTCTGGGGGGAGTACTCGTTGAGTATTATGCATATGAATGGATTAGATGATTAGGATTAGACGTTATTTTTTTTTGTTTTTAGGAATAAACGGATGGATACCTAGCATGAATTTTCGAGCTTTAGTCATTATTGTGCAACTTTGTCGAATCGTGAACAATAGTCTAGGTTTGCTTAGAAGTCTTCTTGATTTCGATTAGTTGAGTAATTGTGCTTGAAACCATGACCTTTAGTTACATTCACCTCCTAGGTTTCAGTACCAAGTATCATATCTCCGTGTATACCGATTAATCGTTGCTTGTTCGATAGATTTTACTGTTCATTAGATTCCACACGCTTATACTCCGCTGTCAATGTCCTCTCCTTTGATAAGTCTTAACTATTTTAGGTTTTCATTGACATGAGTACATTGAGATCGATGGTTCGGGTCTAAGTGGTGGGTTGAGGCGCTATTCTACGTCCTAAGGGTTAGAGTCATGCGTATTCTTCATAAAAAAAATCAGAAAATATGTTTCAATGACACATATCTTCCCTCCGCTAAGGTTATGAGACCTTATGAGTGTGCCATAGGCAGCCTGGGTCTAAGTAGAAAGCCACCCTCTTCAACTTCGACGTCCTAGGAACAAAGCGTGGAACTATAAAAAAAAGAAGAAAGAAAAAGAATAAAAAAAA
>CM071862.1:11286295-11296963 GCA_036759665.1 Gynandropsis gynandra | reverse complement strand
GCTTCTCCATGCTCAATCTCGTCCCGTTTGTCCCGTGATGATCCCCGAAGTGCTCCTTAGGTCCGTGCATGCTCCTTTAGCTCCAAAATGGTCCAAATACGCGTAAAAACCTGTAAGAACATGAAAAGCACGAAAGCAAGTAAAACGGATACGGAATCATACGTAAAACATCACATATGTATCAAAAACGTCTCCTAAATCGTGCAAGAAATACGTATGAAAACGAGATGATCATACGTGAAACCCGAACCAAGATCTCCTCCTTTGCCATTCCCACAACGTCAACATAAGAGATTGATGGATCAGACCATTCCCTCGACATTTAACATAGGTGAACCATCCAGTACAGTAATGGGAAAGGGCAGTAGCGTCGAAGAGCACAAAAAGAAATCCGAGGAGGAGGAAGAGCCAAAATACGTAAAACCCGATCCAAGACCGCCTCCTTTGCCGTTTCCCCAACGTCAAAGCAAAAAGAACAAGGATTCTTAATTTGCTAAGTTTTCTGAGATGTTAAAGAAGATGCAAGTTACCATTCCATTCCACGAGGCTTTGAAGAAGATGCCTTCATACGCTAAGTTCTTGAAGGAGGTGCTTGTGAACAAACGAGACGTAGAGATGGAAACCGTCATGGTGACTAACTCGATGCTGCAGCCAAACCTACCCAAGAAGATGTCCGATCCAGGTATATTTTTCATCCCTTGTAAAATAGGTGCTTATGAAATTAGCCATGCACTAATTGATGTCGGAGCAAGCGTAAGCGTGCTACCATTGCCATTATACGAAAAACTGGATCATAGGGACATGTTGGATCTTAAACCTACACGAATGGCGCTCACCATGGCTACATAAACCAAATGACATCCGATGGTAGGCGAATGTCCCGAATAGACAAGTGAATGTCGTCTTTTCAAGGTTATTCGGGTGGATTGGGATCTAGAAGAATCTTGAATAGCCATCAAGAAAATAAAAATAGGAGTGAAGCGCTAATCTTTCAAGCATTTGATCGATAAAAGACAATGGGAAGTGATATTTCCTTGTGTTTGTGTTGAGCTTACGGTAGTCTATGCACATGCGCAACCCTTTCACTGTTCGTGTGGAAATAAGCTCGTTGTTTTGATTTAGGACGACAGTGATGCCTCTTTTCTTTGGTACCACTTGTACTGGACTAACCAAAGCGCTGTCAAATATGGGGTGTATGATACCCGCATCTAGAAGCTTTAGTAATTCTTTTTTAACTACCTCCATCATGTTAGGATTAAGTCTGTGTTGGTATTCTATGGATGATTTTAACTCATCTTCCAAGTGGATACGGTGCATGCAAAGCTCGGGGTTGATATCTCTGATGTCCTTCAGTGTATACCCGATGAAGGCTCGGTATCGCTTCAGTGTGCCGAGCAATTTATAGAGTTGTGGCCTGACAACGTCTATTTTGTTATAGTATGTTAGTTCATTTGCGTAGTTAGTTCACCAAGCATTAATCATCACTTAGTCCTCTTTCATCCTTTTCTCGTGTATTTGCAGGAAAAGATTACATCAAACACGACCACGAGAAAATACAAGCAATTGCCTGACACCACCTTCACACAGCACGAGCGGGCGCACAAGGGAGGTGAAGTGCCCCACCGTGCAGCCGTTCCAGCCCGCCCGTGCTCTTGAAGACAACCTGTAGCCCAACCATGCAACACCCTTACCCGAGCGGGCACATCAAAATGGCACCAGCCCAGCCGTGTAAAAACACACAGCCAGTCGAGCTCATGAAGCAGCACCACAAGCCCGACCGTGCAGCCCTCTTAGCCCGACCAGGCTCTCCAAACAAAACACATACCTGAAGGTGATGCACGCCCCGACCTGATGACAAGCCCGACCGGGCTATGATTGAATGAAGTGCCTGACCGAGCTCACTCTTGTGCCCGGTCGTGTATATTGAACCTGCACGCCGCCAAGAAGAAAATGAAAGGTTTAGCCGATGGAAAACAACTGGAACCTCACGAGAAAGAATGGAAAAACTCGGCAAAAGAGGAAAACGAAGAAAAGGAGAAGAGGAAAGAGAAGAAAGAGGAGCAAAGCAAAGGGGCATTCAGACTGAAACGGATGGAGAGAGATATAGAGTAGAGAGACGTAATAGAGGAGAGAAATTAGAGGGAGCAGAACGCACACGAGGGTGAAGGACGGAGCAACGAAGCCGGATTACGGAGGAGCTATTGAAAACATTGGTAATAGAATAGGGAGGAATCTCGTTCTTTATCCATGTTGAATATTGTTTTCTTTTGTGTTTCATATTCTAAGTTCATGTCCGAGTAGGTCCATAGCCATAGGTTAGAGAGCTTTGCCCATATTTAACGAAGTCTTGTTCTTAATGCTTGGTGGTTCTTAATGCTTTCGTTCTTGTACGCCCTTTGAATGAAAGATTCTAATATTTGATCATTTTCAAATTGATTGGTTATTTTTAACGTTTTCGTTCTTGTACGCCACTCGAATGAATGATTATAGAAGTCTAATGAATATACGCCAGGGGATTAGACTGTGCAACTTAGCCATGATTTAGGATTTAATCATTTTAGAATATACGCCAGGTCGATCGATTGAATCTAGCGATTAGGATAGCAGTCTTAATGCGTCTAGTGGGTGAGATTATGTAATTGAAAGATTGGTAATACGCATGCTAGGTAGTGGAAAAGTCTATGCCAGTTAATCATATATTAGAGCTTATCCCTTAACGCGTGATAATATCTAAGACCATGATCATGTTAGAACTTTGTTGCATCATCGTGCATCTCTTGAAACCTCTGGTGTTTGATTCATTGAGTTTAATCTGTTAGTTAGTTAATTTATCTTTATTCGCATTCTAGTCACTTATTGAATTTACACGTCCTATTCATTAGTTTACTAGCTTTAGAGTTGCATCGATTCCTCGTGTTCGATCCTGGTACAATACGATCCATATTCTTGCAGAAGCGTTAGTCTAGGTAATTATTACTTGAGATTAACCATATCAAGTTTTAGCACTGTTGCCGGGGAATTGATTACGGCTTTAGAGTTAGGATACTTTTGGATTAGGACATAGTCCTTTACGGAGTCTTATTCGTTTTTCGTGTTTTTTTTATTTTCTTTTTAATTTTTTTCTTGAATCAAATCTTTTTACCTCTCTGAGCCTAACCGTTTCTTGTGTTTCTATCGTGTGAGGTACGTTATCGAGCAAGACCGAACAAATGGCAGAACGTCGTATCCTAAACACACCACGAATTCCAGCCGCGTTAACCTATAGAACATACATGGCTCCTAGGCATACACAACTCTTGTCTTCCATTGTTAGAAGAGATGCTCACGTCGAGTTACAACCAGCATTCATTCAAATGCTCGGTAACACCGCATTCAGAGGTAGACCTACCGAGGATCCGAATCAGCATCTTACTGATTTTAAGATGCTTTGCTAAACCATTAGAGCAGGTGAATGAGTCTCAGATGAGGACGTCATGCTCGCTGCCTTCCCATTCTCAGCGAACGATAAAGCGCAAGATTGGTTGTATCCCAACCGGCAAACTCTATACGATCGTGAGGCAGCTAGAAGAAAATTTCATGATGCGATTCTTCCCACAATGTAAAGCCCAGCTAGCTAAGAATCAAATCAACAAGTTCGTCCAAGGAGGAATTGAGAGTCTATAAGAAGCGTGGGAACATTTCAAAGGCTACCAACGCCTTTGCCCACATCACGGCATGGATCAGAGCTATCTTATACACGACTTTCTACAAGAACTCATGGATAACACCAGAATTCGGATCATAGCCGCAGCTGGAGGTTCTTTGAGCAATCTCGCTTTCCATAAATTGAGGACCTAATCGATCGTATGGCTGATGAAGGCAGCAATGCCGCTGGAGAATATAATCGCAACACTCCAGCAAGGGTGGCTAACTTGAACGAGACGCATGCTTTATACACCGGTCTAGCCGAGGTGAAAGACCAAGTCGCAGGGATCTACAATCTCCTATTTGAGTCGTGTCGTCCTCATTAACCGGAGCAATCAGAGGAACAAGGGGTTCAAGGGTACGATGAAGTGAATTATGTAAACTACAATCAACCTTTGTGAAACATATACAATCCCGGATGGAGGAATCACCCTAACCTCTCCTACAAGAACTCCAACGGTGCCTTTAATGCGCATTAACTATCGGGGAATTTTCAAATGCGGGTGCTGCAATGGAATCAAAATTTTCAGCCAAGGATGCAGCCCCAAACTCAGAACTATCAGTCATGAGCGCCTTAGCTACAGCCAAACCAATCCGAAGCAGCCCCCGACATCAACACCATGTTCACCCATCTCCTCCAATTCCAAGAAAATCAAAGCAACTTGTCGATGGAAGTGCAACAAAATCAGAATAAATTGGTGAGGGAAGTGAAAGCAGATCAAGAGAACACCAAGAAGCAGATAAAGAGCTTTCAAACTCACCTTAGACACGTGGAAACGCAAGTTGCAAAACTTGCACAAGAGGCAGCACGTCCACAAGGAGTTATATCGGGAAGGCCAGAAGCGAATCCCTATGAGCATGTCACCGCCATATATCTACAAAGTGGTAAGACAATGGATCAGCCCGCTCCTTTGATGTTTGAAAGCGGTGACGCACCTCGTACAGCAGTGGAAAAGGGCAGTAACAATGGAGAGTATAAGCATAAAATCGAGGAGGAAGAAGAGCCAAAATACGTAAAACCCGAACCAAGACCGCCTCCTTTGTCGTTTCCACAATGTCAACGCAAGAAACTAATGGATCAGGCCACTCCCTCGATATTTTACAAAGGTGAAACGTCTAGTACATCAATGGAAATGGGCAGTAGCTTTGAAGAGCATAGAAAGAAACCCGGAGAGGAGGAAGAGCCGAAATACGTAAAACCCGATCCAAGACCGCCTCCTTTGCTGTTTCGTCAACGTCAATGCAAAAAGAACGAGGATGCTCAATTTTTCAAGTTTGTTGAGATGTTGAAGAAGATGCATATTACCATTCCATTCCACAAGCTTTGAAGAAGATTCCTTCATACGCTAAGTTCTTGAAAGAGGTGCTTGCGAACAAACGAGACGTGGAGATGGAAATCGTCATGGTGACTAACTCGATGCTGCAGCCAAACCTACCCAATGATCATCTTGTTTTCATACGTATTTTTTGCACGATTTAGGAGACGTTTTCGATACATATGTGATGTTTTTGCGCGTATTTGGATCATTTTGGAGCTAAAAGGACATGCATGGAGCTAAGGAGCAACTTCGAGGATCATTACGGGACAAACGGGACGAGATTGAGCATGGAAAGCCTCCACCCGGTCGGGCACAACCCTTGCACGACCGGGCAAGACCTTCGGCCAAACTTGTGCACCATTTGCACGACTCGGGCATGACTTGCCCGACCATTTCCCTGTAATGATCCAAATCATGGCCAATCAAGAGCATCATTGATAACCACAGGGTATGTAGATTCGGGACCAAGAAATTCATACCTGAGCCCATGCGGAAAGGGTTTGAGGTTGATCTTGGGTGCTTTCTCGGTGCTCCAATCAAGATCTGTGCAAAAGCGAGTGATCGATGGTGTAGGAGGTGATGCGCAAATCTGAAAGAACGTAGCCCACTTAAGCTTGACACCATGCTCGCACGGGTCCTCTACCTCCGAAAATGATGCGCCTGATGGGGTTCCACCTAGCCCACTCGTGCTCGAGTTCAGGTAAGCTGCCCACGCAGGCTTTTCCTCCACCCCGTGCAAGGTACGCGGTTGATGATGTGTGATTTCATCCCGCGCGAGTTGTAGGGTGGGAATGCGTTGGTAAATGCTTGTTTCTAGTGCTATCATCTCCTCCATGAGTTTTATGCACTCCTCTACGTCTTGGGTCGACTGAAATATGCTCCAAGTACATGCTGATAGTGCTATCTCCACGGGATGGATGTCTCGATGCTCATGTTGAACATCCTCAGCTAATTCATCCATCGTGTCAATGTGCATCACGGGTTCAGCCATGTACGGCTTCTTGAGCGTATCGTCAAGCTGAAAAAAATGGACACTAAACTTCATGACCAGTCTACCCTCGATGCAATATATATCAATATTTGATGTGTTAAGGAATGGTCTTCCCAAAATGATGGGAATCTTCTGGTTCATCTCCATGTCCACTACTACGAAGTCTGTTGGGAACCAAAATTTTCCTACTTGTATAGCGACATTCATCAAGATGCCTTTGGGGTTTTGTACGAACTGATCGACCAAGGTAATCAGCATACGCATAGGCTGTAAAACTCCTACTCGATTAAGTTTCTCAACAAGTGACAGTGGTAGCAAGCTCACACTCGCTCCGATGTCATTCAGTGCATGCTCAATCTCATAATCATAAATCGTGCAAAGGATGAAAAATTACCTGGATCTAGCATCTTCTTAACCATGGTAGGCGATTGCATGAGAGAGTTAGTGACCATCACTACCTCATTGTCTACGGTCCTCTTCCTCGTTATTATGTCCTTGAGAAATTTGAAATTAGACGGCATCTTCATAAGTGCATCATAGAATGGGATGGTTACTTGCAACTTCCTTAGGCGTTCCATGAATTTTGCGAATTGAGCGTTCATTTTTTTGCTTCCTTTGGCGCTAGAAGAAGGGAGGGGTGGTGGCTTCGGGGCAGGTTTTAGATAGGCAGGATCCTTCTCCTCTTCCTTGTTGGTCTTTTCCTTTTCTACGCCTTGAGCAATGGGTTATTTATTTGTATTGCTCAGAGGATCTTCTCTCGTGGCTGTGAAAGGCACGAGTTGCTCCACTGTCTTACCACTCCTCAGTTGGATGGCGTTGATCTTCTCCCGGGAGTTCGCCTTAGGTTTCCCGGGGAGCTGTCCAGGCTATCGGCTTAACCCTTGGGCCAACTATGGCACTTGTGTATCCAGGTGTTTCAGGCCACTCCGCCTCGGCAGGAAACCTTGTTTTTGGTTTCTTGTCACCATCTGAGTTGAAAGTCCTGTGGGTTCGCTATGTTACTTGTATTGTCATAAGAGAGGTTGTGATGGCTCTTGATGTAGTTGTGTTGGTAAGGTCGATTGTTGACGTAGTTGACTTCCTCTATTCCTGGCCTATAAATGGATCTTGTTGCTCTACCTGTAGACCCACCATCATCCTGTAGATCTCTGCAACTTGTTGCTTTATGTCTGTCAGATCTGGGTTAGCGATACCTACTCCTTTACATCAGCTTTGGATAAGGGATCACGGTTGTAATCTCCGACATTCTTGTCTCCCTCCCTTGTCGTGTTCTCAATTAGATTCTCGAGTTTTTGGAAAGTGAGGTTGTTAAGGGAGAGATCACCTGCTGCTACAATCATTAAAATGGTGGTCTCTTGGATTCCTTGCATCAAGCTGGTGACAAGGTACTTCTTGTCCATCCCATGATGTGGACAAATGCATTGATATCTCTTGAATCGCCCCCATGCATCATGTAGACTCTCACCTCTTTCTTGAAGAAATGAATTGAATTGGCTCTTGGCTAGCAACGTTCTATGATCTGGGAAGAACTGTTGCATGAATCGTTGTTCTAGCTCGTTCCATGAGGTAATGGAAACGGTGGACAGGTTAAACAACCAACTTTGTGTTGCATCCTTGAGTGACAATGGGAATACAGATAGGTATACATCTTCACGTGTCATTCCAATGCCGATTTTGGTAGTGCCGCAAAGCATCTTGAATTCGGTAAGGTGCGCATTCGGGTCCTTATTCTCCATTCCTCGGAAAGCAGAATTGTTGAGCAGCTAGATGAAAGCCGGTTGCAGCTCAACTTGGTTTGTCATCAGACGGGACATGCATGATAGCAACTGGGTATGCTTTGGAGATTTATAAGCTCCATAGGTTTCTTCGGCAGCGTCCATTTCGCATTCAGTAGTGTTGCTTTCTCTGTTGCTTGTGTTGGAGCTTGCGCTCACAGTTTCTACCTCCTCGAAACCGTGTCTTTCTAGTGTACTCTCTGTATCTCTTTCAGCTTCAAAATTTTAAGGTTCAATTTTCTTCTTTTTACACAAGTCTCATACTGTTCTTTCAATCTCGAGATTGTATATGAGAGCTTTTGTGTGAAACTTCTCATACAACGGTATCTACACAAGAATAGACGAACAACCAAAAAACAAGGTATAAATCCAATGTACATAAAGAAGACTCGATAAAAGGGAAAAATGCAAAAAAAAAACTAAGACTCCGAAAAGGACTAAATCTTAATCTAGAAAATTCTTAATCTAGGCCGTAATTAGTCCCCAGCAACGGCGCCAAAACTTAATGTGGGATCTATCAAGCAAATAAAATGCCTAATATTCACTTACCGCAAGAATACGGATCGGTGTAATACCAAGGTCGAACTCTATGGACTAATGCAACCTAAACTAAGATTGATGAAAGTGATGTGATGTGGGGTAACTTCCGAGAATGCTAAAATGAATTATGATAGGGATGAGGACACGCGAAAGACTTGATAATTAAGAACACTACGGGCTTCGGGTTACCAGAATTGCAAAGATGAAACCAACAAAAGATCATCAATCAATCAAACTATCATAGTAATGGGAAATTCATGCTCTTAAGTAAAGAATGGTTCTCTCGACACCTAAAGTCCCTAACCATAATAACATGCAATCCTACATCCCAGCAGCGATTAACACGAAATTATGGTAGCATTAAGCATGCAATTCTAATTCCTGATTCGATTAACCATTTGGTCAGATTCTCAAGAATCAAGCTCAATCAATAATCAATATTTTCGGATTCATAAATCTAACCTCCCAATTAAACATGAAATACTAAGTCACTGAGCAGCCAACACAAGTATAGAACATTCATAGCATTAAGAACTGAAATACAAGAAATTTTGAAAGATCTAAGCATTAATGCTTAAAAATTAGCATCCCTTACAAAACTGGTGTCCCTAACCCATAGCTAAAGGCTTACTCACTCATGGATTCTGCTGTAAAAGAAGAGAAAACAACAATAGACATGATAAAGAGTATGGAATACGATGCCTTGGACTTCCCTAGCTTGTCACCAATGTTCTGATGTTGTTTCCTTGCTTCTCCAACTTCTCCTAAGCTTTCCTATATGTTGTTTTATGCTCCCTTGTTTTTGAGTGCCTTCTTCCTTTTTATTGGTTGTGCCCCCCTTTGTTTTCTTTCGGTTTAACCAATTTTAGAGCTGTTGTCTCGACACGCGCCCCGCACGGGCTAAGGTAACACCCCATGCGGGCTCCTCATTGCGCCAATCCAAGTGGGCTTGTTGACTGTCCGAACCGTGCTAATTCTTCTGGAGGTGCAGCCCATGAGGGCTAAGGGGACCACTCCGCGCAGGTTCATGTCTTTTCATGGGACACATTCGTGTTTTTGCTTCTTTCGCTAGATGCTCGGGTATTTCGTGCAGTTCCTTGGCCTGAATCTGCTCCGAGTGTTTTGTAGCTCCAAGTATGTGCATTTGACTCCAAGAATCAACATCCTTTAGATCGATAATGCCTTGTCGCCTTAAAACCTGAAAATCAACAAAAAGACTAGATAAAGGACATTCATGTCGGTTTTGTAAATCGTGTTATGCAAACTAGGGGGAAATGATCTACATGTGTAGCCTAAAACTAACTCACACTATGTGTTATCAATCACAGTAGTCCTTAAACATCAATGAGAAAAATTAGATGCGACCTTGACGAATTTATCAATTTATAATGATGAAAGTCACCAAGGTGTAGTAAAAATAATACAAATAAAACTATTACAAACTAACAAACCTTTCTTTTTTAAACATGGCATTGTCTTGGTTGTCACGTCTCTAACGTTGTAAGTGATACTGCATTTGAACCTATTTGTCTCGACGAAGATGGGGTTTTCTCCGAGCCTCGTCGGGTCCAGGATAACGATTATCTTTAGACCTCCCATTTTTCCTTTCCTCAGCCAACATAGGAGGTATAAGCGTAACTTCAGAATATTGAGGAGAAATGTTCCAATCAATGCAATTAGGAACTCGATACACAGTTTTTTGGTAAGCCAAACGCCATGTCTCTTGGAGGTAGTATGTTGAACATAGTTCTGGTATCTTATGAGCTTTACCAACCTTAAGTGCAGCCACAATTGTATGACTGCATGGATAATTATCCATATCAAACATTTTGTAATCGCACTTTCATTTTAGAAGACTCACTACAAATCTTCTATCTTTCTCATTTCTCACCTCATATTCATCACTCAATCTATTCAATTCAGTAACCTCATACTTGAATGTTTGTCCAAACCATTCATGTAACATTTTTTCAACATACGGTGTTAACTTTTGAGAATCATCACAAGTAGTTTCTTCCAACCTATACCTATTGAACCATTCCACTATCTTTCCAAAAAAAATATCTAAAAGCACTAAAACAAAAACGTTTTTGATGTCTTCAACGTTGAATCGATTGACTCGGTCCCATTATTGGTAAATGATGCGTATCAGAGTTAAATATAACCTAATCTACCCGCAAGTGCACGGCACGTGTGTAGTATTTTAGGTGTCGATCCCACAGAGACTACGCGACGCTACCTAAACCCGAACTACGAATCAAACTTGCTCACGAAAGAGTGGTGATGAAGAATAACAATACTGAAAGTAAACTAAACTACTTGGGTTCTAACGATGAGACAAACGTCCTAGGAAACTGGT
>CM071862.1:11262944-11285165 GCA_036759665.1 Gynandropsis gynandra | reverse complement strand
CTAGGGCAGTTCGTGCGCGTCCTGTGGTGCTGGAATGGTGCCCGATCGGGCATGGCATGTGTGCCTGCTCGGGCACAAGGCAAAATGGTCAGAATTGCTTGCCCGAGTCGTGCTAAATGGTCTACACAATTGGCCGTAGGTTTTGCCCGTTCGTGCAAGGGTTGTGCCCGACCGGGTGAGGCTTTTCCATGCTCAATCTCGTCCCGTTTGTCCCGTGATGATCCCCAAAGTTGCTCCTTAGCTCCGTGCATGTTCCTTTAGCTCCAAAATAGTCCAAATACGCGTAAAAACCTGTAAGAACATGAAAAGCACGAAAGCAAGTAAAACGGATACGGAATCATACGTAAAACATCACATATGTATCAAAAACGTCTCCTATATCGTGCAAGAAATACGTATGAAAACGAGATGATCAGTAAATAAGTTGTACCTTTCACCCTTAAATTTGTCTTGCCCACTTAACGGATCAAGTTCCTCTTTCTCCAAATACTTTGCAACATTAGGTTACCTGTGCAAAGGTCACAACAATCACAAAGGTCTTAAAGGTCATAGAGGTCACAATGGTCATATTTGTACTTGGTTTTCACATCATTAAATAGATCTTCAAATTCATTCACTGTGTATGTGGTTGCACATTTGACGAACATTTCTGCCACAATATCACCTTTTAACTCTTTCTACCTTGGCCTTTATTGACGTAACTCTTTGTATTTTGAGATATATATTACGCGCGCAAAAATCATGATTAGCTTCTTTATACACTTATTTGATTGCTTTTATCAAGCTTTTATAGCGATTAGATATCCCAACGACATCACGTCCATCCGGTATCATTTCTTTCAACCTTGACATAAACCACATCCATGATTCATCTTTCTATGTTGACTATTCCCCAAGCAAGAGGATGTTGGTGATGTTAACCATCTTGCGCGGTTGCCACGATCAATGCTCCTTTGTACACTCCTGTCAGAAATATGGCATCCACATCAACCACTTTACGCATGTATTTTAATCCTCTTATAGTCGCTCTCACAATCATAAAAAGTTATGTAAAGCTTTTTCCATCACCGTCCAATTGAAGATTTACGACAGAATTCGAATTAGAACTCAATGTTGTATATTTAAAAGAAGCTTTAAGTGAACCCTTCCTTGCAAATGAATGTACATCCTTCTTGTTATCAAACTCTTGCCTAATTTTAATTTACAATCCATCTTCGAACTCGAATACTTAATTTTTATTGTTTGCCTTCTCGTAAACTACCATTTCCAAATTATTCTCACTATCACTATCCTTATGCTATGTTGGCACGTCGGTATCAACTTCATTACTACCACAAACAACTTCATCAACGACCATATTCATGACACAACCATCATCTTCTCTTACCCCGTTGGTATGTTCACAATCAGAACTATCCATATCCAAAATATTTAATGTTTTCATTGGATTACTTCCAACTCTACTTTTGTTATTTAGACCTACAATAACACAGTCATCATAATCTACAACACTTCTATTCTCACATTCTTTAATAATACTTCCAAAAGTAGGAATTAGAGGTTCAATTTCCCTCTTAATTTTCATTTCATATTTTACACTTGTCGATTATGTCTTCACATACAGCAGTGGTCAAAGTCCTCTTATGCGATCGTACATATAACAATAAGATGCTTGTCATTCATTATATATGTCGACTTCCTATCTTCAAAAATATTGGACAAATAGCTTAACTTCGTTGTAATTTTTTCACCATCATCTATGCGCATAACTCATCAATAAGTTGTTTGTATGTTAGACTAATTGGAGAATAATAGAAAAAATACTCTCTGGTTTTCCTGAACTCGACCAACCCATTCAGATTCTCTATTTACGTTCTTTTCTCATTTATCATCATAA
Organism: Gynandropsis gynandra; assembly: GCA_036759665.1. Taxonomy (NCBI): domain Eukaryota; kingdom Viridiplantae; phylum Streptophyta; class Magnoliopsida; order Brassicales; family Cleomaceae; genus Gynandropsis; species Gynandropsis gynandra. Next base: position 11,283,268 of record CM071862.1, on the reverse strand, counting down.
AAAAGTAAACTATTGTGATTTTATCATCCACCGAATCCATTACACTTGTAACAAAAACATAAAAAAGGGTAAATTATGTGACCCATTGCGACCAAGTGTTTGACTTTGTGACCTAGTGCGACTCAATGGCACTTTGTCACCGAATGTGACTCTGTGAGCCACTACGACCATGTATTTCAATATCCAGTGTGATGGTGCGACTCGATGAGACTTTGTGACCCAATGCGACTCTATGACCCACTGACCATGTGTTTCAGTATGACTCTGTGACCCAGTGCGACCGTGCGACTCGATGAGACTTTTTGACCCACTGCAACCATGTGTTTCAATATATGACTTTGTGACCCAATGTGACTGTGTGATTCAAAGAGATTCTGTCACTCACTACGATCATTTGACTCACTCCATTTCACTCAGTGACTCGTTTTGATTACATCAATATAAGATTCATTTTGAAAAAGGATAATCGAATCTATACATATCATTCACTACTCACTCAGTTTATCCAATTCATAAAAGAAACACGAAAACACAAAAGAAACACGAAAACACAAAAGAAACACGAAAAACTCACTATAAATACCTAGTTTTTCTACGGAACGTGCTTAATTTCAAGCTTCTTTGTTGACAACAAACGATTTTAACCTATTCGCGACGAATCTGATGCCGATTTCAAGCTACTCGTGGCGAATCTAATATGGTGTGGGATAAAAGTAACTTCCGCGCTAGAGGAGAGAGGGAAATCGAGGTGCTTTGGAGGAGAGAGAAAATTGCCGATTAAAGGATAATGGCAATATGGGGTTATCAATATTATAAAGGGTAGAGTTAAAGTTGAGATGTTTTTTTAAAAAATGGTGGAATCGAAGTCCTAATAGAATACCAAATGTATTTTTTTATTCTGCCCTGTGTGGTTCGGTCATGCTTGTTTTGATTTCTTTCATATATATATATATATACTTTAACATTTCGGGTTTAGATGTGTGGTAGTGAAAAAGTTATAAAGTTCTGATCAGATTATCTATGATATAAATATATATTTCCTTTTGTTGACCTTTCCCAAAAACAATTTACAATTAAACGTATTGGAACTAGAATAATATCAGAATGAATAATATATTAGAAAATGCCATTTAAGAAGTCGAAGAATTTAAATATGACTTTTAATATGGAAGTGTCTCATGTAAAAAGTGTAAGATATCATATATATATATATATATGCAATTGTTGAAACTAAATAAAATGAAATGTGGGGAGAAAAGAAGAGTATGAGCTTAGATTATAGATATTGTGGACTCGTCTTGTTTTTAAAATTAAATGTCAAAAGATTTTTTTAAACATATTAAATTCAAAAGTGGTATATTTTGATAAACGGTCACACTCTTTGGAGAATCTATAGGAAAAAATAATTTTTGGCTTATTTTAAAATTGTTTTTGTTTCCTACAAAAGCTTCGGTTTGTGTTGAGTTCTTTGATCTATTTCAGTTTGATTGAGTTTGAATTTCACATTTATTCGTTGATTGTTCATAAGTAACGTTGAATCACTTAATCAGCAGAGAGTCTTAATTTCATGGAAAACCAAATTAAATTATTATAGCATTTTTTTCATCTTAGATTAGTGGATTCCCATAGCGTTCCATACCCTAACATTTGTGTGTTCGGTCCAAAATACATACAAATTTATATTGATTTTTTCATATATTATAACGCAAATAAATCTTCAAAAACTTAAAACACATAAAACTTGTTTATCTAAGTCAAATGTTGCTGTATTCTGGTTGATTTTGGGTTAACAGCATCTACATATATAGATATATTGCAATATGAATAAATTCAATGGAGTATCTATTAAGGACTTGATTGGTGGAAATGTTGCGTTAGCGTTTGCGTTTCGTGGTGTTTCTGTCAACGATTAACAACGTTTTGTTTCATTTTGTATGAATGGTGGAAACGTTGCGTTTGCGGGCGACTGCGACTAGAAGTGAATGGCAGGGAAAATTGAGATTGTGTTTTGAGCAAAATTACCAAAATACACAATTGTTAATAAAATAATTTATTTAAATGTTGTTGTTTAGTGTATACTTTTTAATTATAATTTTCAAATATTTGAAATACATTTAAAAATTTAAAATATTTAACTCAAAATAATTTTGTTAAAATATAATCAAATATTTTTATACACTCATATATATACACATATTTATATATATTTACGATATATATATAAACTATAATAAATTATTGAAACAAAATTTGAAATAGATATAAAGTATAAAACATAATATCTAAAAAAGAGAGAAAGGTATTTTCGTAATTTTATTGAAAACGCACCGAAACGCAAACGTAACGCAAAATAATTCCAGATTTTTAAATTTAACGTTTCGCCGCGTTTGCGGGCGATTACGACTCCACCAGTCGGTTTTAATGTCGCCCGCAGTCACCAAAAAACACAACCGTCGCGTTTGTGGGCAATTGCAACTCCACCAATGAAGACCTAATTCTAGATTTGAATATTCATTTTAGAGAAATTATTCACATCGATATTTAGTTTAGAAACAACTTAAATAGAATATAAGACTCATTCATTTTCTCCTAAAAATATAAAAAAAACTTACAAATTAATTAGTATATAGAATTAATTTAAATGATACTACTGTTCAAAAATTTTATCAATTGCAAAAATAATTAAATTCACCGAATATATATAATTTTGATAATATTATGTATATATGATTTTATTTTGAATTGGGTTTAATTATATATATATTATACTAGCTTAATTATATATATATATATATATCACTCAAAATTTTTTATTTTTTTAATCTGATCAAAATGTACGAACTTCTTTGAACCAACTAAATATTATCTTAAAAAATTTTAACTTCATAGTGAATTTTCAAAACATCCTTACACCATATAGGATCGACGAACCATATAACATTCGTCAATTGAGCGATGATATGGCATTGAAAACTCGACTTCGGCAAACACATCACTAGCAAAATCAACAAATCAGGTCAAGTTATCAAAATCATTAGGCAAAACTAGGGGTGGGAAATCCAGGTTTCCATCCGAGTTCCACAGTTTTGGTCTAGGTTCGGGTTCCTCGATTATGAAAAAATTAACCCGAATTGGAACCGTAGATTTTTTGGTCCTGGTTCTCGGGTTTTGGTTCGGATTAGGGTTGTTCAGTTTTTGGAATGTTGAACCCAAAATAATCCAAATTACATTTGGATATTAGACTATTCGTGGTAATTCGGGTTTTTCGGATAGTTTGGATTGTTTAGTTACGTATTTGTTGAGTTTTTTTGGGTACTTTGGTTGTTTAATTACGGATAGTTCGGCTTCGATCCAGGTTGACGAGTTTTTTGGGTTCTTTGGCATTTTTTTTTTGGTAATTCAAGTGATAAATTACAGAATTTTAGATTTTTTTAATATGGGTTGTTTGGGTTCTTCTGAGTCCGAATCAAATTGATCCGAACCCAAAAAGGTTCTAGATTTTGACCCCGTATCGAGTTTGTGGGTAACCCAAATGAGTTAAGGGTTGGATTTTTCGGATCGGTTTAGGTTATCCGAATCGCCCACCCCTAGGTGAAACCCTAATCGAACTGGATCGGGTTTAGGGTATTTTAATTATCGGGTTACAAAGAATAGAATATACGAAAGACCTAACTACAATTTAGACACGAAGAAATAGAAATTGTGAAACCGTACTAAGAAATTTCTTTCTTGAATTACCCCCAACTTCAAATAATTGAACAAAGTTTACTTCAGGGAAATTTGAACCTAATGAACTTCCTTTTTATTTGCATAAAAGAAGAATCAAAATTCGCAATTGAAAGAGCCTGTTGGTTTGTGGTTCGTGGAGATGAGGTATGTGTTTTGAAATATGAAAGCGAAAAAGCACAAAAAATTGAAGGGATAAAAAGAAAATAGAAAATATCTTTAAAGAGTAAATAAAAGTATCTTAGATTAAGAATATTAGATGTAGTGTCGGCGTTATACATTTGTAGTGGGTGAATAAATCTATTATGTTCTTGAGTTCCAAAATAAAACAAATAAGAAACACAAGGAAAATACAAGAGAGCGAGTAAAAATTGAGTGAAACACCTCTTTGAGAGATCGTGAGTTTCGTTCATATTCTTTTTCATTCATCTTAAATTAGCTACATGTTTCGATGTTCAATTCAGGGAACCATCTCAAGGTGAGGGATTTCAAGAACAATTGCAATTGATGGTGTACGAGTTTAGAAGAATGATGTAATAATTCACTATTGACCACCAACGACACAATCGGATGGAAGAAACAACATGTAGGATTCACCAAGAACAACCACGGAGTGAACCAAACACAGTTTTCAACCATACCCCATAGACATGGATAAGGACGAGTATATCGATGTTCTAGACAAAGAGGATGATGGTCCACATAAGCTCAACCAACCAGCACAAAACGAAATATATGATGACATTAGTAGCATTAAGATGGACATTTCTATGTTTATAGATCGAAGCAATGTAAAGGCATACTTGGAGTGGGAACGGAAGACAAAGATAGATTTTGAATGTCACCATTACTCTGAATTGAAGATTATGAAATTGGAATCAACAAGATTTAGTGATTACGTATTAGGGTGGTGGGATCAACTCATGCTTTCTGAAAAGCGTAATGGAGAGCATGTCATTATCACTTGGGATGAGATGCATACAATCATGTGGCGTCAATTTGTACGTTCTCACTATCATTGAGAAGTTAGTCATCATTAAGACGATTGGTCCAGGGTAGTAGAAACATAGAAGAATACTGCAAGGACATAGATTTCCTCATGATACACGCCAATGTAGATGGGGATCGAAAGACCACCGTGGATCAATTTATTGGGGGTCTTAATCTTGATATTCAAAACTGGCAAAAACTCATTATATTACATGGATATGGAATATCTTCTTCACTTGGCCACTAAGATCGAGAAACAACTCAAACTCATAGAAAATGCAACTTAAGAACATGAGATGTCCTATGTTTTTTAGTGTTGATCCTAAGTAATTACAAGGTTCCGAAGAAGGATTTTTGAAGAAAGAACCACATGATGAAGAGTAAAAGATGGATGTGAAAGCAATAATGGAGTCTTGCAACCGACGGACAAGCAAAAAGCTCAAATCACAACATGTGTTACCTTGTAAGCACATTGTCAGATCAATTTTTTATAATAATGATTTGGTCCATTTTGATGCACTTGAAGGATTGGATTTGAGTTCAAATCATTTTAAATGAGGATGGGATGATGAGGACAAGGTCTTTGTTCTATCATGAATCATACAAGGACTGATCACGAGGGCCAGAAGGAAGAAGCTTACAAATGCGTTCACTCAAATAGATGTGGAAAGACGACCAACGTTTTGACAAGAAAGTAAAAAAGTGTCGAGTCAAGACCACAAGGTTCGTCTACAAGAGAGGAGGCCTATAGGAGTAAAAAGTTAGAAGAGCAAACAATGCTCGGCCAGAGTAGAAAATCGGTCAATCCAAACGATTTCTCTATACCATTGTACATATGATGAAGCATTCGATGGACTAGATTGCTCGGTTTGAGCGCGCGTAGGAGTTGCTGAATTTAAATTACTTTAGTTTTGCAAATTTTAGAGTTAAAACTTATGAGATGCTCGATCGAGTATTTTTACCGAGTTTTCTTAAGTTGGTTTATTCATTCAATGTTTCATTATTTTTTAGTCCATTTGAATAAGAGACTCATTGTGAGATATTTTAACTACGTTTTCATCAATAGAGATTGACTTTTTTTGTTACTTCTTGAGTTTTAGCTAATAAAATCTTGAAGAAATTTCGAGTGTTGACTTACTTATCAACACTAACTCACAAGTGTTGTGGCATCGTTTGCTGAGCTTTGGATGTTTTAGTTGGTTCATAGTTAGGATTAGGGAAATTATTTCCTTAGAAGAGACAAGTTTTCAAAATCTATTATCGAGTTGTTAGGGGACTGCAGTCAGTTTCCATCTATCTAATAATAAAACATTAGACTAGATTTATATCATTACAAGATGACAACATCAATAACCAAGTGCAACAAAGCAAAGGCAATGGAATTAAGTTTGTCGAGAGAAGAATAGAACAGATAATGTCGCTGTGTGTATGATTACAAAGTTAAACTAAAAAGTTATGTTCCTTTTTAACCACATTAGTTTAAATATGATGTATGTTGTTTTGCTCATTGGCCTATAATAAAAAAAATGACGTAGGTCAAATCCAGGATCCACGATTGCTATACAAACTAGTGAGGTTAATAGAAAGCCTGTATTTTGTCGTTTATATGTCTGTTATGATTCTATTTGTTAATTGTTATTGGCGACACACATATGCATTATTAGAGTTTATGGATGTTTCTTGAAATGGGCTATCAAAGGGGAGATATTGACAATGATAGAAAACAATGAAAATAATCAAATCTATCCAATAGTGTTGTGGTTGTGCAAGTTGAGAACAAAGACAATTGGGAATGGTTAATTCATTTTTTGAAGTTTGATTTGAATTTGACGGATGGAATAGGGATTATGATAATGTTGGATAGACAAAAGGTAATACATTTAAACCTATTTCATTGGTGTTTTTATACATTTGAATATGTTTTATTCAAATATGTTTTAAACTGATATATTCAAAACTTTGAAAACATGTTACATCTTATACATTTCAAACTTATACATAAATACCGACAACATTCCACAATATGTTTGAATATGTTTATACATGTCAGTTTGATATATGTATGTTTGTTACAATTTGAATGAAATCTAGGACGCATTCATTGTCAACATGTTTTTATATTGTAAAAGACGACATAGAACTTCATGTATCAAGATATTATCATACTTCAAAATGGTACACAACATATCAGGTTTGCATTAAACCAATAAATGGATTGAGAGTGTGGACTAGATTCTCGATGCCTAACATTATCACACTCACTATTAGATCAATGCTAGAGAGGCCAAAGAAATAAAACTATAAGAAAGCTCCCCACAAATCATCAAAGAAAAAGGAAAAAGCTACACGACATGATAAGATAATGACATGCAATAATTATCGTCAAAAGAGACATAATATGAAAGCTTGCAAGAATCCGAAAGATAATACGCAATCACCTCCTACTAAAAACATTTTTGGACACCATATAAAAAGATAATATGTTTCATTAGTGTTGAGGTAAGCTACTTCATTTTGGATTCTGATATTATGTTGAATGTTTTGAGGTTGTTTGAAGGTCTGCTAGAAGGACGCAACAACTTAGTTGCGCCAAAGAGAAAGTGATTACACGATGCAACTTCATCTCAAGCTAGAGGTTATAGAATCCATCGTTGGTGTTAAAAAATCCCAATGGTTACTCATGATCTTGCAATCACATGTTATCATCCCATCACAACCGGTCAATTATTATCGAACCATTACTGACGATATGTTTTGGAATGTATTGTGGAATTTTTTGTCATCTTTATGCTGGAACTCGTAAACTCAATGTATTTTTGAATTTAGTTAATTATCTAGTATCAAACTTGTGATCAAGATGTATTTTGGAACCTATTCATTTATTTATTTAAATGTTTATTTTTTTTGCTTGGTTTGAATTACAAAACACAATGTTCAAATATAATACATTACAATATTTGAGTACAAAAATAATGATCGAATCTAATACACTCAGAAATTGTATATAATACTTGTGTATATAATGTAACCATTATAAAGATCCATGATACAATAAGATCAATACAAAAAACAACTATTATTGTTTCTAAATTTCTGATTCTTTTCTTGAATCTGATAATCTTCAAACAATATTTCACCAATTTTTCTACATGTATGAATGCATCATCATTGGTTGATGATTCGCTAGCGACCAAAAAATGTCATTTTGAACCTCTGACGTCACTTGTTAGGAATAATATAGTGAAACTTTGGATGATGTTTGTTCGTGTGTTTGAGAACATCTTTCATATCAAACCTACATATATAACGTAAATAAAAATATTAGATAATTGCAATAAATACAATAGAATATATATTTAAATAAATTATACCATAGTATTCCATCGGGATTCGAGATCGATGATAGGAACGGTTAATTCGTCGAATGTATCGATCAACTTATTGATATCCATCGTATCATAATTTTTGTCATCAAATATTGACAACCCCGATATCAACATGTTTTTAGTTTGTAATGGATATGCTTTTATTCAATTTGATTCTTTTTCTTTCAAATTCTATCCTTCAGCTTTTATCATCTCATTGTTTTGTAATTATTTCATCACGTGTCATCAAAAATTCGATTTTCGATCATCCATGAATATTGTCTTGATCATATCATTCAAATAATCATCATGACTTCCTATCATTATATCTTGAACAACCAAATAAATATCTATATGGATTATCCTTTGACCACGGACTACGTACACGAAGGATTTATAACAACACTTATAAATATAAGATTATTGTGTTTACCAAGGATGATGATTCATTATTAAAATCCATCTGTAATGCAAAAGAAACATTCTAAAATAATAATAAAAAAATATTAACTCATTAATCAATTTCAACAAAATACACCTCAACACATTACACATTATATTAATGTAACTCATTAATCTAGAGAAACATAGAGCAAACTAATGATGAAATCTATCTTCGCTTACACGACCATGAAATCGACTAATGCTCAAACCTCAAAAGTCTTAGCTAATGCATAACAATTGACGAAGAAGAAACATAATGCAACAGGAAAATTTCACGAAGAAAAAGCATAATGTAGCAGACCAAATTGATGAAGAAGAAGAAGAAGAATATACCAAAAACGGATGCTAATTAACAAAGAACACACGAAGAACAACATCTGACAAAAGGCAATATGGCCAACGAAGAATAAAAACTTCAAGCACAACGATGGAATTAGAAAATAGGGTGTATGAATCATGTGTTCGAAAGTTCGTACTCTATACCCGACTCGATTCGAACACATGTTTCCATTTCACCCAATGGCTTCGAATACCTAACCCGATTTGGCTTATGTGGCTATTGGTGTACTTGCAAGAGTCAAGTTTTTGGCACCACGTCATTGTTCAATTGACAAACATTATATGTTACGTCGATTCAACGTGGTCGAATATTGAAAAAATCGCTATGAAATTGTTATATATTAAAATAATATTTTTTCAAAGAATTTCGTCCATTTTGCTAAGTATAGAAAGAAATACGAAAACTAAAAGGTGGACAAAGAATTTTCAGATGATTTTAATCTATATAATATAAGACTAATATATATTTTGGTATTAGATTAAACCAACATGATACAAGAAAAAAAATTTACTGTTGAAAATTGAAATTTTTTAAAATATATATAGATAGAAATAAAAATATTGAAAAAGATATTAAGAAAGAGAAATTATTTGCATGCTAAATTTGGATACACTTTAGCAGCATTGTTTAAAAAACATGTAAAATATACCTACTAAGTAATTAGATGTCAAACAATAACAATTTTAAAAAATAAATGGATGAGTTAAGTGCAATTTATATGATATACATATATATATTAAATTAAAATGAGTTAGGTTCATATATTACATGGAGAAGACCATAATATATTTATTGAGAGATGTATATGTGATGTGAGCCCTAGGGGTCTAGAATGAGTTGGCTCGGCTCAGCTCGCCGAAAAATGAGCTCGCCCAGCTCGGCTCGTTTTTTAAACGAGTTGGAAATTTCTAGCTCAACTTAGCTCACCTCTAGCTCGCCAAAAAACGAGTTGGTTCGCGAGCTAGACTATTTAATTATTTTGAATTACTTGTAATATCATATATGATAAACATATCAAACGAACAAAATAAAATATCGAAAATATGAAACCATTAATTCAAACATAATATTATAAAATATCATTGTAGTAAATAAAAAATAACTTTCTCAAATAAAAAGTATAAAATATCATTGTACTTAATTCGACCGCTCGTAACTTTACTAAATTTTTTCTTTATTTTGTTATATTAATTATTAGAAAAAGAAAAAATATATTATAATAGTATATTATGTTTAAACAATATATTATCTTTTATTAAATGCAATATTATATATGATATACAAAAAAAAGGAAAATATGTTATTTTTACATGATTTTTTTTTCAGTTCGCGAGCCAACTCATCAGCTCACAAGCCAGCTCGTCTAAGCTCGGATTCGATTTGGGTTCAACTCGTCAACTCATTTTTTAAACGAGCTAGAAAATACTCAACTCGACTCGCTCAAATATAGTTCGAAGTAGAGCTGACTCGCGAGGCGGCAGCAACTCATTTACACCCCTATTGAGCCCTACACTTTTTAAAAAAAAAATTGATCCAATGGTCTATATTTGTTTAAATATTAACATGTATAGTAACTAAATCCAATGACCAGGAATTGATCACCACATCACACACAAACGTCTAAGGGTTTGGTAGTCCCATGTGCTATTCATTCAAATGTGTGTTTTATTAATTATTTAGATTTGGATATCGGATTTATTCAAAGTGTTTTTTAGAAAGAGAGATTTGGTGTAATTATATTCTATGGGATTAATTCAGAGTGTTTTCTTGGAGAAGAAAATAAATAATTAAGGAGTATTAAGTGGAATGTAGAAAGGGTCACATCACATGGGCTCATAGTTGGTTGGTTTCGTACCATTGTGGGAACATAAGATTTTAATTAAATTATAATTCATCGCAGAAAGTTAAATGATATTGGGCTTATGGCTTTTTTATTTTAAATTTAATTTTTAACAAAGGGTTCTGTCGTTTTCCCCATATTATATTATTGTTATTTGCAAGTGGGTCTTTATTAATGTTTTTACCCCCAAAATGCTAATGATGCCATTTAAATTAAAGATGCTCTCAGCTAAACATCTACGGTTTTTGTAGCATACCCATATAATTATTTATATTAACATTCTTTTGTCGTACATACATACATGTATATATATAAACATAATATTATTATGTCTTTCTGCTTTGAAACTTCATCAAGGAAGAAATATTGGGTAACTGCTTAAATTGTAATAATTTAATTGATAAATAAATTATATAAAATATCTCTATCATTTTAAATTTGAATTTTATGTTAGTGACAATATTAACATTAATAGAAATCTGAATGTGAAGAAGATAAAAGAGATCTAAGAATTAAAAATTTACTAAAAAAACTGGGCAATGAAAATCGTGGCATTCTCAAAGCACGGTGTAACTCAGATTAGTCTAATCAGAGCTTCGAATTAAAATCAATGATTTAGAGTGGTAGCTAAATAAATAAATGGTTATGTATATATATATATATAATAAAACAAAAGCCATGCTGGCATTTCGAGTGGCTCAAGAAAGGTATTGAAGAGATCCATAAGCACACATAAAAAAAGGAAAAGAAAAAAAAAAGATCATCATGTGAAATAAAACACTTCTTTATAAAGGTTAGCCAATGGATTTTGCCCTAACAGGTTGCTCTACTCATTGCACCTCTCTTTCTTTGGTTCATGCATTGGATCGTATATTACATATGACTCATAATTTCTTTATTGAACTAGTCTGATTTTGTAATATTTCTGTTTATATATATATATATATATATGTACTGATTAAACATGTTTTAAATACTGGAAATGATTACAACAATTATGTTATGAATCTACAAACACAATAAATTTGCTTGTTATTAATACACAAAATCACTATTGTTTTGTGTTTATCACTATCACATTTAGCAATATTAAATATATAAATATATTAGTAATTTTCAAGTCGTGATCCAAATCTTCATGGTTGCTTTATTTTGTGTACTTTAGTTTGTCTAAGTGTTGTAAGTTTGTGATTTGTTTTTTTAACGATTTTATTATTTGTTCATTCAGAAAAGCTTTCTTTTTAAATATAAATGTTGTTTTGATTACAGAATACACACAAAATAATGTTAAAAAAAATAAAAAAAAAATTATAAAATCGTATTGAACTAGTTGAATGAATATGACTTGATCGTCGAATATATGAGGCCATTTTTTTCGTATTTTCCTGATTTTTTCGAAAAGGTTTCAAGTGTAGACTTTCCAAAACGCTCATCTCTTGTTTTCTTGGATTCTAGTGCATCCTAATGATACACCGATTCTCCTTCGTCTCTCAGGAAGAATTCATTGTTGAAGTTCAAAGATTTTTTCTAATCAGAAAAGTTTTAATTGGAATCGTTATGTTAGATTTTATGGTAGACAAATTTAAAAAGCTAGTGTAAATACGCTCTAAATTATAGAAATTCTTCCAACTTTACTTATATTCTTTATATTTTATCTTTCGGTTTGAATATCTATTCTTATGCTTGTATTTTTATATATATTTTATCATTTTGTACGCATTTTATAAGAAAATAGTTGAGTGACTGATAATATAGAAAACAGTAAGAATTTTTTTATTAATAATACAAATTTTATTGGTCCGTATACCAAAAAACAAAATTTTTCTTTACTCGTATTTAAAAAAAAATTTAAACAGTTATTTTAAAGTCAAAAGACTATCAGTTCTGTACTTTTTAGACTTTAATTATTTTTTTGCATGTATATGTTATCGAAATCGAGTTTTATATGTTTGTTCTGCCGGATCGGTCGCTCAAGACCTTTGGTCTCTACCCGGACCCGATGAAAAAAATGGCAATTTGTGTGAGTTTTAGTAAATACACATGAAAAATTAATCAATATATAATTGGAACATGTCCAAGAATGTTTTAAAATAAATGAGTTTTTTTAACATTTTTGGAAGAAAGAAAAATGCAACTTGATTTTGTTATAAATTAACATCAGTATGTGCAATAAATGTTTTTTTTATCTATTTTTATAATAAAAATTAGCATATAATAAATGATATGAAATTATGAAGTTGGGTCTAATTCCCGATGTTGTAGACAACCCTTTCACGTGTTAACTGCAACATGTCTTTGTTCGTATATTATTCTCTTTTGACTCATCTAGTTTTACTTCGTTTTTTTACTGTTAAATTAAAATTACCATTATTTAATTGTTCATTTACAACGATTAATCGTATTTGACTGTTAAACGATCTTCCGAATCAAACAGTGAAAAAATCAATTACACGTGTTTTACTTTTACAATATTCACACTATATTTTGTGAGCTCTCATCCAATCAATCATAGACTTTAACTGTTTAATCAAAATTAGTAAAAGAATATTCAAATTTGTTGTAGAGATTACTCAAAATATTCAACCTCAGAAATGCGATTTTAAATTCAAAATGTTCAACCTCTAACATGCGATTTTAATAATTCATAATTTCATGTTATATATAATTCATGATGTATTACACACCTATATATTAATGAACTCGTAAAACCAATCTTATTATCAGCATAAATGTTTTTGACCATCTTTACAACTTCAATATAATATAAATTACTTATTTCATTTTAAAAATTCGTTCAATATGACCTTTAGTTCTTTGAAATTAAAAAACATGACAAACTTCGTCTAACTATATAATATTATCCTTCTTCCACGCATCAAATTTTGGATTATTTTAATATTAAAACTCACAAAGCAAACATGCTATCATCTCATATAGTTAGAATTTTTTATGTAATTAATTGCTCACCTAATGTTAATTTTAAAAAAAATTAATAAGTATAAATACTTTTTATATGTATATTGAATATACATAATAGATGTTGATTTTTGTATAAACATTTATGTTAAGTTATTTTTATTTAATCTGATTTTTCGTTATAAAATAATATATCACTTTAAAAAAATTGAATCCATTGAGTAAGTACAACTTCATTGATAATTTGAATCTCTGTTTGCAATGTTGCAGTGTGTATATTTTAGAATTTATTTTAAGTTGAATTGCATTCAAATTCATTAATAATTTTAAAAATTGGTTATACGTACAAATCAATGGTATATATATATATATATATAATAAAACTTTGGAAGAAAGAAAATGAAATATAATTTTCACAAACAACAAAAATGCATATATTGAACTTACTCCTTAAAAGAGGTTGGTTAATTGTAAGAATGAGGGCAGTCATATGATCCGAATGTTGCTGCTGTGAAACCAAACAGAGAACAGATGACCCAACCCAAAGAAGGAAGCTGCAGCTGAGGTTCCTTCAGACCAAACAGCTTTGACTTGGAAATACATCATTCATTATCATCATCATCATATGGATCATACGCATGATAATTAATTAGATAAATAGCCGTTTATATTGAAAAACCCACCATCATATGACCATGCCTTCACGGTCACAAAAGCTAATTTCTCTTCTCTTTTTTTCTCATCTTCAGCTTTATCATTGAAAATCTACACGTTATTGATCTTTGCTCTCTCTCTCTCTACTTTATTTCCCCAGATTCCTTTGTCTCTCATAAAATTAGTCCATCAATCTGAGCAAACCCTCTCTTCTCAGACGTCAAGATCCATCTGTGTGGAAAAAAAGTGATGATCTTTTTTAAAATAGCTAATATATCTCAATTTTAAAGTATTCCATTGGGTAAGCATGTTTTGTACACACACATATATATATTATATGAGAGCTTTGTTATTCTTCTAGGTTTACGCTCTTCAGTGAAGTTGTGCTTTTTTGCCTTTTCATTTCCTTCTCATGAAGATCTGGATCTGAGTCCTTACTCGTAATCTTTGCTTCTCTGCTTCAGGAGGAACTTACAACACAATAGTACTGTGGTTATAAAGATTGTCGTTTCATTTTATGGTGGTTCATTTTGTCTTTTAAGAGATCATCATCATCAAGGTCTACAATTAATGTCTGGTTTGGAAGCAAACACGGGTCCTCGCTATATGCATCAACTTCTAGGGCAAGAACTTCAGCTTCAGAGACACGACAACACTCTTCAAGATCCCACAACTCCTGAGAATCATCATCATCACATGGACCAACGCAGCGGTTCTACTGCCATCACTCCCGCCTCCGCCTCCTCCTCTGGTGGCCGCCGTCCACGTGGACGTCCCCCGGGCTCCAAGAACAAGCCCAAGCCTCCCACAATCATCACCAGAGATAGCCCTAATGTCCTCAGATCCCACGTTCTTGAAGTCTCCTCTGGCTCTGACATCGCCGACGCCGTCTCCACCTACGCGAGACGCCGCGGATGCGGAGTGTGCATCCTCAGTGCCTCCGGTGCCGTCACCAACGTCACTGTTCGTCAGCCAGCGGCAGCGGCTCCTCCCGCCGGCGGACCGGCGGAGTCGTGACGCTGCATGGCCGGTTCGAGATTCTATCTCTAACCGGGACGGCGCTTCCCCCTCCGGCCCCTCCTGGCGCCGGAGGCTTGACGGTGTACCTCGCCGGAGGTCAGGGGCAGGTCGTTGGAGGGAATGTTGCGGGGCCATTGGTGGCGGCAGGTCCGGTTGTTCTGATGGCGGCGTCATTTGCCAACGCCGTGTACGATAGGTTACCGGTAGAGGAGGCCGGGGAGACGACGCCGCCCCGTACGGCTGCAGCTGCGGCGTCTCAGTCATCGGAGGTGACGGGAAGTGGGACCCAGGTGGGGGAATCCAGAAGCGGAGGCGGTTTCTACAGTTTGGGAATGAATATGAACAATTATCAATTCTCCGGGGACGTTTTCGGCGGCGGTCCAAGATCAACGTTTTAGCGTTAGCGTTTGGTGTCTATTTTCGTTTGTTAAAATCAGTTGCGGTTGGGATTAGGTTTTTTGAACGCGTTTGGTTCTAGGAGCTTATGAGAATTGAGTGTGAAGAAAAAGACGAAGAAGAGACTACGTGTTTGGTGTTGAATCGATGGGTAAGCATACTTCTTATAAATAGAGAGTAATTGTTTAGGTTTAGGACAATATAGTTGATCTTTTTGTTTCTGCTCTTTTTTACTCTTTCTATTTTTAAGTTATATTTCTGAAGATAAAAACCAATTAAAAAATATGTGTTCTTTATCGTTTTAGAAGCTGAAGCCAAAAGGCACATCATGTGATGTAACACTGAACATCTCAATACTGTTGTCTTTGAATAAACCCTAATTCCGATGATTGAAGACACACATACATACACACATGTTGTCTGCAGTTTTGGAACTTCAAAACGCATTGAAACTTGAAAAATCTTCATGCATAGTTTAGGTTCTGTCACATGTCCCCTAAATTAGCATCTCTCTCCTTTTTTGTTCATTTGGTGTCCTTATTTGATTTCATGTTTTAGAGTTTAGACTTATATTTTGCATTGTATACATTAAGTGAATAATCAGACATTTTTAAGAGTAATGAGTGATATTTTGATATATATATATATATATACTTTATATAAGGATCCTGAGCTATTATGTCAAACCTTAATCAGCCAAAACTAAAATTGGTTATACATGTATATATATATATATATATATATTATACTTTTCAGCATAAGTTCATCGGGTTACGACCTATATATTGTGTTATGTTTTGTTTTTGTCTGATTTATATATATATATATATATATATATCTTTCCAACATAAATATTCAAATGTAAGGTAGAAGATACACTTTGTATCTTCCAGTCAAAGTTAAAATAATCCATCTCAAGTGAAAATATCAAGTGTTACACGATTTCTTATTGTTTCTAACATAACATTGAATGTTGGCAATATTGTTTGATCCTTATTTTATATGACAAATGTCAAATATAGAAGCCATCGAAATATAAAAGCATGCAATAAGGATTAACGAATATTACAATCTTCAAGTTCTATAAATTCACCAAACATTTGCATTGCCATATTTTAGATCCATCGACTCTACCTCTAATTGGAAATAATGCACGATGGCATAGTGTGTGTATATATATATTATTGTTGCATCCAATTTAGATATGATGTATTAAAAATGACATTTTTAAGGATTTTCATAGTATTATTCTAAAGCCAAAACAATATTTAAAAAAAAAATCCTTTCGAGGAACGATTAAAAATTCGCTCGTGGTAATTAGAGGCGACAAATTTAGATAAATCTCATTGATTCGATATGGACCGATACAAATAATCTAATCTACATGAAATATGAATTACCTTAAAAATCTATATGAGATCAAATTTCAGAATCTATTTAGATTGGGTTTAGTTTGGTTTGGATTCGAGAAAATCTTAATAACTTGAACAACTCAGAAATTTTAAAAAAAATAAACAAAAAACAAAAAAAATGAAAAACCTCAGGTCAAGTTTTTCTTTTCTCTCTTTTTTTCACCCTACAATATTCTTGTGCATCTCTTAGAAGGGTTCGATCCCCTCGGTTACAGGCAAGGAACGACAGATCCAAATCCTAGTGCTTGTTGATGGGGAGACTAGCAGAAGACGAAGAAGGAAACCTTAGGTTCGATCTAGGGTTCGATGGAAAGGAAAACGAGAGGAAGGTTGACCGAAGGTTCGAGAGAAATGGAAGTTTGACCAAACACAAAGAAGCAACGAATTATTACAATCAACAATCGGCTTAGGCATACAAAGGCCAATCAAATATAAACAATACACGGCCAGACGGGAATGAAGAACCGAAGCCCAAATATCTCAACATCCAACAGCACGTTGTCTTGAAGGAAGCCCATGAAGCCTAGACGAGATTAACACCTGGAACAAATTAAGACTAAGTACCAAAATGCAGAGAAACCAACGACTACAACCTACATTTTCCTATTATTTCCTTGATATGATAAGTTTACATTTTGAGGATAAGACCTATATTTAGTATATGTAATGCAACCTTTTGTGTTTTATTTTTAATATATATGATGTGTGGAAATAAGAGGTTTTAATTATTTCCAAGACCACTCTACTGCAAAGTATACGGTTCGTGTAGTACCAGGGTCGAACTTTGGGGACTGAGTGCAGTGTTAGAGTCTACCGCAAGTATACGGTTCGTGTAGTACAAGGGTCGAACTCTGGGGACTGAGTGCAGCGTAAGAACTAAGAATTCACGAGAAGAAGATCGATCAATATACGATTATGAAACGGGAAAAGTAAAGATTATAAAGGATGACGAAGATAGACACAAAAAGATAGAGTACCATGGGCTTCGGGAATACTAGAACATGCAATGGATGTTTCTAAGGATCATGAAGTCGGTTTGCATCAATCGATGGGGAACTAATATCTAATCCTCTACCTAGAAAATCAGCATCACTCATCTCCCGATGTAGCGCGGAACGTCTAGATGCATGAAGAACAGTAGGGAACTCTGTAAATCGGTATGATTTGTATTATTGATTACCTCAAAACCAAGTACAATCATATATGTAGATACAAAAAGTAGAAAACCCTAATAGTATGAGAAATTACATAAATACCCCTATATGAGAAATTACATAAATACCCCTACTTCTTATATGCCCCCTCAAGATGGAGCACCATCGGTGATTCCAATCTTGTGAAAAAGTGACACGAACGGTTGACGAGATAAGGGTTTAGTGAGCAAATCCGCAAGCTGATCAGCCGAGCTAACATGAGAGACTCGGAGGAGGCCGCCTTGGACTTGTTGCCAAACAAAGTGGTAATCCAAGGTAAGATGCTTCATGCGAGAATGAAAGACAGGATTTGCACTCAGATATGTGGGACCAATGTTGTCACAGTATATTACCGGGGGTTCAGGCATAGATACTCCAAGTTCCATCAAGAGAGATGTGATCCAGCGAAGTTCGGCGGCGGTATCGGCTATAGAGCGATATTCCACTTCCGTGGATGAGCGGGCTGTAAACTTCTGCTTCCTCGAGGACCATGAAATTGGATGGCTACCGAGGTAGGCAATGTATGCCCCGGTAGAGATATATTCATCATGATCCCCTGCCCAATCTGCATCACTGAAGGCAATCTTCAAATACAAGTTTAGTGTATGGGCTGTCATAGTAGAGAATGGGGGTGGGTAAGCGGTTAATGAGATATACCGCGGTGGGGAAAGCATACATCCAAAAGGACGTGGGAAGTGAGGCGTGGGATAGGAGGGATAGACCGGTTTCAACAATATGACGGTGACGACGTTCAGATATGCCATTGTGTTCGGGAATATGAGGTGGGGTGGTACGATGGGAAATGCCATGTGTGGTGAGGAAAGACGCTAGTGCAATGTACTCTCCACCATTGTCGGTATAGAGAGTACGGATGAGGGTTTGGAATTGGTTTTCAACAAGGGTTTTAAACGAGATGAAAATCTCCCGAACTTGGGATTTTTGTTTGAGAGGGTATAGCCATGTATAGCAAGTGTAATGATCAACAAAGATGACACAAAACTGAAGGCAAAAAAAATTTGACGTATGTCTTTAGGGCTCTGATACCATGTAAATCGATATGATTTGTATTATTGATTACCTCAAAACCAAGTACAATCATATATGTAGATACAAGAAGTAGAAAACCCAAATAGTATGAGAAATTACATAAATACCCCTATATGAGAAATTACATAAATACCCCTACTTCTTAACATCTAGATGCATGAAAGAACAGTAGGGAACTCTACCCCTAATGCTAGAAATGACTTGGCATAAGCCTAAATCTCCTACCTAGGAAATCAACGTCACCCATATCCCTATGTAGTGCGGAACTTCTAGATGCATGAAGAATGATGGGGAATTCAACCTCTAATGTCGGATGGGAACTCGACCTCTATAAACGGAAATGACTTGGCATAAGCCTAAATCCTCTATCTAGGAAATCAACGACACTCATATCCCTATGTAGCGTGGAACTTCTAGATGCATTAAGAACAATGGGAATTCTACCTCGATTATTACCGTTCATAAATAGATTAACCGATTGGCCAAATTCTCGTTAACCTAATTCATTCGAAAGTTCATTCACGAGACTCAAATCTGACTCTCCCAAGCCTAGACGAATATTTAATCTCCTTCAAACATGCTTAATATCAGTAGAATAGATATAGTCTTATCCTAACTTGAAATCAACAATGTATGAAGGCATTACGCATAAATGGAACCATTCAATTGAAAAAAACCGAAATCAAGCATTAATAACTTAAACAATCCAATACAATGGCATCGCTAACCCATGGCAACGAGAACCACTCAGAATACATAGAGAAGCAAACAAAAACGAAGTAAGTGTTCGACTCCCCTATCATCCCGAGCGTAACCCTCCGACGAATCCTTCGGTTTCCGGAAGTCTCCTTCTTCGGCCGTGTTCTCTCTGTTCTCATTTGTCTGATTCATGCGCCTTGTTCTCTTTCCTTTTCCAGTCTCATCTTGGCTTTCCCCATCTGTTCCTTTTAAGTGCAGGCCGTTCAAAATTCAAGGAAAGTT
>CM071862.1:11240684-11252412 GCA_036759665.1 Gynandropsis gynandra | reverse complement strand
ATCAAATGCTTCGATCCATAAATATCATCGACCATAACATTGCAACGGAGTGTAAAAATTCGTCGGCAGAAAACCCACCGTATTTCCCTGCGGCCGCATCCAGATACGGAAATGTTTATCTGGATCCAGCAGAATTCCGAAGTAGGTCGGTCGGCTCTAAAAATCAAACGTATCGACCTAAATAAAGCATTTTGAGCTCGAAAATGGGGTCGGGCTGCCTTCAGCAACCCGCAGCATGGTTTATCTCAAAAAGAAGAATAAAATGTGAAATAATCATGTAATTCGGAGCTTCGTACGCAAAGTTATGGTATTTCAAAGCCCGTCATACAATTCATTGTTTTAGTCGTCTAATCACGTGAAAACAAAAACAAAAAGCGGAAAAGGGGTGCAACACGAGAGACAAACGCAAATAGGAAATAGGAAGCAAAAGGAATATCCGAGAGACAAACGCAACGCAAGCGGCATATTGACAAGAAATGACATTCGTAACCTAACAAACTCAAAAGGGCATCTTGTGGCTCTAAACCTCCATCGTATCGACCTAAATAAAGCCTTTTGTGCTCCAAAACGGGGTCGGGTTGCCTTCAGCATCCCGCAGCATCGTTTATCTCGAAAAGAGGAATAAAATCTGAAAAATTATGTACTTTGGAGCTTCGTACGCTAAGTTATGGTATTTCAGAGCCCGTCGTACAATTCATTGTTTTAGTTGTCTAATCACGTGAAAAAAACAAAAAGCGGAAAAGGGGTGCAACACGAGAGACAAACGCAAATAGGAAATAGGAAGCAAAGCGAATATCCAAGAGACAAACGCAAATAGGAAATAGGAAGCAAAGCGAATATCCAAGAGACAAACGCAACGCAAGCGGCGTATTGACAACAAATGACATTCGTAACCTAACAAACTCGAAAAGGGCATCTTCCGGCTCTAAAAATCCATCATATCGACATAAATAACGCATTTCGAGCTAAAAATGGGGTCGGGCTGCCTTCAGCAACCCGCCGCATGGTTTATCTCGAAAAGACGAATAAAATGAGAAAAAATCATGTAATTCAGAGCTTTGTACGCAAAGTAATGGTATTTCAAAGCCCGTCGTACAATTCATTGTTTTAGTCGTCTAATCACGTGAAAATAAAAACAAAAAGCAGAAAAGGGGTGCAACATGAGAGACAAACGCAAATAGGAAATAGAAAGCAAAAGGAATATCAGAGAGACAATCGCAACACAAGCGGCGTATTGACAAGAAATGACATTCGTAACCTAACAAACTCGAAAAGGGCATCTTCCGGCTCTAAAAATCCATCGTATCGACCTAAATAAAGCATTTTGAGCTCGAAAACAGGGTCGGGCTGCCATTAGCAATCTGAGGCATGGTTTATCTCGGAAAGAGGAATAAAATGTGAAAATATCATGTAATTCGGAGATTCGTACGCTAAGTTATGGTATTTCAAATACCGTCGTACAATTCATTGTTTTAGTCGTCTAATCATGTGAAAACAAAAACAAAAAGCGTAGAAGGGGTGCAACACGAGAGACAAACACAAATAGGAAATAGGAATCAAACGGAATATCCAAGAGAGAAACGCAACGCAAGCGGCGTATTGACAAGAAATGACATTCGTAACATAACAAACTCGAAAAGGGCATCTTCCGGCTCTCTAAAACTCAAACGTATCGACCTAAATAAAGGATTTTGAGCTCGAAAACGGGGTCGGGCTGCCTTCAGCATCCCGCAGCATCGTTTATCTCGAAAAGAGGAATATAATGTGAAAAATCATGTAATTCGGAGCTTCGTACGCTAAGTTATGGTATTTCAAAGCCCGTCGTACAATTCATTGTTTTAGTCGTCTAATCACGTGATAACAAAAACAAAAAGCGGAAAACAGGTGAAAACGAGAGACAAAGGCAAATAGGAAATAAGAAGCAATGGAATATCCAAGAGACAAACGCAACGCAAGCGGCGTATTGACAAGAAATGACTTTCGTAACCTAACAAACTCGAAAAGGACATCTTCCGGCTCTAAAAATCCATCGTGTAAACCTAAATAAAGCATTTTGAGCTTGAAAACGGGGTCTGGGTGCCATCAGCAACCCGAGGCATGGTTTATCTCGAAAAGAGGAATAAAATGTGAAAAAAATCATGTAATTCGGAGCTTCATACGCAAAGTTTTGGTATTTCAAAGCCCGTCGTACAATTCATTGTTTTAGTCATCTAATCGCGTGAAAACAAAAACAAAAAGCGGAAAAGGGGTGCAACACGAGAGACAAACGCAAATAGGAAATAGGAAGCAAAAGGAATATCCGAGAGACAAACGCAATGCAAGCGGCGTATTGACAAGAAATGACATTCGTATCCAAACAAACTCGAAAAAGGAATCTTACGGCTCTAAAAATCAAACGTATCGACCTAAATAAAGCAGTTTGAGCTTGAAAACGGGGTCGGGCTGCCTTCAGCAAGCTGCAGCATCGTTTATTTCGAAAAGAGGAATAAAATGTGAAAAAATCATGTAATTCGGAGCTTCGTACGCAAAGTTATGGTATTTCAAAGCCCGTCGTACAATTAATTGTTTTAGTCATCTAATCACGTGAAAACAAAAACAAAAAGCGGAAAAGGGGTGCAACACGAGAGATAAACGCAAATAGGAAATAGGAAACAAAAGGAATATCCAAGAGACAAATGCAACGCAAGCGGCGTATTGAGAAGAAATGACATTCGTATCCTAACAAACTCAAAAAGGTCATCTTCCGACTCTAAAAATCAAACGTATTGACCTAAATAAAGTATTTTGAACTCGAAAATGGAGTCGGGCTGCCTTCAGCAACCCGTGGCATGGTTTATCTCGAAAAGAGGAATAAAATGTGAGAAAATCATGCAATTCGGAGCTTCGTATGCAAAGTTATGGTATTTAAAAAACCATCGTACAATTCATTGTTTAAGTCATCTAATCAATGGAAAACAAAAACAAAAATCTGAGAATGGGTGCAACACGAGAGACAAACGCAAATAGGAAATAGGAAGCAAAAGGAATATTCAAGAGACAAACGCGTTGCAAGCGGCGTATTGACAAGAAATGACATTCGTATCCCAACAAACTGGAAAACGGCATCTTCCGGCACTAAAAGTCCATCATATCGACCTAATAAAGCATTTTGAGCTCAAATACAGAGTCGGGCTGCCTTCAGCAACCCGCTGCATGGTTTATCTCGAAAAGAGGAATAAAACATGAAAAAAATCAAGTAATTCAGACCTTCGTACGCAAAGTTATGGTATTTCAAAGCGCGTCGTACAATTCATTGTTTAAGTCGTCTAATCACGTGAAAACAAAAACAAAAAGCGGAAAAGGGGTGCAACACGAGAGACAAACACAAATAGGAAATAGGAAACAAAAGGAATTTTCCAGAGACAAATAAAACGCTAGCGATGTATTGACAAGAAATGACATTCGTATCCTAACATACTCGAAGAGGGCATCTTCCGACTCTAAACATCAAACGTATCGACCTAAATAAAGTATTTTGAGCTCGAAAACGGGGTCGGCGGCCTTCAGCAACCCGCAGTAGCATTTATCTCGAAAATAGGAATAAAATGTGAAAAACTCATGTAATTCGGAGCTTCGTACGCAAAGTTATGGTATTTCAAAGCCCGTCATACAATTCATTGTTTTAGTCATCTAATCACGTGAAAACCAAAACAAAAAGCGGAAAAGGGGTGCAACACGAGAGACAAACGCAAATAGGAAATAGGAAATAAAAGGAATATTCCAGAGACAAACGCAACGCAAGCGGTGTATTGACAAGAAATGACATTCGTATCCTAACAAACTCGAAGGGCATCTTCCGGCTCTCTAAAAATCAAACGTATTGACCTAAATAAAGCATTTTGAGCTCAAAAACGGGGTTGGGCTGCCTTCAGCACCCTTGGCATGGTTGATCTCAAAAAGAGGAATAAAATGTTAAAAAAATCAAGTAATTCGGAGCTTCGTACGCAAAGTTATTGTATTTCAAAGCCCGTCATACAATTCATTGTTTGACTCGTCTCATCACGTGAACACAAAAAGAAAAAGCGGAAAAGGGGTTCAACACGAGAGACAAAAGCAAATAGGAAATAGGAAGCAAAACGAATATTCGAGAGACAAACACAACGCAAGCGGCGTATTGACAAGAAATGACATTCGTATCCTAACAAACTCGAAGGGCATCTTCCGGCTCTAAAAATCCATCGTATCGACCTGAATAAAGGATTTTGAGCTAAAAAACGGGGTCGGGCTGCCTTCAGCAACCCGACGCATGATTTATCTCCAAAAGAGGAATGAAATGTGAAAAAAATCATGTAATTCGGAGCTTCGTACGCAAAGTTATGGTATTTCAAAGCCCGTTGTACAATTCATGGTTTTAGGCGTCTAATCACGTGAAAACAAAAACAAAATGCGGAAAAGGGGTGCAACACGAGAGACAAATGCAAATAGGAAATAGGAAGCAAAAGGAATATCCAAGAGACAAATGCAACGCAAGGGGCGTATTGACAAGAAATGACATTCGTATCCTAACAAACTCGAAAAGGGCATCTTCCGGCTCTAAAAATCCATCGTATCGACCTAAATAAAGCATTTTGAGCTCAAAAACGGGGTCGGGCTGCCTTCAGCAACCCACGACATGGTTTATATCGAAAAGAGGAATAATATGTGAAAAAACTATGTAATTCGGAGCTTCATACGCAAAGTTATGGTATTTCAAAGCCCGTCGTACAATTCATTGTTTTAGTAGTCTAATCACATGAAAACAAAAACAAAAACCGGAAAAGGGGTGCAACACGGGAGACAAACACAAATAGGAAATATGAAGCAAAAGGAATATTCGAGCGACAAACGCAATGCAAGCGGCATATTGACAAGAAATGACATTCGTATCCTAACAAACTCGAAAAGGGTATCTCCCGGCTCTAAAAATCAAACGTATCGACCTAAATAAAGCATTTTGAACTTGAAAACGATGTCGGGCTGCCTTCAGCAACACCCGGCATTGTTTATCTTGAAAAGAGGAATAAAATGTGAAAAATGATGTAATTCGGAGCTTCGTACGCAAAGTTATGTTATTTCAAAGCCCGTCGTACAATTCATTGTTTTAGTCGTCTAATCACGTGAAAACAAAAACAAAAAGCGGAAAAGGGGTGCAACAGTAGAGACAAACGCAAACAGGAAATAGGAAGCAAAAGCAATATACGAGAGACAAACGCAACGCAAGCGGCGTATTAAGAAGAAATGACATTCGTATCCTAACAAACTCAAAAAGGGCATCTTCCGGCTCTAAAAATCAAACGTATCGACCTAAATATAGCATTTTAATCTCGAAAACGAGGTCGGGCTGCCTTCAGCAACACGCGGCATCGTTTATCTCGAAAAGATGAATAAAATGTGAAAAAATCATGTAATTCGGAGCTTCGTACGCAAAGTTATGGTATTTAAAAGCCCATCGTACAATTCATTGTTTTAGTCGTCTAATCACATGAAAACAAAACGAAAAGCGGAAAACGGGTGCAACACGAGAGACAAACACAAATAGGAAATAGGAAGCAAAAGGAATATCCGAGAGACAAACGCAACGCAAGCGGCGTATTGACAAGAAATGACATTCGTATCCCAACAAACTCGAAAAGGGCATCGTTCGGCTCTAAAAATCCAACATATCGATCAAAATAAAGCATTTTGATTTAGAAAACGGGGTCGGGCTGCCTTCTGCAACACGAAGCATCGTTTATCTGGAAAAGAGGAATAAAATGTGAAAAAATCATGTAATTCGGAGATTCATACGGAAAGTTACGGTATTTCAAAGCCCGTCGAACAATTATTTGTTTCAGTCGTCTAATCACGTGAAAACAAAAACGAAAAGCGGAAAAGGGGTGCAACACGAGAGACAAACGCAAATAGGAAATAGGAAACAAAAGGAATATCGGAGAGGCAAACACAAGCAAGCGGCGTATTGACAAGAAATGACATTCGTATCCCAACAATCCAACGTATCGACCTAAATAACGTTTATTGAGCTTGAAAACGGGGTCGGGCTGCCTTCAACAACCCGCAGCATTGTTTATCTCAAAAAGAGGAATAAAATGTGAAAAAATCATGTAATTCGGAGGTTAGTACGCAAAGTTATTGTATTTCAAAGCCAGTCGTACAATTCATTCTTTTAGTCGCCAAATCACGTGAAACAAAAACAAAAAGCGGAAAAGGGGTGCAACACGAGAGACAAACGCAAATAGGAAATAGAAAGCAAAAGGAATATCCGAGTGGAAAACGCAACGCAAGCGGCGTATTGACAAGAAATGACATTCGCATCCTAACAAACTCGAAAAGGGCATCTTCCGGCTCTAAAAATCCATCGTATCGATCTAAATAAAGCATTTTGAGCTTGAAAACGGGGTCGGGCTGCCTTCAGCACCCGCAGCATTGTTTATCTCGAAAATATGAATAAAATGTGAAAAAATCATGCAATTCGGAGCTTCGTATGCAAAGTTATGGTATTTCAAAGCCCGTCGTACAATATATTGTTTTAGTCGTCTAATCTCGTGAAAACAAAAACGAAAAGCGGAAAAGGGGTGCAAGACGAGAGACAAACGCAAATAGGAAATGGGAAGCAAAAGGAATATCTGAGAGACAAACGCAACGCAAGCGCGTATTGACAAGAAATGACATTCGTATCCAAACAAACTCGAAAAAGGAATCTTCCAGCTCTAAAAATCCAACGTACGGACCTAAATGAAGCATTTTGAGCTTGAAAACGGGGTCGGGCTGCCTTCAGCAACCCGCAGCATGGTTTATCTCGAAAAGAGAAATAAAATGTGAAAAAAACCATGCATTTCGGAGCTTCGTACGCAAAGTTATGGTATTTCAATGCCCACCGTACAATTCATTGTTTTAGTCGTCTAATCACGTGAAAACAAAAACAAAAAGCGGAAAATGGGTGCTACACGAGAGATAAACGCAAATAGGAAATAGGAAGCAAAAGGAATATCCTAGAGACAAACGCATCGCAAGCGGAGTATTGACAAGAAATGACCTTCGTATCCCACTAATCTCGAAAAGGGCATCTTCCGGCTCTAAAAATCCATCGTACCGACCTAAACAAAGCATTTTGAGCTCGAAAACAGGGTCGGGCTGCCTTCAGCAACCTGCAGCATCGTTTATCTCGAAAAGAGTAATAAAATGTTGAAAAAATCATGTAATTCCGAGCTTCGTATGCAAAGTTATGGTATTTCAAAGCCCGTCGCACAATTCATTCTTTTAGTCGTCTAATCACGTGAAAACAAAAACAAAAAGCGGAAAAGGGATGCAACACGAGAGACAAGCGCAAATAGGAAATAGGAAGCAAAAGGAATATCCGAGGGATAAACGCAACGCAAGCGGCGTATTGACAAGAAATGACAACGAAAAGCGGAAAAGGGGTTCAACACGAGAGACAAACACAAATAGGAAATAGGAAGCAAAAGGAATATCCAAGAGACAAACGGAACGCAAGCGGAGTATTGACAAGAAATGACATCTGTTTCCCAACAAACTCGAAAAGGGCATCTCCCGGCTCTAAAAATCCAACGTATCGGCCTAAACAAAGCATTATGAGCTCAAAAACGGGGCGAGCTGCCTTAAGCAATCCACAGCATCGTTTATCTCGAAAAGAGGAATAGAATAAGAAAAAAACATGTAATTCGGAGCTTTGTACGCAAAGTTATGGTATTTCAAAGCACGTCGTCCAATTCATTGTTTTAGTCGTTAAATCACGTGAAAAAAAAAACAAAAAGCGGAAAAGGGGTGCAACACGAGAGACAAACGCAAGTAGGAAAGAGGAAGCAAACTGAATATCCAAGAGACAAACGCAACGCAAGCGGCATATTGACAAGAAATGATATTCGTAACCTAACAAACTCAAAAGGGCATCTTCTGGCTCTAAAAATCCATCGTATCGACCTAAATAAAGCATTTTGTGCTCCCAAACGGGGTCGGGTTGCCTTCAGCATCCCACAACATCGTTTATCTCGAAAAGAGGAATAAAATCTGAAAAATTATGTATTTTGGAGCTTCGTACGCTAAGTTATGGTATTCCAAATCCCGTCGTACAATTCATTGTTTTAGTTGTCTTATCACGTGAAAACAAAAACAAAAGCGGAAAAGGGGTTCAACACGAGAAACAAACGCAAATAGGAAATAGGGCAAAGCGAATATCCAAGAGACAAACGCAACGCAAGCGGCGTATTGACAACAAATGACATTCGTAACTTAACAAACTCGAAAAGGGCATCTTCCGGCTCTAAAAACCCATCGTATCGACATAAATAACGCATTTTGAGCTCAAAAATGCGGTCGGGTTGCCTTCAGCAATCCGCCGCATGGTTTATCTCGAAAAGAGGAATAAAATGAGAAAACATCATGTAATTCGGAGCTTCGTACGCAAAGTAATGGTATTTCAAAGCCCATCGTACAATTCATTGTTTTCGTCGTCTAATCACGTGAAAACAAAAAAATAAAGCGGAAATGGGGTGAAACACGAGAGACAAACGCAAATAGGAAATACGAAGCAAATAGAATATCCAAGAGACATACACAACGCAAGCGGCGTATTGACAAGAAATGACATTCGTAACCTAACAAACTCAAAAATGGCATCTTCTAGCTCTAAAAATCAAACGTATCGACCTAAATAAAGCATTTTAAGCTCGAAAACGGGGTTGGGCTGTCATCAACAACCCACGGCATGGTTTATCTCGAAAAGAGAAATAAAATGTGAAAAAAACCATGTAATTAGAGCTTCGTACGCAAAGTTATGGTATTTTAAAGGCCGTCGTACAATCCATTGTTTTCGTCGTCTAATCACGTGAAAACAAAAATAAAAAGAGGAAATGGGGTGCAACACCATAGACAAACACAAATAGGAAATAGGAAGCAAACAGAATATCCAAGAGACAAAAGCAACACAAGCGGCGTATTGACAAGAAATGACATTCGTAACCTAACAAACTCGAAAAGGGCATCTTCTGGCGCTAAAGTTCAAACATATCGACCTAAATAAAGTATTTTGAGCTTGTAAACGGGGTCGGGCTGCTTTTAGGATCCCGCAGCATCGTTTATCTCGAAAAGAGGAATAAAATGTGAAAAAATCATGTAATTCGGAGCTTCGTAGAGTAATTTATGGTATTTCAAAGCCCAACGTACATACATTGTTTTAGTCGTCTAATAACATGAAAACAAAAACAAAGAGCGGAAAAGGGGTGCAATACGAGAGACAAACGCAAATAGGAAATTGGAAGCAAAACGCATATCCAAGAGATAAACGCAACGCAAGCGGCGTATTGACAAGAAATGACATTCGTATCCTAACAAACTCGAAAAAGGCATCTGCCGGCTCTAAAAATCAACCGAATCGACCTCAATAAAGCATTTTGAGCTCGAAAACGGGGTCGGGCTGCCATGAGCACCCGAGGCATGGTTTATCTCGGAAAGAGGAATAAAATGTGAAAATATCATGTAATTCAGATCTTCGTACGCTAAGTTATGGTATTTCAAAGACCATCGTACAATTCATTGTTTTAGTCATCTAATCATGTGAAAACAAAAAGAAAAAGCGGAAAAGTGGTGCAACACGAGAGACAACCGCAATAGGAAATAGGAAGCAAACGGAATATCCGAGAGACAAACGCAACGCAAGCGGCGTATTGACAAGAAATGACATTCGTAACATAACAAACTCGTAAAGCGCATCTTCCGGCTCTAAAAATCCATCGTATCGACCTAAATAAAGCATTTTGAGCTTGAAAACAAGGTTGGGCTGCCTTCAGCATCCCGCAGTATCGTTTATCTCGAAAAGAGTAATAAAATGTGAAAAAATCAAGTAATTCGGAGCTTCGTACGCTCAGTTATGGTATTTCAAAGCCCGTCATACAATTCATTGTTTTAGTCGTGTAATCAGGTGAAAACAAAAACAAAAAGCGGAAAAGGGGTGCAACACGAGAGACAAACGCATATAGGAAATAGGAAGCAAAGGAATATCCAAGAGACAAACGCAGCGCAAGTGGCGTATTGAAAGAAATGACATTCGTAACCTAACAAACTCGAAAAGGGCATCTTCCGGCTCTAAAAATCCATCGTATCGACCTAAATAAAGCATTTGGAGCTCCAAACTGGAGTCGGGCTGCCATCAGCAACCCGAGGCATGGTTTACCTCGAAAATAGGAATAAAATGTGATAAAAATCAAGTAATTCGGAGCTTCGTACGCAAAGTTATGTTATTTCAAAGCCTGTCGTACAATTCATTGTTTTAGTCGTCTAATCACGTGAAAACAAAAACAAAAAACGGAAAATGGGTGCAACACGAGAGACAAACGTAAATTGGAAATAGGAAGCAAAAAGAATAATCGAGAGACAAACGCAACGCAAGCGGCGTATTGACAAGAAATGAAATGCGTATCGTAACAAACTTGAAAAGGGCATCTTCCGGCTCTAAAAATCAAATGTATCGACCTAAATAAAGCATTTTGAGCTTGAAAACGGGGTTGGGCTGCCTTCAACAACCCCGACATGGTTTTATCTCGAAAAGAGGAATAAAATGTGGAAAAATTAATGTAATTCGGAGCTTCGTACACAAAGTTATGGTATTTCAAAGCCCATGATACAATTCATTGGTTTAGTCGTCTAATCACGTGAAAACAAAAACAAAAAGCGGAAAAGGGGTGCAACACGAGAGAAAAACGAAAAGAGGAAATTTCGTATCCTAACAAACTCGGAAACGGCATCTCCCAGCTCTAAAAATCCATCGTATCGACCTAAATAAAGCATTTTGAGCTCGAAAATGGGGTCGGGCTGCCTTCAGCATGCCGTAGCATCGTTCATCTCGAAAAGAGGAATAAAATGTGAAAAATCATGTAATTCGGAGCTTCATACGCAAAGTTATGGTATTACAAAGCCCGTCGTACCATTCATTATTTAAGCCGTCTAGTCACGTGAAAACAAAAACAAAAAGCGGAAAAGGGGTGCAACACGAGAGATAAACGCAAATAGGAAATAGGAAGCAAACGGAATATCCAAGAGACAAACGCAACGGAAGCGGCATATTGACAAGAAATAACATTCGTAACCTAACAAACTCGAGAAGGGCATCTTCCACCTCTAAAAATCAATCGTATCGACCTAAATAAAGCATTTTGAGCTCGAAAACAGGGTCGGGCTGCCTTCAGCATGCCGTAGCATCGTTCATCTCGAAAAGAGGAATAAAATGTGAAAAATCATGTAATTCAGAGCTTCGTACGCTAAGTTATGGTATTTCAAAGCCCGTTGTACAATTCATTGTTTTAGTCATCTAATCACGTGAAAACAAAAACAAAAAGCGGAAAAGGGGTGCAACACGAGAGACAAACGCAAATAGGAAATAAAGCAAAGCGAGTATCCGAGAGACAAATGCAACGCAAGCGACATATTGAAAAGAAATTACATTCGTATCCTAAGAAACTCGAAAAGGCAATCTTTCGACTCTAAAATTTTAACATATCGACCTAAATAAAGTATTTTGAGCTCCAAAATGGGGTTGGCCTGCCTTCAGCAACACGTTGCATCGTTTATCTCGAACAGAGAAATAAAATGGGAAAAAATCATGTAATTCGGAGTTTCGTACGCAAAGTTATGGTATTTCAAAGCCCGTCGTACAATTCATTGTTTTAGTCGTCTAATCACGTGAAAACAAAAACAAAAA
>CM071862.1:11188553-11220420 GCA_036759665.1 Gynandropsis gynandra | reverse complement strand
TGTAATTCGGAGCTTCATACGCAAAGTTATGGTATTTCAAAGCCCGTCGTACAATTCATTGTTTTCATAGTCTAATCACATGAAACAAAAACAAAAAGCGGAAAAGGGGTGCAACACGGGAGACAAACGCAAATAGGAAATAGGAAGAAAAAGGAATATCCGAGAGATAAACGCAATGCAAGTGGCGTATTGACAAGAAATGACATTCGTATCCTAACAAACTCGAAAAGGGCATCTCCCGGCTCTAAAAATCCATCCTATCGACCTAAATAAAGCATTTTGAGCTTGAAACGATGTCGGGCTGCCTTCAGCATCCCGCGGCATTGTTAATCTCGAAAAGAGGAATAAAATGTGAAAAATCATGTAATTCGGAGCTTCATACGCAAAGTTATGGTATTTCAAAGCCCGTCGTACAATTCATTGTTTTCATAGTCTAATCACATGAAACAAAAACAAAAAGCGGAAAAGGGGTGCAACACGGGAGACAAACGCAAAAAGGAAATAGGAAGCAAAAGGAATATCCGAGAGACAAACGCAACGCAAGCGGCGTATTGACAATAAATGACATTCGTAACCTAACAAACTCGAAAACGGCATCTTCCGACTTTAAAAATCAAATGTATCGACCTAATAAAGCATTTTGAGCTTGAAAACGATGTCGGGCTGCCTTCAGCAACCCGCGGCATTGTTTATCTCGAAAAGAGGAATAAAATGTGAAAAATCATGTAATTCGGAGCTTCGTACGCAAAGTTATGGTATTCCAAAGCTCGTCGTATAATTCATTGTTTTGGTCGTCTAATCACGTGAAAACAAAAACAAAAAGCGGAAAAGGGGTGCAACACGAGAGACAAACGCAAATAGGAAATAGGAAGCAAAGGAATAGCCAAGAGACAAACGCAACGCAAGCGTCGTATTGACAAGAAATGACATTCGTATCCTAACAAACTCGAAAAGGGCATCTTCCGGCTCCAAAAATCCATCGTATCGACCTAAATAAAGCATTTTGAGCTCCAAAACAGGGTCGGGCTGCCTTCAGCAACCCACAGCATCGTTTATCTCGAAAAGAGGAATAAAATGTGAAAAAACCATGCAATTCGAAGCTTCGTACGCAAAGTTATGGTATTTCAAAGCCCGTCTTACAATTCATTGTTTTAGTCATCTAATCACGTGAAAACAAAAACAAAAAGCGGAAAAGGGGTGCAACCCGAGAGACAAACGCAGATAGGAAATAGGAAGCAAAAGGAATATCCGAGAGACAAACGCAACGAAAGCGGCATATTGACAAGAAATGACATTCGTATCCTAACAAACTCGAAAAGGGCATCTTCCGGCTCTAAAAATCCATCATATCGACCTAAATAAAGCATTTTGAGCTTGAAAACGGGGTTGGGTTGCCTTCAGAAACCCACAACATGGTTTATCTCGAATAGAGGAATAAAATGTGAATAAATCATGTAATTCGGAGCTTCGTACGCAAAGTTATGGTATTTCAAAGCCCGTTGTACAATTCATTGTTTCAGACGTCTAATCACGTGAAAACAAAAACAAAAAGCCGAAAAGGGGTGCAACACGAGAGACAAACGCAAATAGGAAATAGGAAGCAAACGGAATATCTAAGAGACAAACGCAACGCAAGCGGCGTATTGACAAGAAATGACATTCGTATCCTAACAAACTCGAAAAATGGCACCTTCCAACTCTAAAACTCCATCGTATCGACCTAAATAAAGCATTTTGAGCTCTAAATCGGGGTCGAACTGCCTTCAGCAACCCGCAGCATGGTTTATCTCGAAAAAAAGAATAAAATATGAAAAAAATCATGTAATTCGGAGCTTCGTACGCAAAGTTATGGTATTTCAAAGTTCGTCGTACAATTCATTGTTTTAGTCGTCTAATCACGTGAAAACAAAAACAAAAAGCGGAAAAGGGGTGCAACACGAGAGACAAACGCAAATAGGAAATAGGAAACAAAAGGAATATCCGAGGGACAAACGCAACGCAAGCGGCGTATTGACAAGAAATGACATTCTTATCCTAACAAACTCGAAAAGGGGCATCTTCCGGCTCTATATATCAAACGTATCGACCTAAATAAAGCATTTTGAGCTTGAAAATGGGGTGGGCTGCCTTCAGAAACCCGCATCATGGTTTATCTCGAAAAGAGGAATAAAATGTGAAACAAAATCATGTAATTTGGAGCTTCGTACGCAAAGTTATTGTATTTCAAAGCCCGTCGTACAATTCATTGTTTTAGTCGTCTAATCATGTGAAGAAAAAAACAAAAAGCGGAAAAGGGGTGCAACACGAGAGACAAACGCAAATAAGAAATAGGAAGCAAAGGAATAGCCAAGAGACAAACGCAATGCAAGCGGCGTATTGACAAGAAATGACATTCGTATCATAACAAACTCGAAAAAGGGCATCTTCTGGCTCTAAAAATCAAACATATCGACCTAAATAAAGCATTTTGTGCTCGAAAATGCCATCGGGCTGCCTTCAGCAACCCGCAACATCGTTTATCTCGAAAAGAGGAATAAAACGTGAAAAATCATGTAATTTGGAGCTTCGTACGCAAGGTTATGGTATTTCAAAGCCTGTCATACAATTCATTGTTTTAGTCGTCTAATCACTTGAAAACAAAAAAAAAGGCGGAAAAGGGGTGCAACACGAGAGACAAACGCAAATAGGAAATAGGAAGCAAAAGGAACATCCGAGAGATAAATGCAACGCAACCGGCGAATTGACAAGAAATGACATTCATATCCTAACAAACTCGAAAAGGGCATCTCCCGGCTCTAAAAATCAAACTTATCGACCTAAATAAAGAGTTTTGAGCTTGAAAATGGGGTCGGGCTGCATTCAGCAACTCGCATCATGGTTTATCTTAAAAAGAGGAATAAAATGTGAAAAAATCATGCAATTCGGAGTTTCGTATGAAAAGTTATGGTATTTCAAATCCCGTCGCACAATTCATTGTTTTAGTCGTCTAATCATGTGGAAACAAAAACAAAAAGCGGAAAAGGGGTGCAACACGAGAGATAAACGCAAATAGGAAATAGGAAGCAAAAGGAATATCCAAGAGACAAACGCAACGCAAGTGGCGTATTGATAAGAAATGACATTCGTATCCCAACAAACTCGTAAAGGGCATCTTCTGGCTTTAAAAATCAATCGTATCGACCAAAATAAAGGATTTTGAGCTCGAAAACGAGGTCGGCTGCCTTCAGGAACCCGCGGTATGGTTTATCTCGAAAAGAGGAATAAAATGTGAAAAAAATCATGTAATTCGGAACTTCGTACATAAAGTTATGGTATTTCGAAGCCCGTCGTACAATTCATTGTTTTAGTCGTCTAATCACATGAAAACAAAAACAAAAACAAAAAGCGGAAAATCAGTGCAACGCGAGAGATAAACGCAAATAGGAAATAGGAAGCAAAAGGAATATCCGAGAGAAAAACGCAACGCAAGCGGCGTCTTGACAAGAAATGACATTCGTATCCTAACAAACTCGAAAAGGGCATCTCCCGGCTCTAAAACTCAAACGTATCCACATAAATAAAGCATTTTCAGCTTGAAAACAGGGTCGGACTGCATTCAGCAACCCGCATCATGGTTTATCTCGAAAAGAGGAATAAAATGTGAAAAATTCATGCAGTTCGGAGCTTCGTATGCAAATTTATGGTATTTCAAAGCCCGTCGTACAATTCATTTTTTTAGTCGTCTAATCATGTGAAAACAAAAACGAAAAGCGGAAAAGGGGTGCAACATCAGAGACAAACGCAAATAGGAAATAGGAAGCAAAAGGAATATCCAAGAGACAAACGCAACGCAAGCGGCGTATTGACAAGAAATGACATTCGTATTCTAACAAACTCGAAAAGGGCATCTTCCAGCTCTAAAAATCAATCGTATCGACCTAGATAAAGAATTTTGAGCTCGAAATCGGGGTCGGGCTGCCTTCAGCAACCCGTGGCATGGTTTATCTCGAAAATAGGAATAAAATGTAAAACAAATCATGTAATTCGGAGCTTCAGACGCAAAGTTATGGTATTTCAAATCCCGTCGTACAATTCATTGTTTTAGTCGTCTAATCACGTGAATACAAAAACAAAAAGCGGAAAAAGGGTGCAACATGAGAGACAAACGCAAATAGGAAATAGGAAGCAAAAGGAATATCTGAGAGACAAACGCAACGCAAGGGGCGTATTGACAAGAAATGACATTCGTAACGTAATAAACTTGAGAAGGGCATCTTCCGACTCTAAAAATCCATCGTATTGACCTAAATAAAGCATTTTGAAAGCATTGTCGGGCTGCAATCAGCAATCTGGGGCATGGTTTATCTCGAAAAGAGGAATAAAATATGAAAAAATCATATAATTCGGAGCTTCGTACGCAAAGTTATGGTATTTCAAAAACCATCGTACAATTCATTGTTTTAGACGTCTAATAACGTGAAAACAAAAACAAAAAGCGGAAAAGGGGTGCAACACGAGAGACAAACGCAAATAGGAAATAGGAAGCAAAAGGAATATCTAGGAGACAAATGCAGTGCAAGCGGCGTATTGACAAGAAATGACATTCGTATCCTAACAAACTCGAAAAGGGCATCTCTCGGCTATAAAAATCAAACATATCGACATAAATAAAGCATTTTAAGCTTGAAAACGGGGTCGCACTGCACTCAGCAACCCGTGGCATGCTTTATCTCGAAAAGAGGAATAAAATGTTAAAAAGTTCATGTAATTCGGAGCTTCGTACGCAAAGTAATGGTATTTCAAAGCCCGTCGTACAATTCATTTTTTTGTCATCTAATCATGTGAAAACAAAAACAAAAAGCGGAAAAGGGGTGCAAAACGAGAGACAAATGCAAATAGGAAATAGGAAGCAAAAGGAATATCCAAGAGACAAACGCAACGCAAGCGGCGTATTGACAAGAAATGAAATTCGTATCCTAACAAACTCGAAAAGGGCATCTTCCGGCACTAAAAATCAAACGTATCGACCTAAATAAAGCATTTTGAGCTCGAAAATGGGGTCCGGCTGCCTTCAGCAACCCGTAGCATGCTTTATCTCGAAAAGAGGAATTGTTCAGTAAGTTTGTTAATAGAAGAAATAACAAAACATGTTAATGGAGTAATAATATAAAACTTATCTATTCAATATCAATCGGATCTCAATTTTTATATTGGAGCTTGGCAGGCGTAAATTTGATCATTGCATAGCAACGAGGAGTCCAACAACATCTACAAGTTTAAACATTCAATAGATGAGTTTAGTAGTAAAGAAGAAGCAGTATATTTGATTTTTTTGCAAATGTATTTACCCGATACAACTTCTCTGCGGCCAACCAATCCAACCAATTGTCGGTATGAACGAATCCTAAATTTGTATATCGGAATTGTATGAATCGCATCCGTCACTTTCTCAACAACTGTATCCTCTCTAAAAGATATGTGCATAGTATTGTCGGTTAACTTGTAGTGACCAACATTCGGAAGTATTGTCAAATTCTTTAGGATAAATATATCTCCTTCTCTTATGTATTGGTTGTATTTAGAAACACCGCCAAGAGATTTATGTTCTTCAATGGTAGTTCTCTGCAATATATCATTTACATGATGATGAAAGATATTTATATAATATGGAATACGCAAATACATTAACAGAACTTACTTTTCACTTAGGAATAAAAAACCAAGACCAAGCAAAAGATTGTTAATGAATGTGTTTCGTCTCCTCCAAATTCTTAAAATTTCCTAAAAGACATTGTTACTTAGCGTCCGATGTCATAGATCCATGATATGGTACGATGTGCACGTGTATCACGCATCTCAAGCTTGGATCTAAATCATGTAAAATAAAAAGTACATAATAAGATCAGTGAGAGGTAAATAGAAGATGATTGTAAGCATAAGTGAACAAACCTTATTTAAAATTGTGATGTAATATATAATATTATTGGTCATTTGCAACCACGAAAGTAAATAACATGTCATAGTGCAGTTCATTAAATCTTATTCGGTATAGTTATGGTAATACATTATAGGTTATTTGGTGCGAGTGCAACTAATATTAAAGTTTTGAAGGACTTTGATTTTTGTTTTAAAATTGTGTAAACATCTGAATTGACACTTACCTCAAGATTTATGTAGACCCTTGAAAATTTCTCTATAAACAATGTTTGTGACATTTGGTTCTTGTTCAGTGGAATTGGCACGATCAATGATCCTCAACCCATCATTATTTTGTTATAGTATTTTAGTTCATTTTCGTAGTTAGTTTACCGAGCATTAAGCATCACTTAGTCCTTTTTCATCAGTTTCTCGTGTTATTGCAGAAAATAAAATATCGGGATACAAACACGAGTAAATGAAGCAAAACTAAGCAAACCCACTCTCCTATCATCTATGCACGGTCAGTATTCAAAGAATTATAAACCGGAGAAGAGAAATAGAAGCAATGGCCGCTTACAAAAATGGAAATTGTTGGCCTTTCGAACAAAATGGAAATGTGGTGGCTGCCTACACAAAATGGAAGCATGGCTGGAGATGAGGAATGGAAATAAGTATTTGCAGCCTACAAGAAATAGAAATCAGCCGCTGGCCTTCAAAAATGGAAACTCACGGCTGGAACAAAAATGGAAACTTTTGGTGGCTGGAACAAAAACGGAAACTTTCGGTTGCTGGAACAAAATTAAGAAGAGTACGGCTAGAAAATGGAAAGGAAACATGGTTTATATAAAATAGAAGCAAGTTGCTGGAACAAAATGTAAACATCCAACTGTCAACCCAAAACTGGAAAGATAGCCGCCTACACGAGAATGGGAAACTGCAACCGTCGGAGATAGAAAATGGAAATGATTGCTGGAACAATTAATGGAAACACAAGAACAAGAAAGAAGACAGCCATGCAAGGAGGAAAGGAGGAAAAAAGAAAAGGATATCGTTGTTGCACAAGAGGAAGAGAAAACACATGCTGCTGAAGAAAATGGAAACCGAAAAAATGGAAATTAGCCAAAGAGGAAAGGAGGACGAAAAGGAATGGGCTGGAGAGCTTAGATTCGGCCAAAGAGGAAAAGAAGGAGAAAAGGAAAGAAAGGAGAGAGGAAAGGGGACGTAGGGCTCAAGAGGGCAGAAGAAATTCGGACACCACACATAAGACTACACAACACACACGTAGAGAGAAGAGGAGAGCAGCACGCCGGAAGGCTGAAGACGGAGCGACGAACTCGAAACACGGAGGAGCTGTTGAAGACTACGGTATTAGGATAGGGAGGAATCTCATTCCATATCTATGTTGAATATAGTTTTCTTTTGCGTTTCATTTTCTAAGTCTATGTCCGAGTAGTTTAGAAGTTACGAGTTAGAGATCTTTGTCGATATGTAACGAAGTCTTGTTCCTAATGCTTGGTGGTTCTAAATGCTTTTTTTCTTGTATGCCACTTGAATGAATGATTTTGGTATTTGATCGTTTTCAGATTGATTGGTTGTTTTTAATGTTGTCATCCTTGTACGCCACTTGAATGAATTATTGTAGAAGTCTAATGAATCTATGCCAGGGGATTAGACTTTGGAACTTAGCCATGATTTAGGATTTAATCAATTTAGAATCTACGCCAGATCCGTTGATTGAATCTAGGGGTTAGGATAGCGGTCTTAGTGCGTCTAGTGGGTGAAATTATGCAATTTGAAGATTGGTAGTACACACGCTAGATAGTAGACAAGTCTATGCCAGTCAGTTCCTATATTAGAGCTTGAATTCTCTGAATTCGTTATAACATCTATGACCAATGTTAGAACTTCATTACATTATTGTGCATCTCTCGAAACCTGTGGTGCTTAGTTAATTAATTTAATTCGTTAATTAGGTAGTTTAGTTTTATTTGCATTCCAAACACTCATTGATTTTTACCGTCCTATTCATCAGTTTACTAGCTTTAGAGTTGCATCAATTCCTTGTGTTCGACCCTGGTACTATACGATTCGTATTCTTGCGGAAGCGTTATTCTAGGTATTTTATTACTTGAGATTAACCACATCAAGTTTTTTGGCGCCATTTTCTTTCTTTTTGAGTCAATTTGCTTTAACCTCTCGGAGCTTAATCGATTTTTGTGTGCTCTATTTTGTGAGATAATATGAATGAGGTACATCCCTTGTACGCCGGTATAGCTAAAGCAAAAGATCAAGTTGCCGGAATTTATCATATGCTGTCTAACTCAAGCCGTCCGCATTACATGGAGCAATCATGGGAATAAGAAGTTCGGGGGGTATGAAGAAATGAACTACATGAGTTACAATCAGCCTTTCGGGAACACATACAACCCCGGATGGAGAGATCACCCAAACTTCCCATATAGGAACTCTAACAGTGAGATGAATGCGCAACATCTATCGAGAAATTTGCAGCCGCGAGCGATGCAACGAAAACAAAACTTTCAGCCATGGATGCACCCCTTAACTCAAAATTATCAATCACGTCTGCCCCCATGTCCGCAGCAAGAAGTTAACGCCGATATAATGTCTATGCTCGCTCAAATCTTCCAAAGAGAGAAAGATCAATACGCCAAGCTTAGAGAGATGAGAGCAGATTATGGAGATGTAAATAAGGAGGTTATGGAACTTGAAACGCACCTAAAGATCTTAGACAATCAAATTGCACAACTTGTTGTGCATTCCTTTAAACTGCAAGGAGTTCTACCGGGAAGACCGGAAGCAAATCCTCGTGGGCATGTCAAAAAATTTTAAATAAGGAATGGTAAGACGGTGGATCAGCCTGTTCCTTTGACGTCTGAAAGGGGTGAAGCATCTATCACAGTGGCGGAAAAGGCCGTCAACAAGCTTAAGGAGAAGCTCGAGGAGGAAGAGAAGCCAAAATATGTAAAACCAACCCCGAAGCCACCTCCTTTGTTGTTTCCACAACGTCAACACAGGAAAATGGTAGATCAACCCAATCCTTCAACATTTGCAAAGGATGAAATCTATTACAACAATGGAAAAGGGCAGTAACGTTGAAGAGCACAAAAAGAAACTCGAGGAGGAAGAGGAGCCAAAGTACGTAAACCCAGATCCGACGCCGCCTCCATTGCCATTCCCACAATGTCAATGCAAGAAAATGGTGGATAAATCCACTCCTTCGATATTTGAAAAGGAGGACACACCTAACACAACAGTGGAAAAGGTCAGTGACGTTGACAAACACAAGAAGAAAATCGACGAAGAAGTGGAGCCTAGCTTGAACGACACACTTAAGCAGCCATTCATTATAGATTCGGTGCTCTACGACGACGTCTTGGAGAAATTAGCCGAGGAAGTTGTTAAAGAAATTAGGAGTATGGATTCACTAGAAACGACCCTCTTAGCAAATGGAGAATCATTATATAAGGATCTAAATGAGCTGCTAGCCAACAGAATGAAGAAGGAACCCCCCGACTGAGACTTCCGCACAACCCACACTAAATGTGCCACAAATCAATACATAAATAATCCCAAGACATCGAGAAGCTACTCCAAACTCCCAGCACATAATTGGAGTATCGACAAGGCACCCAAGGTGAAGATGAAACCTTCACCACAAGGGCTCGTGATAACACGTAATCCGTTATAGTTTTTATAGCATTCTTAGGTCTAGTTTAGAATAGATTATTTATATTTCATTCATTTATTGAGTATATTCGAAGACTTTATCCACATTTCGTGTTTTGCATAGGAAACGAAGACACGAGAAGAAACACGAGTGATTTTGGCTATCTAACCCCGAAAACGTAGGTTCAACTTGTGCAAGGCGACGGATGGAAGCGAGCACTCAAACACCAAGCGAAAGGAGCGGAAACAACACCTCAAGTCATGCCCGCTCGGGTGGATTGGGAGTACCCGGTCGTGCTGATTGCTACCAAACATCCCCGTAGCTTTGCACGACTCGGGCACTCAAGGAACACGACCTGGGAGGTGTGCCCGCTCGGGTCCATTTGGTGTGCCCGCTCGGGCTCATTCATGTCATGAAAACCCCGAAGGTTTGCACGACTCGGGCTGATGAAGCACACGGTCGGGCATGGTGCCCGCTCGGGCTCAAAGGTGTGCAACCCGGTCGGGTAGAGGTCTTGCACGAGCGGGTAAGGGACATGCCCACTCGGGTCCTTGGATCTCAACAAATTTCCCTAAGATCTAGAACGGCAAAATTAAAAGAAAAAGGAGATCTAAAGGAGGGCATTCGAACCAGAAGAGATCAGAGCAGATAGAGAGACATTAGAGCAAGAGGAAGAAGGAAGAAAAGACGGATCTACGGATCGGGAGCGAGGAGAATCTACCGAAGACATCGGTTTATGAATAGGGAGTTATCTCTTTCCATATCTATGTCGAATCTAGACTTCTCTTGTGTTTCCTTTTCTGTATCTATGTCTGAGTAGATCCTTTGCCATGGGTTAAGAGTGATTTGCCATGTTGTAACGAAGTCTATGCTTAATGAATGGTGGTACTTAATGCTTTCATTACCTGTACGCCACTTGAATGAATGAAATTGGTATCTATCATGTTTTCAGATTTCATGGTTGTTCTTAATGCTTTCTCTACCTGTACGCCACGGACAAGTCTACGCCAGTTAGTTCCTATAGGAGAGCTTGAATTCCCTGGATTCATGATAGTACCTAGACCAATTATCTTTTTAGAACTTCGTTACTTCATTAGGCAAACTCTCGACACCCATGGTGCTTAGCCATAAGTTTTATCTCTTCGATTTAGTTTAGTTTAGCTTAATCACAATCCCAACTTTAGTCATCTCACACGTCTATTCAATTAGTTTAATAGCTCATTAGTCGCATTAACTCCTTGTGTTCGACCCTAGTTACTACACGGTCCGTATTCTTGCGGAAGCGTTAGTCTAGGTTTTTATAACTTGATATAACGACCATCTGCTCGTGCAGCAAAAAATTCTGGAGACATTGAAGGAAACGAGAGACGAACGATTAACCGGTTTCATGGAGCGCATAACCGGACTTATGGACAGCTCGACCAAATTCTTTGGATAGCACGATCTAGCCCCCAATATATGAAACAACACAACCGAGCTTAGGGAGGACATGACCGATCGTGCAAGGAACCCAACTGATCCGCACGCTATACCCAATCGAGCATACTATGCACGCGAGTCGCTACGCACACGATGATGTCGAGGACGTCCACCTATGAGTAGCACGCCTTGGTCAGGCTCATGACCATAAACAAGCGCTTCTCGGGAGACAACACGAGCCCCATATCCATTTAGTTTGATTCATTTTATATTTTTCAAAATTCGATTCTTATTCTTTTTACATGCATGCACACTACTAGCCACTTCCATGTATCGTTTTCTCTTTTTCGGATTGTGTAACTTTTGTTACAGGTTTTCCACTCTAATATCATCCACAAAAAAGGAGAGACGCATATATCCAGTTGCATCAACTCGGGACAGCAAGCACACATCAGGTGCACACGTTCCTATCTATCTTATTTTTCCTCGAGTTTTTGCATGCTAGTCCTTCTCTTAGGTTTTGAACACCGGGACGGTGTTCCGTTCGAGTCTGGGGGGTACTCTTCGAGTGTCTTGGCTGTGATTAAGATTTAGATGCTGATTTCTTCGTTTTATTTTAGCTTTTATGTTAGTTTTGTTAGGATTAGACGGACGAATATCTATTACGAAAAATTTCAAACTTTTTCCATCTTTATGCAACTTTTTCGAATCGGGAACAAAAGTCTAGGTTTGCTGAAACGTACCTTTGGATATCAATTAGTTATTAGTTGTGCATGAATCCATAGCCTATAGTTGTATTCCGTCCCCTAGGTTTCAATCCCAAGTATTTATATCTCCGAGTATATCGTTCATTCTTGTTTTGTTTCAATCGCTATATTTCCATGCACTTACACTCCGCTGTCAATAGAATAAGGTCTTTAACTATTTTAGCCTTACATTGACATGTGTGCATCGGTATTGATTGTTCGGGTCTAACTGGTGGATCGAGGCTGGTTTTCTACGTCCTAAGGGTTAGAGTTGATGCGTAATCACAATAGTTTAATCAAAAGAAAAAAGAATCTGCAGTGACGCAATGTCTTCACTCTGCTAAGGTTACAAGATCTTATGAGTGTGCAAATTGGCAACCTGGGTCTAAGTAGAAGGTTGTCCTCTTCAACTCCGACGTCCTAGAAACTGAGTGTAAATTTTCAAAG
This sequence comes from Gynandropsis gynandra, assembly GCA_036759665.1. Lineage (NCBI taxonomy): Eukaryota > Viridiplantae > Streptophyta > Magnoliopsida > Brassicales > Cleomaceae > Gynandropsis > Gynandropsis gynandra. The sequence goes on along the minus strand of CM071862.1, from coordinate 11,208,222 downwards.
AAAAAAAATTATGTGGAAGCTGAAAAGAAGAAAAAGAGAACCGAAAAAGAAAAAGAATTTTCTAAAGAATGGTATCGAACTATTTCTGCATTAGAATATGTATGAAGATCACTTGGATGTTATCTAGGGATTAGTGAAATGAACTTAGGATATGTGTAGGATTGCACGTTTAGTGGCTTTCCTTAGATAGAGGTCTAAATTTGGTGACCTAGATCTATATTCGTGTGACGCGTTGTTTTGTAGGATGGCTGAACTTTTGAGTTGTTTGTGTTAGTATTCGGTTGTTGTCTAACTCCTCTCATTCTTAGTTCTAGTCTTGCTCGAGGACGAGTAAAGATTCATGTATGGGGATCGAGCATTAATTCCCTGTCTATCAATATGTTGTCTCCTTCTAATGAATCGTTCATAGTAATTCATACTACGTGTTGTGCCATCCCCAACAGCTAACAACCAATTTGAAAATTTTTCTCTTGATGTCGCAATTGCATATTGTGTTTTAAAGTATGTATATGAAACGTTTCCATAAGAATGCATAGTTTATTGTTGATATAATTGTTTCAACACGACCACCACGTGTGAATGACAATATTTACCAGAAATCACCACCTAATAGAACAGTTTCCCGCCAAATGGTTTTTCAATGGCATGGTTGTCGTCCATGGAAACAATATATTTCAATGTACGATCAAGTGCTTCAAATGTATTACGATGTGCTATGGGTGCTTCATTCCAAATAATTAAATCAGCCTCCATGAGCATTTTTGTACGACCACTGGGTAAAAGGACCACGACTATACCAGATGATACAACCGGTATGACAACTCGACGCTCAGATCGCAGTTTTGAAATTATTATCCTGTACAAGTACGTTTTCCCGTTCCACCAGTTCCATAAACTAAAAAAAAGTTTCCTCTCATTCCGTTCGACTGAGTCAATCACATTTCCATAAATTTCTTTTTGTTCTTCATTGATTGTTGAGAATAATTTTGAATGCTCTTTACATTCAAACTCCTCATCAATTTGCATTTCTTGTCTTATAAAGGAGTGTGTTATTTCATTCAAGATCTGGTCGTCAGGGGTGGGCATATCAAGATAATCTATTAGTAACTTTTCATGCTCTCTAAGGAGTTTCTCGATTTCAATGAGAGTGTACACTTCAATTTCAGATTCAGACAATCTCAAACCATCAAAATTGAACTCTTTTCTTCTTGAACACAATATCCGCACTAAGGGATCTCCAACAACCTCTCCATAACTCAAGTGATTTTCTTACCTCACAATATAGTAAGAGCGTTACAAACAGTTGCTTCAACTGCTTAGGCATCACCCATCTTGTGGCCTCTATCATAGCTTGATGCCATTCATTATCCTCATCCTATAAACCTCTCGCAATGCATGCATCCTTAAACGTATTATATGTCACACTGTAAACCATTTTTATGCTGTCATAATTCGTCGGGCCTTTTACAACGTCTAGTAACATTCGGAGGTAATACAACTCTCCTGACGTCGGATGAATATCGACAATGCGACCAAATGAAAAGCTTTGTTTCCTTTTGGACCAAATTTTATCCGAGGTTTTAAATACAAATCTTGTCGGGAACTCAACATATGTTAAGTGCCTCGCTTCTTCACATAATTCATTTGCTCTCATCCATTCTGTAAACACTGTGGCCTCTGCACCTGGTTTATTCATAACACGTTCCAGATCAGTTGAATCTTAAAAAGTTAAACTCAGTTCACTTTCAAGATGGACCGGTAAACGTAACACCGAGGGTTTTTGGTGGTGGATGCTAAATGCCAATATCCTCCAAACCGCTTTGCACGAAGATAAATATCTACACTCGAGATATGTATTGATTTCATTGATTTCAAACGTTTGTCCTGTCCCAATATCAGTGGGAATACCTCCACTGGAACCTCTTTCAATCAATAATGATGCCTTATCAACACCTGTGGTAATGTACTTAAAAAAATATTTAATCGCATGTGCTTTATGGCACCATTTTACGTTGATATGTGATCTATAATTTTTCAATAGGTCTAAGTTATGTGGGCAACAAATATGTTGTTTAGCTTGATATCTCCTTTCATTACATACTTTGTGTCGTCTTCCCTGCGTTTGTTACACGATATAACTAGATTCAATAATTTTTGTGTGATCAACGTACGGTCTAGGATATTTTTTTAACAAATACCTGTTTCCATACATGGTGAACATGGTCTGCCCAGGCCACAAGGTCCATGCATCATATGTTGTTCGACTAATCTAAATCCTTTGCTGTCGATTTCCTTGTTTGGAAGTTATGCTTGAATGAATGTGTCAATGTCAACAGAAGACGGGTTTTTGAATACGGGTTCCAGCCAAATAAGAATATGAGCATGAGGTAAACCATGCTTTTGGAACTCAATAGTGTATATAGTTGCAAGAAAACATAATATAATGAAAATAAAGATTTCACTCTGTAATCAATAAATTTAGTTCTGATGCAATTAGTAAGATGTAATCATGTTACCTGAGATAGGCTTTGGGAAGAAAACACCTGCAGCAAGATCTTCCAAAAAAATCTAGTTTGATTTGAAAGACTCGATATTCGATATCTGACCTATCGTTCAGATAGCCCTCTCCATATAATTCCAAATGACTCAGGATTTCTTACCATTTTGGATTAGCCATCATTGTTATACCGTAAAATCTTGTCCCTCCAAAACACTCTTTGTTTTGCCCATAAAAACTCTTCTATCTATAGTTTAGGATCACTTGACAATATTAAATCCGCGTATATCCCATTCATTGGAGTATGTCGCCCACTCATTTCCCTATCAGACCTACCTACGCATTGAATTTATATCTTGGATTTGCTGATTAAATAGCCAACTTATATCTACGATCAGACCATAGCCCTTTACAAATGAAACGACAAGAGGATATGGTTGGTTTAGTGGGGCTGTAACAGGGTCATGAACAGACACATGTTTTGGAGTGATGAAGAGACAGACGTGCGGGGAAGCTTTGATACCGAAAGACACAGTTGAAGAAGATACCAGTTCCAGTAGCGTAGACAAGCTATTTGTCCTCTGATAACGTCTATTTTGTTCATCATTCATTTGAACTTTACCAAGCATTAAAGCATCATTTAGTCCTCTTTTAGCGGTCTCTCGTGTTATTGCAGGAAATGAAATATCGGGATACAAACAAGAGTAAATGAAGCAAAACTAAGCAAAACCACTATCCTATCAGCTATGCACGGTCAGCATCCAAAGAATCATAAACAAGAAAAGAGAAATGGAAGCAATGGCCACTGACAAAAAAATGGAAACTATGGTCGCTTATAAAAATGGAAACTTTCGGTGATTGGAGCAAAAATGGAAAATTTTGGTTCCTACAACAAAATTAGGAAAAACACGGTTGGAACATGAAAAGGAAACATGTTCTATATCAAATAGAAGCAAGTTACTGGAACAAAATGTAAACTTCTAATCGCCTACACAAAAATAGAAAGATTGCCGCCTACACGAGAATTGGAAATTGCAACCGTAAAAGATAGAAAATGGAAATGGCTGCTAGAAAAATTAAAGGGAATGCAAGACCAAGAAAGAAGGAAGAAAAGCAAAGAGGAAAAGAAGGAAAAAGGAAAAGGAAATCGTTTCTGCACAAAAGGAAAAGGAAATACAAGCTGGTGAAGAAAATGGAAACTAGCGAAAAAGGAAATTTAGCAAAACAAGAAAAGGAACGTGTTGGCTACTTAAACCAAAAGGAAATATGGTTAGAAAAGAGGAAGAGGAGCTACATGGTTGAAAAATAAAGAGGAAACGTTGAAAATTACACAAGAATAGAAAAACAAGAGATGGAAAAACTCGGAAAAGGAACACTTCAGTGGTTGTAAGAAAAAGGAAATTCCAGCCACTAGAGAGGAAGAAAAGAGGACGGCCAAAGAGGAGAGATGAGAGAAAAGGAAAGAGGAGAAAGAGGGCAAAAAGAGAAGAGCTTCAGTAGCCCAATTCGTACAGCAAATTAGAGAGAAAAGAGAGCACACGAAGAGAGAGTAGAGAGAGAGCATAACGCGTACAAGGGCGAGGACAGGGCGACGAAGCCAAAGCGCGGAGGAGCTGTTGAAGACGTCGGTAATAGAATAGGGAGGGATCTCATTCTTTATCCATGTTGAATATAGTTATCTTTTGTGTTTCGTTTTCTAAGTTCATGTCCGAGTAGGTCCATAGCCATTGGTTAGAGAGCTTTGCCGATGTGTAATGAAGTTTTGTTCTTAATGCTTGGTTATAATATTTGATCGTTTCGGATTGATTGGTTGTTCGTAATGCTTTTGTTCTTGCTGGCCACTTGAATGAATGTTTATAAAAATCTAATTGCATTGGGAGATGAATTGGATTTTGGAACGTAGCCATGATATGAAGTTTCAATTGATTTAGAACCTTGGCCAGTCGGTTGATTGAACTTAGAAATTAGGATAGCGATCTTAATGCATCTAGTAGGTGAGATTACACAATTGGGAGACTGGTAGTACGTTTGCTAGATAGTGGCTTTAGGCATCGGGAGAGTCATTCCCTATAAAAGAGCTTGAATTTCCCGAATACGTAACGATATCTATAACCATGATCTTGTTAGAACTTCGTTGCATCATCGTGCATCTCTCGAAATCTGTGGTGTTTAGTCATTGAGTTTATCCCGTTATTTAGTTTAGTTTAGTTTCATTCGCATTCCCATCACTTATCGATTTCACACGTCTTATTCATTAGCTTACTAGCTTTAGAGTTGCATTAATTCCTCGTGTTCGACCCTGGTACTATACGATCCATATTCTTGCGGAAGCATTAGTCTAGGTAAATTGTTACTTGAGATTAACCACATCATCCTCGTATGCTTCAAAACCACCTTCCATTACTAATTTCGATCGGAAGTTCAGTCTCAAGGTTGGGGCAAAATCGCCGAAGGCGACGAACGCAGTGGAGCATAGTGTGCCATACCACGCTGATAGCGAGACGAAGGACCATCCGACCTTGGGAGCAAACCGCAGATGGAATACAACATAGATTGTCTGGGAGGACGGATGAGGGATGAAGAGAGGGCAACTGAGAGAGAGAATCGTCGGCCATGAGGGAAAAAGAAGAAGCGGGAAACTTTTGGTAGGCGGAACGGTCGACGATGAGGGGGAAGATAAATGGAAGTCAGAAAAGGAGAAGGATGAGTGGCGGGATGAGGGATGAAAAGAGAGTGAAGAGTGTTAGTTCTTTTTTTAAATAGAAGAAGAGTGTATAAAAAACAAAATGAAATCCCTAAATTTGAGATGAATTAATTCTAACCAAGACGATGAATTTCAAATGAATTCAAAATTAATCTGATATGAATATGTAAGCCGAATAAAAACTTAATGATTTTCTAGATATGAATTCTTAAATTGTTGTGTTTAACACAACCACGTCACTATTGACAATTACATTCAAATCTGTCGCTAATGAAAAATATAACACAACCAATGGATATAGCTAATGTAAAGGCATATCTATTCTTAGAGCATAGGTCGTTCCTATCCGAAACATCGTTAATGGTCCACCATGCTTGTTATCTTGTGCAGATTTTCTTGTCATTTTCTTCGTCAACGTTTCGATTTGACGTTTGAAATCAACCGGTCCTCGACTCTTCCACCGGTAAGCATTTTAGGAAAATCGTCTATGTCTTGAAGGGTCCCAATGTCACAGCAATTTGCGTAGGCAATTGGTGCGAGAACTATGCTTTTATTTAAACGCGGCTGAAGTTTATCGCTCCCTTGCAAGAGAGAATCCTCGGATGATTGGTGCCAGGCTCAACCTTATGGAAAATAACTTAATTTCTGCATCGTTGAAGCGACATTTTAAGACTACAAAATTAAGTCAGAAGAACAAACTAAGCGAATGATACTACTTCCAGCACCTCATATGGCCAGAAGCCATCTGTCCTTTGAATGGAGCTTTTCATTCATGTTTTACACACGTTGGAAAGCAAGCAAAAGATGGCAAAGCGTAACAGAATCAGTGGTAATGACAAAGAGGAGTGTAATGGTGCAAGAAGCTAGCAATGGAAAAGCCAAACTTTTATGCAACTTACATGAGTGCGTAGTGTTGTTCTAATGTCAAGAACTCGCTTAGCTACTTGCATGCTAATACATGTTACAGATTTAATGTGTTCGTCAGATTTTTTTCTCAAATGTAAAAAATTCCCACGTCAATTTTTCATGGTACATTATGAAGAAAGATGAGATGAGCCAACAGTCTAAGTAGAGAAATATGGTTCATTATGTTAAGGCTTTCGAATAATCAGGATATTACAAGAAATCAATTCATTAGCCAGTCACCCGGAATGCAAAAGGTCCTAAAGAATACATAGGGGTGGGCAATCCGGGTTTCGGGACGGGTTTCTCGGGTTCGGTCCGGGTTCGGGTTCCTCGGGTTATAGAAAATTGAACCAAAAAAACCCATTTGGTTTTCGAGACGGATTCCTCGGGTTTCGGTTCGTGATCGGGTTGTTCGGGTTTTGAAATATTGAACCCAAAAAACCCGAACTGTATTTGGGTTATTTAGATATTTCAGGTAATTCGGGTTCTTCGGGTTTTTTGGGGTATTGAAGTACGGGTAATTCAGGTTTTAAACGGGTAATTCGGGTTTTAAACGGATAATTCGGGTTTTAAACAGGTTTTAAACGTGTGAGTGAAATGTGTGAGTGACTCACGGTTTAGGGTTAGGGTTTGTTTAGGTTTTTTCTTTTTCTTTCGGGTTGTTCGGGTTCCTCGGGTTATCCCGAACCCGGACTGACCCGAACCCATTTGGGTTTTTGATATTAAACCCATATGGGTTTTCTATAAAACCCATATATCTCATGGGTTGGGTTATTCGGGTTGGGTCGGTTCGGGTCGGTCCGGATAACCTGAAATGCCCACCCCTAAGAGTACACTTGAAAAAGAGATCACTGAGGCTAACCGTTTCCAAAGAGTTTAAGCAATCAACAGCTCATTCTATGTTCACCATAAAGGCATGTGCATCAATTCTGATATTTGGAGAGCCCCTGAAGCATAAACAAATACAAATCAAAACAACAAATCAAATGTAGCAACAATAGTTACAATAATGCTTCATGACAAAGATAAATACAACCAAATCGGCAAAAAAAAAAAGAAGATAAACAACATCATGATAAACAAAAAGGACATGAATCTGGAAAGGAGCCAAACTCAGCGAAATAGGAAAAGGAAAAAGATGAAGAGCTCATTTGCAACTCTTTTCATGTAATCCCTTATCCTCTCCAAAGAGTTTAAGCAATCAAAAACTCATTATCTGTTCAATATAAAGGGATGCTCATTCCATTTCGAGCTTTGGAGAGCCCCTGGAAAATAATTAAATACAAATCTACACAATGAAGCAAAAGCAACAACAACATATACAATAATGATTCACGATAAAGATAAATACAACCAAATTCGCAAAATAAGAAGATAAAGGGCATCATGATAAATGACAAAGAGACGTATTGTTGAAACTTTAGAAGATATTCTAAACGCTAACGATACTCGTATATATATGGAATACTCAAATCTAGGGCTCTAAGAGATAAACACAACATGTTATAACATGTCCCTAAGATGTAGCAATCTTAAAATACACATCGAAGAGGTAAAAGCTCAGTCAAATGCAAAACTTTAAAAAATATACCATCAGCTCTTGTTCTTCAAATACATCATCCCCGTGCTTCCTAGCTATAATTCCCCACCATGCTGGAACGGTGTCCTCATATTGAATTTTCATGATTTACTTAAAATTTCCGTATGAAGACTAATTCGTGTCCGTTAATTACAAAAATAAAAAGGTGAGAGCTAAATAGAAATACTATTAAAATCAAGAACATAATGGGATGGTACCTGATGTGTCTGAATTTCCATGGTTTCAACCTGCATGAGACAACTTATTAGTACGATTTCAACCCAAAGAAATACAAGTAAAACTAAGAATTACCTTGTCCTCACCGTGCGCAGAAAGTAAAACCCGAGCATTTGCATATTGAGACCTTCTATTGATCATGAGACACTACCAACCCGTTTTACTTAAAATTTCCATATGAAGACTAATACATGTCCGTTAGTAACAAATTAAAAGGGCGAGCAATTGCATATTGAGACCTTTTGTTGATCATGACACATTACCAACACGTGTTTATGTCAATACGTATTCAGACAAATTATGCCAAATGTGGATGAGGAATCAAGATTAATATAACCCGCAACGTAGGACACACACAAGTTACTGCCTTAGCACTCGCGATGATGAGACAAGCCACGACGAATATGCGATGGCAAAAAAGCTTATAACACAATTTGTGCATTTGCCATTGCAGAAGAATATATGTGATTATGCGTTTATTGGATCTAAATGAGATATCACCAACCCCCAATTATGCCAAATATGGATCATTAATGAAGATTAATCTGACCCGCAGCTCAGGACACACACAATTTACTACATCAGCCTCGCAATTTTGAGACAAACAACGGTGAACCTGCGAACAGAAAAAAATGTATAACACAAACAAATGTAAGTCGACCATTACCAAAAAAACATAATTGTCCCTTTTCACTACAGGTTTGTACCATGGAGCATACTGGTTTAAAGGGTTCACAAGGTGATACCTGAACACAGAATTTGTTCAAATTGATACAAAGATCACCAAAGAGTTGAGCTCAATCATCCACTCTGTATTTTGACTCAGAAACATAGGTATGGGACCAAGATCCTGGAATGAAACTCATCAAGAACGGGACCCCCAATTTAGAAGTGGTATACATGCAATTCGAACGAAACATAAGACAATCTGTTTGGCCGAAATTTTTTCTGACATAGCGAGAATCAAAATGAATACATGCGAAAAAACATTAACCTGGTTTTGCGCCGCGCGAATAAAATAGAAGAAGAACAGTTGCTGATACGAAGAGGAAGTGGCTGGAGGTAGAGTTGAATCGACCTAAATCCATTAGTGCGATACATCACACCCGTGCCGACGTAGCTCTCACTGCCCTACAATGCTGGAATGGTATCCTAGGTTTCGATCATTGATCCCTGTCTGGTTCTCCATGAGCAGACGCGCAACTATCGGCTTCCTCTTTATCAGGAGATGCTCGACCATCGCCTTCTTCTCCATGAGAAGACGCACAAATAGATGGCCTAAGCTTTGATTTAAGGAGGAGGGTGGGTCGCATGTACAACGAATCCAGGAGTGAAGAAGGCGAAGAGTCACACAACAAGAGGGGAAGGAGGGCTGGGTCGTAGTTACAATGAATCCAGGAGCGAAAAAGGCGAAGAGTCACACAGAAGAGGGGGATGAATTTGTGAAAAAAACCCTGTCCGATGTGAAAGCAAAGTTGAAGGGGATTTTCCTCCTCGCTGACGCGGCAGCACTAGCGGGGAGGAAAAATCCTTCTTTTTATATATATGACTTCTTTGTAAACATAATTGGTTGGTTTGAAACAATAATTGTTGCTGGAATTGGGGAAAATATTTAAAGTATTCGTATTCGATTGTAAAATATTCGTATTCGATTGTATTCGAACCGAAAATTCGAATATTCGCCGACACAAATACAAATACAAATATTAGAAATCAGATATTGGCAAATACAAATACAAATACATTATTAATCTTATTTAAACATTCATTATATAAATATATAGTCAAATATGCAATATATTTATGATTTGATGACTAAAATATCAAATACTTTAAAATAACAAATATTGTTGAAGATTTAATTTGCATTCAAGATCGGTTCTAATCCAAATAGATTAGATAATGTTGTATAGATATTACAAGGTATAAAAAAAAAGAACTCGCTAAATATATAAATTTTATACGAGTTTTATTTTAGTGTATTAATTTGATAATCTAACAATTTGTTTCATTGTTTTAGGTAAATTGGAGATATTCGTAGAATCATCAACAAAATTAAATTTTAATGATTGATGTGGAGATGAATGTGAAGTATTGGTATTTTGTTTTATTTTTATTATGTATCTTTGCTTCTTTGCATCTTTGGTCGATTTGAATTTTAGTTTTAGATTATATTTGATGATTAATGGTTTTTTACTAAAATTCTTTTATATATATTGTTTATGTTAAAAAAATTTAGGTTCAATGTCTAAACATTCGTATATCCGACGAATATGTATATTTGAGGATATCCGTATATTCGAAAAATGTTCGTATTTACAAATATCTGAATTTACAAATACAAATAATAAATCTGGATATTCGTCGAATACAACTACAAATACAAATCGTAGGATATAAAATATCTCTTATTTGTCCGGCCCTAATTGTTGCAATCATGAGTACAATAGTTTTGTTTAGGTCGTATTTACTTTTTTTATATAACAAAATATTTATTTATGCCTAAACATTGGTCTTAAAAAACAGAAATCAATTTTATTTATATTAGTTATCTAAATGTGCGTTTTGCGGAGCTATTCAAAATTTGAAGTTTTTAAATAACTTTTTGATGTAGAATAAAATTAATGTTTTAAATACATTATTAAACCAATTGATTATTGTTTAAAATAATAAAAATGTTTGATTGGTAAACCAATACATAAGAACATATAATTTAAGTTAATTTGAAAAGGTATAACGATAAATAGTTAACTGATAAGATGTATCAAGTAAGATTTGATGATTCATTAGTTGCATGAAATACAAAAGATACGAATATTGTTCTTTACAAAAACCAAACAAAGGAATTTTTACAGATATGATTTTATGATTACTTATTTAATCCACACCCGCATTTGTAAAACAATAGTTTGAAATTATATTTAAGCATATCTTTTTTTTGGAAATCAATAATATTTATAGTTTAGAAAGTTTACTTTAGACGAAATTTTTTTATTATCTTTAGGTTGTCCTCAAAATAAATCATTGTTGATGATGATGTTTGAGTGTAAAGACACCTAAAGCATAAATACAAACAAAATTAGTAACAACATTAAATTGATAATATAATGTTTAGTTGTTCATAAGGTTGAGTTATTAATAGAAAATTGATATTATTATTTCCGTCTCAGCAAATTATTTTTTTCGCAAGGATTGTGATGTCTTTCTATGGGATCACGGTTCTCTTTATTAGTTTCTATTTGTGGTATACTATTGAATCATTTTTGGAATGACGCTGGTAACGACTGCAACAATTCCTTTCACAACTATCTTCTTCATGGTTGACCGTACATGCATTGCTAGTTTATCTCATATTGATACTTTTGTGATGTTTTTCCTTTGGTGATTCCTTAATGTAAATAAATCACTTCGAGTTAAAAGTTAAGGTAAATATAAGTTGATGAATTTTAACTTTATTTGAAATTTACCTATTCAACAATAAATGCAAGCAAATTCTGTGATTTGACAATGACATTCGTAAATTTGAACATTGTACACCTATTAGCAATCCGATAACATCTGTAATGTACGATACTTCATTCAAAAAAAAATTTAGCAAATACTTTGATTAGTATCTAAATTCTTTCGAACCTGATAAAATGACTTTGGTTCTCCCAATCCAATCAATCGTCGAAACAAGTGTAGCCTTAATTTATACTTTAGAATCTTATAAAGACTATTCACAGTTTTCTCTAAAATGATAATATTCTTAAAGCATGTACACATACTATTATCGGTTACTTTGTAATTACCCACGTTGGATATAACCGATAAAATTTTAGTATGAATACATCAACTTCTTTTTATAAGATTTTGTACTTGGGAACATGATTTTTTTTTCCAATAATTCCTTCAATAGTCGTTCCTTGTATCAAGTTCAAACATAAAAATGAATATAGGTTTGATGGGATCATAAAATTTTAAGTGGATTATAATTTAGAGTTGTAGATAACTAACCCTTTTACAAAACTCATTCCAATAAATCGATTCTCATGAAAAGAATTTCGTTGGTCCTATAGCTTTATAAATCTTTCTATAACCCGTTGTTCTGTAGCATGTGATACAATGTTTGAAAGAATTGTTAGAACAAAAAGAGAAGAAGGAGTTTCTTAAAGAGTTTTGCTCACTAATCATGAAAACAATGTCTACGTGGTGAGAGAGAGAGAGAGGTTTCAGTCAAATGTCAAACTTGAACACTCCACAAAGAGTTATGTAGACAGCACAATAGGCACTATCCAAGATATATGATGGCGATGATGATAATGATAATGATGTGCTCTCTTTTCTTTATAATGATGACCAAGATGTCCGACAGAGCAATGTGGCATTTAGCTTATTCATTGCTTCCTCCATTACCCTTATGTTGTTGTTCTCCAACCCACTTCTTTGCCAAGTTAGTCTGCTTATATCTGTTGCTATTGCCACCATTTCGTAGCTTGGGTATGTTGCTTGTTCCAAGTAATCCACAAATTCCGAACCCAATAATTAGTTTCACACACAAGTATCAATGGGATTGCGACAACACCTGCATCCACAGTTTTAAGGCACGAATAGCTCGTTATAGGCTCCTTCGAGCAATCTAAATGCGACTTTATCCTGTTTAGATGCTTCCATTTGATGTTTTCCAACACACATGTGAGAAGATGCAATCATGGAGTCATCCATGTGATTGTGTTACGTATGAAGACTCCCATCCTCCTATATTATTTCAATATTCCAGAAGAAAACGTAAAGCGCAAAAAGGGGAAACTGAACAAGACACGTGGAGGGAGAAGGGAGCTGAAGGACAAATGCATGGAGAGGCCGATGAGGAAGATTTGACTCAACAGATTCCGGTATAGTCTACAACAGCTACAATCAAACGCAGAAAAAGCGCAAGAAAGGGTAAAGAGTAGGGAATATTGTATCAGAACTTATAGCTAAAAAAATAGGAGGATGACATCGTATATTGTATTAGGAAAAGGAAGAACGTGTGAACGTGTAAAGAAACAATAAAATATAACACTAAATTGATTTATTAAAAATATTAACCATTTTTTAAATATTTAAAATTTTTAATAAAAAAATGTTGACGTGGAGGGCTAAAAACCACCATCCATACGAGGCTTTTATATATATATAAATTAGAAAAAGCACATTGAAAAATCATTTTATAGCAAAGCATCTATTAAAAAAATCGAGAAGAATAATAAATCCGTACGGAAATTTAATTTGTAGATTTATAGTCCGAAATTAAAAGGGCGGAATATCAGAAATACCCTTATAGGGCTAAACCTCTACAAAAATATCTTTCCCCAAAATAATTATTAAATCCGAAAAATAAAAACTTAAATCCGAAAAAAAAACTGAAGAAAAGACAAACTTGCCCTTAATGTTCGAACGTGGAAAAAGCCACGTTCAGCAGTTTTCCGACGTCAAAAACGAGAAAACCGAACAGTTTTTCGACGTGAAACCTGTTTAAAAGTTTATAGCAAGAAAGAAATGAGAGTTTTTCGACTTGAGACCTATTTAAAAGTTTATACCAAGAAAGAAATAAGTGATGTCGAACTTGAGAGGGATCGATTTGAAGTTGACGAGAAGGAAAATGGCTACAATCAGCAGCAGCGTGAGTGATGCTGATGCTGATGCTGCAGTCCCTCTGATACTGGAGCATAAATTAATAGGGAAATAAGGAAGTCGGAGAAGAGAAACATCAACGTCGTAAGAGACCTTCTAAGGGATGCCGGGATTCATATGTCTAATCCAGAATCAAATGCTGCCGAGAAAGTTACACCAAGTAAGTAATATTTAGTGAAAAGGTCATTTGAGTGTCAATTTCCAGCGAGACATATAAGTTGTAGGGTCGCATAAGTCGTAGGGTCGCATAAGCGGCAGGGTCGTTAGAGTCGCATGGGTCACATGGGTTTCATATGTCGCATGTGTCACTATGAACCCGAAGAAGACTAACTTGATAATTGGTACATTGTTTTTTTTTACTGGTAGATGTTTTTTTTTGGTACACTGTTTTTTTAACATTTGGTACATTGTTTTTTTTTAACATTTGATACATTGTTTTTTTAATATTTGGTACATTGTCGCAGGGGTCAAACGGTCGCAGAGGTACAAGGGTCACATAGGGACCATTGCGACCCTTCCGGCCATTGCGACCCATTTGTCCATTTCGACACTTTCGAAGAGGTAAAAGGGTCACAGAGGGACCTCTTCAACCCTAGGACCCCTGCGACCCTTGTCCCTCTACGACCCTTGGATCCCTGCGACCCATTTGTCCATTTCGACATTTTCAAAGAGATAAAAGAGTCATAGAGGGACCTCTTCGACCCTAGGACCCCTGCGACCCTTGTCCCTCTGCGACCCATACGACCCATGCGACCCATTTGTCCATTTCGACACTTTCGAAGAGGTAAAAGGGTCACAGAGGGACCTCTTCAGACGAACCTTGCGGAGGAACCCTTGGGTTTTCGGGGCATTGGATTCTCACCAATGTTTGCGTTACTCAAGCCGACATTCTCGCTTCCGCTTCTTTTCCCAGCTACGAAACTACCGTCAGAGAGGTCTATAGGGCCGTTTATCCCTGTTTTGTTGTTGTGCGGGGTTCCAGTCAACCGAGCAACGAATAACATCTCTGAACAGGGTTCTAGCACCATGCCAAATGTGTCCAAAGAAGAAAAGCAGAGCAAACGAAGCATGACCAAAAGTAAACCAACCCCTCGGACTGCTACGAAAAACATCCGGGACAAAGAAATCATAATGATTTTTCTTTCTATTTCCAGTTCCAATTTTTTTTTTTAATTTTGTCATGTATTTCTCAAGATTCTTTCTATCAATATAGCTTTTTTTTTTGTATCTTTGACTTATTTGGTGCTTATTTTTATGAACCAAACATATACCTATGGTTCTATATATAATAATTTGTCCATCGTGTTTTACAGACAGACGAACAGGTTCAATAATCAATATTCCCTTTTTCATTAATTTTTTAAAAGTAAAATTCTTCTCAATTATTAGATTGTCTAAGCGCATTTCTCCTCTTTGAATAGAAGATATAGCAATTTCGTTTGGATTTTTCAGTCTAAGCAAGAGACAATATACTTTTATATTATTGAGAATTTTTTGATTTAAAAAATCATTCCATTGCAATTGATTTTTTTGGTTTCCAAAAAAATTCGTTCTTTAAAAAAAAATTTGAATTTTCAATTTAAATTCTTTTATTTTTTTTTTTTTTCTTCATTTGATTTCTATTGTTTATTTGATGAGGTTCTTTAGAAACTATTTTTGTAAACAATGGAAGTGGAAAAGGTGTTTTTTTATGATACTTCATCAGATGATTGTACAAGGAAAGTGATAAGTTGTAGAAAAGAAAGAAAGCATTGAAAAAGAATGAGAAATCCATATTTTTTGATTGGATGAGGAATCTAATTATGTATTTGGTGTGGATAAAAGATCTTCCTATGTTATACTATTCAATTCTCGACGATGAATCGATTTGATAGCTCAGATATTGTTATTCATGATATTAATTTCATTCGATATCATAGAAATCTAATTCATCCGATTTAATTTACAAGTGAAAGATTTCTCATCTGTTTAAATCCAAATCCCGAGATATTTCAAAGAAAAAAAAGAAAAGATGAAATTATGGAAGTAAATATTCTTGCATTTATTGCTACTGCACTCTTCATTCTCGTTCCTACTGCTTTTTTGCTTATAATTTACGTAAAAACCGTTAGTCAAAATGACTAATTTGAATTAAATTTGACTATCAATGACAAAAAGGATTTTTATTTCTGGTCTTATATCAATCGAGCATGAGTTTCTATTCTAATTAGAATAGAATATATTGAGCCTATGAATCCAGAATCTATTTTCTATTTTTTTTATTCAATACTTAGTCTTTGCTTAAAATCTAGAAAGAATCCAGAAATAGACTAAGAATACACTTCTTGAATGAAGAAAAAATTAGTTTCCAGGATCAAATTGAAGTTATTCCTCTTTTTTTTCGATCAATACTAAAAGAAAGGTTTCAAATAATGAATATTATTCGAAAAATTAGTTTCCAGGATCAAATTGAAGCTATTCCTCCTTTTTTTCGATCAATACTAAAAGAAAGGTTTCAAATAATGAATATTATTCGATTTTTTAGACGAAGAAACTATCAAATATGTCAAAAAAATTCAATTTTCCACCGATTCCCTATAGACTAAAACTTGCGAAAAATTTATGAAGAATATTATGATGATAAAAAATTAATGAAAAAAAAACAAAAAAGTTTTCTTTTTTTAGAAGGAAGAAATCCATTTGTAGAAGGAAGAAATCCACTTGCTTGGTGATTAAATTAAGAAGGAGCACAAAAGAAAAAATTAATGTTCAATTGACAAAACCAAATCAAAATCTAGTATAGATAGTTTCCAAGATAGGATCGATCCCTATCTAACGTCTAAGGTATCAATTCAAAATATTGAAAAAAAAAAGAAAGAAATTCTTTAGTTTTTTTTCTCCGGCGAAAGCATTTAGTCTTCAATTCATTTCAAAATACTTCAATTGGTACACGCAAGAAGTAAGCCAATTCGGCAGCTTTTTGCTCAATTTCTCGTCTAGTCAAATTCTCATCAGTACGAATTAAAGGAATATCCCCTTGACCCCGAATTTCCATATAAAGGACACGCCGAGCATAAACGCCCTCTTTAACTTCTATTCTGATGGACTGAATATCTTTCATAAGGAATCGTAAAAAGATGCGACGACTTTTTCCAGGAAATCCCCAACGAAAAATACGTACTATTCCTTCTTTTCTATCGAAAAGATCATAACCACTACCCACACCACATTCAAGACCTATATTAAAAGGTTCTTTAATGTGGTCAATACATGCACCTTGGTCATTCATTGTATTTAGTGTCTTTCTGGAATTTTAGGAGTCCATATATTTTTCGTTAAATATAAGTTTATAAATAGAGGAGTCCATCCGACGCATGCGACCCTATATGACCACATATGACCCATGGACGACTCATGCACCTATGCGACTCATGCGACTTGTTGTTTTGCTGTCAGACTCCTGTCTTGCAACCCATGTGACCCTTACGACCCATGTGACCCTTCCTACCCATGTGACTTGTCGTTTTGCAGTCAGAATCTTTTTTTTTCTGATCCATGTGACTTGTCATTTTGCTATCAGACTCCTGTCTTCCGACCCATGTGACCCTTCCGACCCATGTATATAAGTTAACGTCTACGTCTCTTCTCTTAGTATGCATATCTAACCCATATTTCTATGAAAAATCTTTTTTACCTTTGTGACCTGCGTGGCGCAGTCACCATTGTCGACGCAGGGCATCGTGCTGTCTATGTGTTACTCAAGGTCTTGGTAATCGGCGGACTCAAGCTCTATGCAGTCACTGACGAGTTGCGGGGGTGACTGAGGTAACGATGTTAGGTCACTCTTCGAATGTTCACTGGAATATGAAGTACATGGCAGGAGATGACTTAGGTGACGGTGTTGGGTCACTCTTTGTTAATGTAATATTTCTCCAGTGAACTCATGCGACCCATGCGACCCTCAATGAACTATCTCTCCAAGGGAAATAGAATTCGTGCAGAGTCTTTGATTGACGTTGTAAATGTATTGTTTTGATTTAGAATCTTTGTAAATGTATTGTTTCGATTTAGAATCTTTGTAAATGTATTGTTTTGATTTGTTTTTGTCATTTTATCATTATACATTAGTAAATTCGTCGATTTCGCATCTATTCATCCATATATGCGACCAAGCGACCCATGTCATTATCAATATATTTGAGTTGTAAATGTCTAACTTAGAATCAATATAGATAATAATATAAATAATATCGACATTTGAACAAAATGTTAAATGTATTGTTTAATCATCCGCGGAGTTCTTAAAACACTACTATCACTTTTGAAACACAGGCATTGGTTATACACAACTCAACTAGGTACACATGGGTCACAATCTGTTTTAACCATTGATTGACGTTGTAAATGTATCGTTTTGATTGGTTTTTGTCATTTTATCATCATAAACCCGTAAATTCGTCGAGTTCACATTTATTCATCAATATAAGCGACCATGCGACCCATGCGACCCTCATTTGGAATTAATTAGTTTGACGTTGTAAATATATTGTTTGATTGGTTTTTTTCATTTTATCATCCTAAACTCGTAAATTTGTCGAGTTCGCATCTATTCATCAATATATGCGACCATGCGACCCTCATTTGGAATTAATTAGTTTGACGTTGTAAATGTATTGTTTGATCGGTTTTTGTGATTTTATCATCCTAAACCCGTAAATTCGTCGAGGTCGCATCTTCGTCGAGTTCGCATATATGCGACCCATGCCACCCTCAAATTTGATTGGTTTTTGACATTTTTTTCATTTTCACCAAAATTTGAAAAAACTTTTCGAATTCCATCAGACGTTGTTTCACCAGAATTTCCGCCGAACTTTTCACCAAAATTTGAAAAAACTTTTCGAATTCCATCTGACGGCGATTCGATGTCAGGGTCATGTCTTTTCGTATTGCAGCCGTTTTCTTTTTTCTAATAACGACACACTCTCTCTCTCTAACTCTCATCATCATCATCATCATCTTGCCAAAAATGCAAACGATTGGTGACGGCGATTCGATGTCAGGGTCATCTTATTCTGGTGAGAGGATTTTCACAGTACCAGTCACGCGTTCAAATCTGGCTGTAGATGCAGTGGTAAGTGAACTCAAACCGATTTATTCGATTCATCAAATCAAGCCGTATATGCATTAGTTTTGCGTTGTTGTAAATTTATTCGGTTATCGCAGACACTTATGATATAGTTTGCGAGGTTGAATGGTCTTTACGGTAGACGATGTAAGGTTGAGCTGATAACCAATTACACGGACATTTGGGAGGCAGATCTAAGGCCTGTGAAACGCGGTGGCGCTAGCATCACCAAGGGTTGAACAAATTTTTGTCACGATAATGGCTTTAACGTGGGTTGTACCCTCAAAGTCGAACTGAACACCGTTCTTGATGATGTACCTTGTCTACTGCTTGCCCGTATAATCTTCATAGATTGAATTCCGTTGTATTTTGATTGCTTTGAACCTCATTTGAACAATAAATTCATATTTGTATTTGGTTGGTTTTTTTTACTATTATTTAATAGAATGTTATATTGTTAGTATCGATGTTTTCGTGGATTTACGATTATTGTAATAAGGGTCGCAGATGGTCCAAGGGTCGTAGGGGACAAATGGTCGCAGAGGTACAAGGGTCGAAAGGAGACAAGGGTCGAAGGGAGATAAGGGTTGCAGAGGGTCCAAAGGTCGCACGGTCCAAGGGTTGAAGGGAGAAAAGGATCGCAGAGGGTACAAGGGTCGCACGGTCCAAGGGTCTAGAAAATGTTTACTCGTTGATTCAACTTGTTCTTTTTTTAACATTTTATTTGTAACATAATTTTGGGAATGGATAATTCAACTTTGTACATTGTAATTTTTTAAAAATTTATTCATATTATTTGTAAATAAAAAAGCGTAAAGGGTCGCAAGGGTCACACCATTTGTCCTTTGCGAACCTTTTACCTGTTCGACCCTTGATCCTGCGAGGGAGACACGGGCGCAGGGGTCCAAGGGTCGCAGAGGGTACTAGGGTCGAAGGGAGATAAGGGTCGCAGTGGTCCAAGTGGTCGCAGAGGTACAAGGGTCGAAG
>CM071862.1:11110275-11146352 GCA_036759665.1 Gynandropsis gynandra | reverse complement strand
CCGGGGGACATAAACTTAATTGTTATCGGACCATGAGCTGAAGGATGAACTCAACTATATCAATAGGAACGACCTGACTACCAGGTGACTATGTGATATAGAGCCATATTAAAATCAACCTGTTTAATATGCTTAAGAAACGACCTGACTACCAGGGGGCTTATGCATGATTAGTTCAGGAAATATTACTGAAAGAAATACGATTTCTGAATACTATTGTAGTATTAGTCAGTAAAATAATCATTTAGATGAAAGTCCATATCTATTTGATTAAATAAGTGTTCAAATAAATGCTGAAATTTTTCCTTCTAGATTTCCCGAAGAATGTCTTCAATTTCCCAACGTGCCATTCTCGATGTCCACAAAAATATTGGGAAAATTTCGATGATTGGTACCGCAACCTCAAAATCGTCCTCAAACAGGAGAAGCTACACGATGCGATCGAGAATCCTATCAAGGAATCTCCTGCTGATGACAATGAGGATGGCTTGCTCGCTTGGATAAAGCAAAAGGATGACCTTGACACTGCAAAGTGTATCATCCTAGCCTCAATGAGTTCAAAACTCCAGCGCCAGCATGAGGATATGGATCCTAGGTATATCATTGAACATCTTGAGAAGATGTACGGTGCACAGAGCAGAACGACAAGATATAAATTATCGAAGGCTTTGTTAAAGTCTAGACTGACTGTGAACTCTCTGGTGGGACCTCATGTTCGAAAGATGATCGGTCTTATCGAACAGCTTGTGAAGCTGGGCTGCACACCGTGCAAAGAGTTGTCTCAAGATTTGATCTTGCAGTCGTTATCTGAGACGTTCTCATTGTTCATTGTTAACTTTAACATGAACAAGATGGACATGGATCTGCATGAGATGCTGAACCAACTGATTGACTATGAGAGTCAGTCAGTGTCTGAGACGTCTAAGGAACATAGTGCCGTGATGATGGTCGGCTCTTCTTCCAAGAAGGGCAAGGGTAACAAAAAGCCCAAGAAGAAGCCCCATGGGCCCAAGGGTGGTGTGACCAAACCCAAGGGCAAAAGGGGCAGATATGACCAAACTGATGCTGAGTGCTTCTTCTGTAAGAAGAAAGGGCATTGGAAGAGAAATTGTAAGGAATACCTTACATCTCTCAAAAGGAAAAGGATAAGACGTACATGAAAAATGTTTTCATGATTGATTCTTCTACTTGGGTATTGGATACCGGTAGTAATTTTAACATCTGCAATGTGTTGCAGGGGTTGAGAATCAATAAAAGGTTGAAGAAAGGTGAAGTCAACCTACAAGCTGCGAATGGTGCAAGCGTTGCGGCATTAGCTGTCGGATCGATTTCTCTTTGTATACCTTCGGGCAAGACCTTGATTTTAGAAGATTGTTACTATGTTCCGAAATTTGTTTCGAACATAATTTCCATTTCTATGTTAGATAGATGTGGTTATAAAACAATCTTCAATAATAAGATTTGCTCTATTTTTCATAATGATGAATTATGTGTAAATGGTTATTTACATCAAGGCATCTATGTTTTACCCAATGCAAAAGTTAATATGATTAACATGCATATTTCTGGTTTGAAGAGAAAGAAAGATAATCAAGAAAATGGGATTTTGTCTCAGTGGGATTATCTAAGGAAAAATGGGGTTTTGTCTCAGTGGACTTCTCCCGGAACACCAAAACATAATGGTGTATCCGAACGGAAAAATTGAACCTTATTAGATATGGAGAGATCCATGATGGGGCTCATTGATCTTCCAATGAACTTATGGGGCTATGCTTTAGAAACAGCTACCTATCTGCTAAACAAAGTTCCCACAAAAGCAGTCTCGAAGACACCATATGAGATATGGAAAGGACGTAAGCCAAACGTGAGACACATCAAGGTTTAGGGATGTCCGGCCTTCGTTAAGAGACTTCAGCCAGACAAGCTTGATGCTAGGTCTGACAGATGTAGGTTCATAGGTTATCCCAAGGAAACTATGGGATATTATTTCTACCACCCATCTGAACACAAAGTGTTTGTGGCCAGAATGGTAACCTTTCTTGAAAGGGAATTCCTTGATGAAGGAATTCATGGTTGGGAAGTAGTTCTTGAAGAGATTCAAGAACCCGATGAGCCAACACAAGCTCATGGACATGAGATGTCAAATGAGCGTTCTTGACTGAGTGATATAGTGTTGGCTCCGGCGCCTTCATCTTCAAATGTTGAAGTGACAGTGCCCGTTAAAGAACAAGTTCAGGAACCTGTTCTGGAACAAGCCCAACAAGATATCCCAGTGCAGGTTGAACCTGCTACACAGGCTTCCTTGAGAAGGTCAACACGTTCTCGACGTGCACCTGACAGACTTAATCTGATGGTGCAAGGGGATGTGGACGGTCATATAGATGACGACCCTTTGACTTTCCAAGAGGCTATACAAGGCCCTGATTCTGAGAAATGGTGGAAAGCCATGGAATCCGAGATGGAATCTATGAAGATCAACAAAGTATGGACTTTGGTTGATTCTTCACAGGCTTCCAGACCGATAGGTTGTAAAAGGGTTTACAAAAGGAAGATTGGAGCGGACGGACAGGTAGAGACCTATAAAGCTCGTCTAGTTGCCAAGGGGTATAGTCAACGAGAAGGGATTGACTATGAAGAAACGTTCTCCCCTGTAGCAATGCTCAAATCTATTCGGATTCTGCTTGCGATAGCGGCATTCCATGACTATGAGATTTGGCAGATGGACGTGAAAACAGCTTTCCTTAACGGAGAGCTCCAGGAAGAAGTCTTCATGACTCAACCTGAGGGTTTCACGTCGCCAACTCAAAGTCATATGGTATGCAAGCTTCAGAGGTCCATTTATGGACTCAAGCAAGCTTCTCGAACCTGGAACATTCGCTTTAACAAGGCAGTTGAAGAGTTCAACTTTGTTAGATGCGAAGAAGAGCCTTGTGTGTACAAGAAGTTTAGTGGGAGCGCGGTTGTCTTCCTTGTGCTTTATGTGGATGACATATTGCTCATAGGAAAGGAAGGTCTATTTATGGACTCAAGCAAGCTTCTCGAACCTGGAACATTCGCTTTAACAAGGCAGTTGAAGAGTTCAACTTTGTTAGATGCGAAGAAGAGCCTTGTGTGTACAAGAAGTTTAGTGGGAGCGCGGTTGTCTTCCTTGTGCTTTATGTGGATGACATATTGCTTATAGGGAATGACATTCCGGCGTTGCAAGAGACGAAGTTTTGGTTATCCGAACAGTTCTCCATGAAAGATCTGGGAGAAGCAACCTATATTCTGGGAATAGAGATCTATAGAGATAGATCAAGGAGGTTGCTTGGACTATCGCAATTCCAGTACATTGATATCATCATGAAGAGGTATAACATGGAAAATTCCAAGAGAGGCTATCTACCGATAGGCACTGGAAGTACTCTCTCCAAAGAGGATTATGTATAACATGGAAAATTCCAAGAGAGGCTATCTACTGATACAATCTTTTTATTCTGTCTGTAATTGGTAAATACCACATACGACGAAACGGAACTGAATTTCCATTTCTTGTCAAATAAAATCGATCTTTTCCACAAAATCGACAATTGACCAAATCCGAAGTTTCTTTCCAGAAAATCATACAGTTGTCTTGACAAACATCAATCTTTTGATACGGCAATAAACCCAATGATCTCATCATCTTCTTTGTTTCATAATATGACTCGACTGCATTATTATCTTCCGGCAAATAATCTCTTACTAATTACGATATAGAATCCATGCAATTATGAGAAAGATTATTTTCCGTCTTCAAATTCATCAACCGTGCAGATAAAGACAACCGTGATAGACCACTTCTACAACCATCATAAAGTGGATGCCTAGCACTTTCTAACATTTCAAAAAAAAAGTTTTTGATTCTTCATTCGGATCTTCTTCAATATTTTCATCTTCGTTTCTTTCGACGAATGCATTTTGCACCATTTCTACATAAGGGTTTTCTACATCTTGACAAATCTGAGATACTTCACGATTTACGAAACCCCTACTAAAATTTTCAACAACATTAATGGGTTGTGGTGCGAAATTCTCTCCATGAGAAAACCAAATAAAATAATTTGGAGTAAAACCTCTTAAATAGAGATGATTCCAAACGGGTTTCTCAGTAACGAATTTTTCATTTTTGCATTTTACGCAAGGACAAACCAACTTACCGTTTTCTCTATAAACTTGTTGATTTGTCGCCACCGTCATAAATTGGTGGTTCATCTTTAGACAAATTTGAATTTGAAATTATCTTTGATTTTCCTTTGTGAAATCATCCTTTGTTGGTGCATTATATCCAGCAACCAGTTGGTGTGTCATATCCAACTTTCGTTCGCTCTTCGTTGGTGTGTAATATCCTTCAAAGATGGGCCGGTGAATCGAGAGTCTTTCTGCAACTCTCGTGTGACCAATCGCTCAACCCACCTTGTGCAACTAGTTCAGCAAGGTCTATCCATCCGACCTTTAGTCTGGAGCGTCGTTCCAGCGGGATCGCGTCAACAATAGTCTCACATGTCTGCATCTTAGAGGCCTCATGAATATACATCTCTAGTCTCTATGCACCACCCTGATACACTATGCTTCCTTCATCGGCTTCACACCTTACATACCCTATACTTGGTTGTCCTCAACCAGTGCCCTTGAAATTTCTTACATGACCATCAAGCTCGGTTCATCAACAGGTGTCTAAACATAACTCTATCTTCCTCACGCAGGCTCCAACAACGGAAACACATGTGGCATGTACTCCGATCTCCATTGATGTTTTATCTGATTTGGTTCAGGCTTTTAACGCCATGACTATTCGCAATCCTATTGATGCCTCTTGGTATTTTTAATTCAAGTATAAAGCCAATGGTATACGTTGGTGATTGATCCTCTATTCTCGTCACTTAAACCAATCATACTAAAATCTCAATCCAAACTATACATACAACCTTGCCAATGTTCTTCTCGTCACCCCGTCAATTGTCAAAAACCTTGTATCGGTTAGACAATTTACTTGTGATAATAATTTATCTGTTGAATTTGATGCTTCTGGTTGTACTGTGAAGGACAAGGTGACACAATGAGTTTTGCTCCATTGTGATAGCTTGGTCCTCTCTACCCCATCCTTCCCACATTCTTCTGTGCTTAGCCTCCCGGTTTGAAACACATTTCTCACATCAAACTAGCTTGAGCACCAAAGACTCATCTCGGGGATCATATTTTTCGTTATTTAAGTTCATTAGGTATTTTTCAATGTCATAAAGACAAAACACATTCTCTTTGTCGTGTTTGTCAAATTGGGAACAAATTCATTTTCAATTCAATTGAGTTATTTTGTTGGTTTCCCCTCCTTTTGACTACGTATGGATCTTTGGATCTCCCTATACCAAGTTACAGTGGGGCTCAATATTATGTGATTTTCTTGATCAATACTCCTATTTTTTTGTAATATTCACTTCGTTGAAAAAATGATGTCTTAACTTTAACACAACCACCATATCTCCCATTCTATATCCAAGCCTTAGAGGATCCACATTGGCGTACCGCAATGCAAAACGAGTTTGATGCTTTAATTAAAAATGGAACTTGGGATTTGATTCCTCGTCATTCGGGTGTCAATATAGTTCGCTCTATGTGACTTTTTCGACACAAACTTCATGCATATGGCTCATTGGCTCGATATAAGGTGCGCTTTATTGCGAATGGCAAATCGCAATAAATTGGCATTGATTGCAATGAGACCTTCAGTCATGTGGTTAAACGAGCCACGATACGCGCAGTTCTTAGCATTACAGTGTCACTAGAATGGCATATTCATCAGTTGGATGTAAAAATGCTTTCACCATGGTGGTATCTAGGAAACCGTCTACATGTTTCAATCGTTGGAGTTTCGTAAAAATCAACATTGTAATTTTTTCTATCGTCTCAAACACTCCTTCTACGGCTTGAAAATTGACACCTGAGCATGGAACCAATGTTTAATCGCCGTTGTCTCTCGCCTAGGCTTCCTCCAAAGTCAAAGTGACTCCTCCTTGTTTGTCATGTGGCGTGGTGAGCAACTTGTCATGCTTCTACTATACGTCGATGACATCATTCTCACGACCTCTATGACTTCTCTTCTCTACCAAATTCTTACTTCTCTCAAGATAGAGTTCGCCATGACCAATCTCGAATGGCTACATGTCATCCATGCATCACCTCAGTCGACACAAAGCCGAAGCCTTTTTTGTCGGTGAAGGTCCTCTAGTCACAGCGCTTTACAATATCTAACATTCACTCGTTCTCGACATCCAATATGTCGTTCAACAATTCTGTATATTTATTTACGACCCTCGGGAATCACACTTACATGCCATGAAGTGGGTGCTCCGATATATACTTGGGACCACTCATATAGGTCCACAGTTACATCCATCTTTTACCATATGCATCACGACCTACACCGATGCAGATTAGGCCGGGTGTACAGACATGTTCTGTTCCACGTCAGATTACTGTATGTATCTTGGTGATAGTCTGATTTCTTGATCGTCCAACCGACAACTGACAATCTTTTGCTCAAGCATCAAAGTCGAATATCGTATTGTCGCCAATGTTGTGGTCGAGAGTTGTTGTTTGCAAAACCTCCTTTCTTGAGCTTATTGCTCGCTCTTCCATGCTATGTTGGTTTATTGCGATAATATCTCCGCGATTTACTTGTCAATCATCCCAATTCAACATCAACACACAAAACACATTGAGATCCACATCCACTTTGTTTGCGAAAAGGTTGCTTTGGATTCTGTTCATGTCCTACATGTTCCATCATCCCACCAGTTCACAAACATATTTACGAAAGGATATCCGGCTGTATTGTTAACGGAGTTTTGATTTAGTCTTTGCATTGACCATCTACCGTTTCGACTCTAAGGAGTGTTACCTAAAATATTTACTAGAATATTTAGATTACCTATAGAATATTTAGATTATCTAAAATATTTACTAGAATATTTAGTTTATCTATTATAGATTTTTATATTGTACATATATACATGACTATTATGTTAATGAAAAAGTATCAAATCATTCTCCTAATTACACTCTACTCATATTTTTTTCAGTTGTTATTCATCACCACTACCAATTTTTATCATCTTTAGTCATTTATTTTCAATTTATTAGTTTTATTTTTTTAAATATTTTGTAAAACTTATAAATACATGTGATTCCATTAGTATCTTACACATTTGTAATAGAAAAAATCGCTTGAATAAAATAATTTTTATTATATCTTTCTTTTATTTCTTGTTTTTCTTCTTCTAATACATTATCAACAAGAAATTTTTCTCTGATCATTCAAGGTAACTTTTCCCTCTAATTTACCTTCAAATATATTTATTTTATTTAATTTAACCTTTATATTAAAAACCATCACTAAATATTCTTTACACTTTTGATTCATTTATATTTATGTATATAAAACGTTATGGTTTAATTTTATATCCATATTTTAAAAATAATTTTATTCATATAGTTTTTGTTGTAAAAATTTAGTGCCCAAAACATAATTAACTTATTATTATGTGTGATTATAAAATTTATCAAAAGGTGTACTTATAACTAATTTATAGTTAAATTAATAGAAAAACCTAAAAGTTAAACAACAACTACAAAAATTTATAGAAAAATTCTTGAGAAAAAACAAAACAAAGTTTATTCGCATTTTGTTCATATAAAAAAGTTGACAGTGACGACCATTATCAATGTGAATTGCTCTAGATTATTTAGTGATATAGAAACTACATTCTAAACATCTAGAATTCACTAATGATTAGTAAAGTCAAACTCATAATTGTTTGTTAGTGAAATAAAACTAAAATTCTCAAAACCCACTATATCTTCAATTTGAATTGATAACGAGTTTATGATTCAATGTTAATGACCCTATTGTCGTATCAAAATGGCTAGTTATCTACAATTAAGAATTTGTGAATTTTTCGTTGAAAATTATATTGAAAATACGATTATAGGGTTATTTTCTATGTGCGATGCTCGGTCGAACACTATAATTGTTTGGATCAAGTGGAGTGATCGGTTACGACTTATGATGACCCTAATCATCCGGACAGTTTGGCTATTGGGTAGAGCAAACTTGCTACGTATATCGATTTTAGACGAGATGCTAGTCGATTGACGATTTGACGTGATAGATATATTAGTGATGGATATATTCCGTACCAAAGGTTGAAGGCAGATCCCGATCTCGGCGTGGATACGCGTAGAGGGCTTGTACCATCAAGCCTCACATCCAATCATCGATTTCAACGCAACAGGTATCACAGAAACTGTTTCTAAATTTGTTTATCGTTGAGATCTGTAAAAACTAATCCGAACATGACTAGATCTAAAATTCGGGTTGATAAAACACGCTTCCGCAATTGAAATCAACCCTACATATACATATTCATAGAGACAAACACACGTATACATATATAGATTGTTCGCAATAACGTGGAAGGAAATTTGTTTTCGAGTAAAAAGCGATATGTAATAATCTATATAGATGTTCGCTAGTAGTATTGTTTGTTGTATTATCATTAAAAGACATTCATTTTAGGAAACAAAATAATCTCTATTGATTGAAAAAAATATATACTTTTATGTTAAATTTAAATTTCTATAGTTAGAATAAAAATAAATGAAATTGTAGTAGGATAAAAACCAAAAACTAATTTAAAGACTCCATGTATTCGGTATTTTTCACAAATAAATTATCATGTGACATTTTTATTTACGTAATAAATCATTAGAAAAAAAAATCGGATTGAACAAATCAATTATGTAATAAGATGGATCGGAGAGAAGTTTGAATACATGGTAATACAATGTTATCGAAAAAGGATCGAAAAGAAAGTTGTGTTACGGAGAATCACTGCCTTTTCCATATAATACAATCGACGATCGAACGTTTTCTTAGGTTAACACGACAATTTTTATAGTCACGTGCATTCGTGTAGAGAGGATGAAATAACCCAAATGGTAGGAAAAACTATCGTGAAAATCATAAAATAGTGATTGTGTATTTCGTGCTATTCTTGGTTGTAATAACCGACTTTAATAGTAAAAAAAAAAGAGTCCAAAAATAACTCTTAAAACTAGTCATATTTATTTACCACTTCCATTGAATATTTCTGTTGCAAAAGTCTTAGAGAAAAATTCAAACAGAGTTCAAAAATTATATAGGAGCATAATGTAAAATCTACCCAACCCGGTCCGGACGGACGACGGCAACACCGTGCGCCCGGCTAGACCAGGCCGACCAATGGTGTGCGCATGTAGTATTTTTTTGTAAAAGCCTTTATCTTTCCAAAATCCTTCAATATATATGTATATATATATATATAGTAGGAAAACTATTTCCCCTAAGCAATATGGAACAAATATCAAAACCATACAATACAAAATTCGAAGTCATTTTTTTCTCAACAATCCCCCACAAACGACTATCATAAGTTTTATTAAAACACGCGAAAACGAGTAAATATAGAAATTGAATTACTTAAGCATCAATATTTTTCGAATGAATTGATAAATAGTGATGTGAGACAACAACTTATGTCAGCGGAAGTAAATTACCTTTTGAAATTTCAAAGGCTCAGGTTGAGACCCCCTCGACAATATCAATTCTTTGGTTTTTGCTATTTCATGATACGGTTGAAGCGCTTTTAATGGCAATATGCATTTACATGGTTCCATGAAGGTCGTCCACATTCACACTCATTTCAACAATAATTTCATCATAGAGAGCTATGAAGTTAATAAGTCTATTAGACTTCCATCAAATTATCCATCAAGTCCACTCCATGACCACTCAATAACTAGAGCTATGTGTCAAATATGGGTTTGGGCCTAACTAATCCCAAAAGTTAGCTCAAGAGTTTAGGGTTGATCAGTACCATATATATAAGTCCAAAGTTCATGTTCTAGCTGATGTGAAACAACTTATCATAACACTATCCCTCACGCCCATGCTCGGTTCTGGAGCGTGGACATCACAATCGGGGGCTTAACATCAGTATATTCAAATTGGGACGAACCAGACTCTGATACTATGTCAAATATGGGTTTGGACCTAACTAATCCCAAAAGCTAGCTCAAGATTTTAGGATTGACCAATACCATATATATGAGTCCAAAGTTCATGTTCTAGCCGTTGTGTGACAAATTATCATAACACTATGGATATTAATCCATCTAACTTTCATTTCAATCAATCATGAAATTAAATGATCACTCAACAATTGGAGTTACTGATATAAGTCTTTTCGACTTACATTCTCAATCATCCATCAAGTCTTTAATAGATCCCTCAACAAAGTTATGAATTTACAACCACAAAATAGGAATGGACAGAAGTGCTCAACAAATTCAATCCAAATGTTTAAATCTCATTCCTTTAGAATACTCTTGAATTCTTCTTCTAGATAATCCTTTTGTTAAAGGATCTGCCAAACTCTAAAGAGATCACTCGATCTTGTGAGTCACGTTGCAATGAGACAAGAAAAGAAAACCCCGACAGTGGAATATCTCCAGATATGTTTTTCAACTATTCAGATTCTTGACCAGCCAATTCAAGAACGATAAACTCTGATTCCATAGTAGATCGAACAATACAAGTTTGTTTCGATGATTTCCATGAAACAACTCCTCCATCTAAAATAACACATATCCACCGGTAGATCTCATCTCATCATTATCAATCCCCCAATTTGGATCACAATAATCTTATAATACAACTGGAGACTTGTTAAAGTATAAGCCAAAGTTCATATTTCTTTTAAGGTATTTTAGCAATCGACGAAATGTACTCCAATGTTCACTATTAGGATTATGAATGTATTTGCTTAATCTAATTAGAGCATAAATAATGTTTGGTCTTGTGCAGTTCTTGAGATACATAACACTATCTATGATCATAACATATTCCGATTGTGAAACACTATCACCATTGTTTCTTTTAAGGTTCATGCTCGAAGTGTAAGGAGTTCTAACAGACAATTCATCAAAACAATCATTTTTTTAGATTCTTCTTAACATATTGTGATTGTCACATAGAAAAACCATTTTTAGTTTTAAGAATTTTAACACCAAAAATAACATCATCCTCACCTAAGTCTTTCATGTCAAAATGAAAGGATAAAAACATCTTGGTATTGTTGATTGCTTCTATGTTTGAACTGAAAATCAACATGTCATCAATATACAGATATATGATCACAAAATTAGACCCAAACAACTTTGAGTAAACACATGAATCGGAGAAATGTTTGAGACCATAGAGACTTTCTGATCTTACATACTTTGTTTCTTGGCCAACCAAGACGAATCCCTTCGGTCGTTCCATATAAATTTCTTTCTTAAGGTCTCCATTGAGAAAACCTGTTTTTTCATCCATTTGATGAATTATTAGGCCTCGAATAGTTAAAAATGCAATCAAAGATCTAATGATAGAGATTTTATCAGAATAATCAATACATTTTTTTAGTGTATCCTACTACCACTAATCTAGCCTCGCATATTTTTCAATTGATCCATGTGGTCTAATTTACTCTTAAAGATCCATTTCCACTTAATGAGTTTACTTCCCATAGACAAATCAACCAAATTCCAAATGTGATTCATCATTATTGAATCTAGCTCACTTTTAATTGCTTTTCGAGCTAAAAGTCTATAAATTTTAGAGCCTTTTCATAGGATTTAGATTTTCTTAAATTAAGAAGGTGGATATGAATTGTTCATTGATTTTATCAAAGTTTTCAACGAGGAAAGCGGTGATAAAATGTATTTTTAATTCTTTTTTTTCTCATTTTAGGTTCACTCATATGCATATCTGAAGTCAATTCTTTATCCAAACCGCTAATTGAAGGAGTAACCTTATCAATTATATTTTTTCAGAGGAAAAATATGTTAAAAATCACTATTTTTAGATTCACATATAAAGTTATCATTCAAGCACATGAATTTGTATGCACTACTATTTTGAGCATATCCAATGAATGCACAATCAAAAGTCTTGGATCCAATATTAAATTTTCTGAATTTTGGGATATGCAACTTTAGCAAGACAATCCCAAACTTTCAAAAAATTCAAATTCGGTGTAAAACCTTTTCACAATTCGTAAGGACTTTTACTAACCTTTTGTGAGGAAATTTGTTAAGAATGTAACATGCGGATAATGTCGCTCCCCCCATATATTATCAGATATATTAGAACTCAACAACACAACATTCATCATTACTTTTAATGTTATATTTTTTTGTTCAACTATATCGTTTTGTTGAGGTGTACAAGGTGCAATAGTTTTGTGAATAATACCAATTTTACTACAAAATTCTTCAAGAACATTAGTGTGATATTCACCACCATTATCAGAGGTAAATCTTTTAGTCATTTTATCTCATTGATTTCTACTTCAACTTTATATTTTAAAAACATTTGACCAGCCTCAACTTTTGACCCTAGAAGATAAATTTTTCGTGTTCTAGAAAAATAATTAATAAAAGATATATACTAATTTTTACAACACTTGATAAAAGTGTTTCTAAAATCAACTAAGTTAGAATGAATCAACTTAAGAATTTTCGTGTTTCTTGATTTAACGTGTTTAAACAACATATTGTGTTTCAAAACAAACATCACATTTTGAATATTCATTTTCGTTGTATGTGTTTATGAGAAGCATATTTTTCAAAGTTTTAATCGATCCATAAGTCACATGTCCTAGCCTTTCATGCCACAATTTGACATATTCAACGGCATAAACAGAACTAAAGTTACTTCCATTTGCAATAACAGAAACAATGTTTAGGACAAACAACCCATTAGAAAAATAACGTTCTCCCACGAAATCTCCATTCTCGACTAATATCACTTTATCATCCTTAAAGGTAAGTTTCAAACCACCCCTATTCAGCAAACTCCCAGAGACTAGGTTCCTACGAAATGATGGAACATACAACATATCATTCAATGCTAATGTTTTTACAGGTGAAAGTTTAAGGATAATTTTTCTTTTACCAAGAACTTCACCGGTAGTAGAATTGTCCACGAAGACATGATCACCGTCCATGACTTCGTGAAATTCCTAGAAAAGGTCTTTATTAGGACAAAAGTGCCTCGTTGCTCCAGTGTCTAGCAATCAGTCCTTTTTGTTCTCCAACAGGTTTGCCTCAACCACCTCGCTATTATGAAGAATATAATTGTATTTGATTTTTTCTAGGGAAAAATTTGCGTTGGACTTATTATCAGGTTTTTTGTCCTTCTTATTTCAGCATTGGTATGATTTGCGGCCTAGTTTTACACATTCATAACACTACATAACTTTGTCCTTCACACTCTTTTCGCCATTGCCTTTGAAGTGCTTTTGATTGCGTCATTTCTTAAATTTCTTTCCTTTAACTTTAAACCTATCTTTCCATGCAGGAGATGATTCGATCAAGTTAGATTTAACCGAAATTGAAGAGACAATGTTAAACTTATCTTGCATCGATTAGCATCATCGGTCTTCATATGACTAATAAGCTCCTAGAGTGGTAGATATTTTTTCTTGTGCTTGAGACAACATCTATACTCAGACCACGAGGGAGGAAACTTCTCTAGAAAGACGTTTGCTTGCAGAAGTTCGCACATTTTCATACCTTCATTGAGTACGTCCACGACCAAATTTTTGTACTCATGGATTTGGTCCATGATAGGTTTGGGATCCACCATTTGGAACTAGGTCCATTTTACCACAACGTACTTCTTCCGCCTTTTTTCCAAGACATCTCATATTTCATTTGTGTGCTTATATTTGACAAAGATATCGAACAAAGCGTTTGTCATATGGTTCAACAGATGACCGTAAACAATTTTGTTGTACTTCTCGAATTTGGCATTGGCTTCGTCGTCTGTCTTCCTGGTTTTGTTAGTAGGGGGCATGGCTAGAGCAGTAGACGAAGCAGCTGGGCGAGGATGATCTTCAGGGACGTCATTGTACAAGATGTAGTCAACATCTAATTGCTCGAAGAAGATGAATAACTTTTGAGACCAACGATGATAGTTCATACCATCCGATAGGTCAAGCTTGGAGAGGTTAGGCTGTGATCTTGTACAACGAAAACGATGGTTAAGGCTTGCTTTCACAATGTTATCGAAAAATATTGAATAAAAAGAGTAATGGAGAATCACTTTCCTAAAAGCGAATTCGACGTGACCGTGGTGTAATCGACAACCGAACACTCTCCAAGGCTAACACAACAACCTCTGCAGTCACGTGCACTCATGAAGTGGAAGAAGGAATAGCCCAAATTATAGGGAAAACTCTCGTGAAATTTGTTGAATATTGATTGTGTGTTTCATGCTATTCTCGGTTGTAATAGCCGACTTTAATAGTAAAATATGAGAATAACTCCTACAAACCAATTAATTTAATCACTTTCGTTGAGTATTTCTGTTGAAAAAACCTTAAAGGAAAATTCAAACACAATTCTAAAAATAAATAGAAATATAATTTAAAATCCAATCCAACCCAATTCGAACCGCCGGATCAGACTGGCAAACGGCATGATATTTTTTTGTAAAACCCTCCATTTTTTTCAGAATTCTTTCACTTGATCTTTTTTATAACATTAATGATATATTAATAATATAACGAAAAAAAATAGTTTCCAAAACAGCATGGAATAAATGTCAAAATTGGGTACGATAAAAAATTGAAGTTGTTTTAGTTTTTTGTAATGATTTAGGAGGCCCAATAGGCCACTTTCTAACTCCGTATGTATATTCATTTTTGTATATATTATCAGATGCGCCGCGACCATCCAAACATCAGTGTTCCATTTCTTGCACTTCACTAAACATGGAGGGAGAACGAGGAAGGAAGGATCGATCAATGGCGACGATAGAGAGAGGACAGAAGCAATACGACATTGTTAGAATTTTCCCTTTAGAAAGAATGAAAGACTCGGAAACAGACAAAGGATTTGGTGCTACAAACTTCTATAGATTTTCGGGTTTTCCTCCATTATTTATAGACACCAAACTACATAAGAGTTAACGATAACTAAATGCTACAAGACTCCTAAACTTCAACAAAGACTCCTAACTTCAAGAAATACCAAATGCATGTATTGACCAAATTAAAGAAGACACAAACTTTCACACATAGATTCATCAAACAATCTCCCCGAATATTTGTGTATGGAAACCGGGTTGACCAAATCATGTAAAGCCGAGAGCATAGCTCTTGAAACTTCGCTCGCCCGAGTGTATTCGTTAAGATGTTTGCCAGCTGGTCTTTGGTGTTAACGAAATCGGCGCTGATGCTCCTGTTCTCAGCGCAAGGGCGGATTTGCTGTCCATCTTAAGCTCAATGACATCGGCATCCTTTTCTTGAAGTTCGCTAAGTAGCCCAGCCAACCAGAGCCCTTATGTAGTAGCAACGTACTCTGCTTTGCACGAGGATAAAGCCACCACCCTTTGCTTGAGAGATTGCCAACTCACGAAGCAATCACTAAGGAAAACTAACGTGCCACTAGTGCTTTTCCTTGTATCAATGTCGCCGGTAAGATCATTATCGCAATAG
Source organism: Gynandropsis gynandra (assembly GCA_036759665.1). Lineage (NCBI taxonomy): Eukaryota > Viridiplantae > Streptophyta > Magnoliopsida > Brassicales > Cleomaceae > Gynandropsis > Gynandropsis gynandra. Next base: position 11,130,750 of record CM071862.1, on the reverse strand, counting down.
TTGATCAACCGAGTGTCTCCAAACATCTCCAAAAATGCAACCTGAAGTGGATTGTTCCAGCAATGTAAAGGAGAATGCACCTCAACGCCACCAAGTGCTCCTCCGTTGGTCTCTCTATGAAATGGCTCACGAACCCAATAGCAAAAGCCAAGTCAAGTCGTGTGTGGACGAGGTACCTTAGGCTCCCAACAAGATGTCTATACCTTATGCTATGCGGCTAAGCTTAAGTCGCTCCTCGATGGGGGTATCAGAGGGATTGCAACCCTCCACGTCACCAAGGCGCAAAATCCGTGTCACGTAGTGCCCCTGGCACAAGCTGATTTCGCCTTGACCCTACAAAACCTCAATTCCAAGATAAAACGAAAGCAATCCAATATCACTCATTTGGAATCGGGTCTTCATCTCCTCCTTGAACTTCTTGATGGTCATGTCGGACGATCTAGTGATGATGAGATGATCCACGTAGACCCCAACAAGCAGAGTTGCGCCGCCTTGTGCCCGTCGATACACCGCATGCCATGCTCACTCTGCATGAAACCAAGTTGCTTTAGGGTGCTATCGAGCTTTGCATCCCATGCCCTTGGTGCTTGACAAAGGCCATAGAGCGCCTTATGCAAGCGGAGAACTTTACCTTTTTCTGGGAACAACAAATCCCAGTGGTTGCTTCACATACACCTCCTCTCTCAAATCGCCATTTAGGAAGGCGAATTTGATATCCATATGGTGAATGGACAACCCTCCTAGGCAGCAAGAGCAACTAGTAGTTGGACCGACTCCATCCGAGCAACAGGTGCAAAGACTTCGTCAAAATCCACACCGATCTGCTGACCAAAACCACGAGCAACGAGGCATGCCTTGTGCTTGACCATCGCTCTGGCCTCATCCCTTTTCACCTTGTAGACCCACTTGAGACCAATTGGATGATAGCCCCGAGGAAGGTCCACAATCTCCCATGTATGATTTCGTACCACGGTATCAATCTCCTCCTGCAAATTGGTTCGCCATGCCTCGTCGCTCTCTGTTTCAGCAAACGAGCAAGGCCCCCGTGTTATTACCAAGTACAACTCTGCATCCTCCAACTTTTGCAAAAAGTGTCCAGGAGTTGGGACCCAGTCCCCATTCCCAAATAGGTTAGCCAAAGTGCGATAGCATAGCGGGGCATCAGGGGAATGCACCGCGTCACGCCTCGCGGAGTCGTCTTGCACAGGCATCACAAATTTAGGAACCGGAGCGCCATGCGCCTCTAGTCCCGAGCCCTCTGCTCTAGGGTTCTCTACTCCCTGGTCCCCTGCTCTCTGGACCTCTACTCCCCCGAGCTTTGGCCTGGGCTCCTTGCTCCCCTGTGCTCTACCCACCTGGGATCCCAACAACAGCCACGTGACCAGGGGTTGGATACACAATGGTGGTCATAGTTCGTAGTTGCCTATTCCCAGTCGTGATCCTCATAAAAAATGACGTCTCGGGAAATATGCACACGTCGCGTTACTGGATCCAAGACGTGATATCTCTTCACTCCTTCTACATATCCAATGAAGACAATAGGAGGTTGCGATCATCTAGCTTCTGGAGTTGTCACATGTCTTTTGTGTATGCCCAATAACCAAAGACACACAAGAAATGCACAGCAGGCTTATACCCCTGCCATGCTTCGTAAGGAGTCTTGTCCAGAAGACTCTTTGTGGGGGCTCGATTCAGGAGAAACGCCACTATGGTGACTGCTTCTTCCTAAAATTTCATCGGTATGCCCCTTTGCTTCAACAAAGCACACGTCATTGCCACCACAGTCTTGTTCTACCCCTCCACCACATCATTCTACTGCAGGGTGTAGGGTGCGATAAAGTGACGAGTCACGCCTTGCTCCGCACAGTATGAGGAGAATTTAGATGAAGTGAACTCGTTGCCATTGTCTCTACGAGACACTCACAACTTCCGCCCACTCTCGCCTTCCACAATCTCCTACCAATGCTTGATGGCCTCTAGTACACTACCCTTCTCAGCTAGGAGGATAACCCACATCTAACAGGTGACATCGTCCACCAACAACAAGAAGTGGCATTTGCCTCCTGGTGTTACCGGCATGATGGGATGACACAGATTTCCGTGGATGAGAACGAGCGGTGCCACCGTGCGGTACTTGGACTCCTTTGGAAAAGCACCTCGTTGATGCTTCGTGATGATGTAGGTGTCACATAACTGCTCCACGTGCTCCAACTATGGAAGGCCCTTAACCAGGTCATGTCACCCCATCTTCTCCAAGGCGTCAAAGCTGATGTGCCCAAGCCGATCATGCCAATGCCAAGCATCATCGCCATGACGTGCAGCAAGGAAAATTGGCTAAGTAACCTTCAAATAAAGGACGTACAAGCGATTTCGACCATGTGAGACTTTCGCCAAAAGACATTATTCTGATCCCAAATCCGCAACACACCATCTTCAATCTCCACGTGCAACCTGTTCTCATCAAGTTGGTCAATGCTGATGATTGAATTCCTCAGGCGCGGGATATAGTAGACCCCTGTGAGCACCTTGTGCTCCCATGTCTACCAGCAAAAAAAATTTTACCACAACCTTTTATGTCAATAACAGAACCATCACCAAACTTCATGTGATTTATGGCCCTTATGTCAAGGTACCAACCTTCCAGACTATCTCCGTCGCCACTGATACCAAGGAACGCCTGAGCACGTGGTTCATTGATATAGAGTGGTGCTGGTGTAGGTACCTCCGAATTGGTGACTTCACAAATATACGCCATGAGAAGCGCCAATGGTTCTCGATATCCTCCACCTGCACCAGATTCGTCTATTCCTTCTTAGACTTGCGACAATCCCTTGCACAATGACCACGGCACCCGCAGTTGTAGCACTTGTCATACCCCGATTTGGTGCCACTATCGCGGCTTTTCTTGTCCGACCTACGAGGGTACTGGTTGTTCCCGTCCCCTACACGTACAGACTTTGGGCCCTGCTCCTTGGTACGCGCAGTCCACTGCTCTTCAGTGAGATAGAGCTTACCCATCACGCCCTGCATGGTGGCCTCTTGCTTATATCGCTCCTTAGCCACCTTTAACCTCCTGGTAACTTCTTCCATAGAAAATGTTGATAAATCAAGCAACGTTTCTATAGAAAGAGCGATCTGAGAAAACTTGGGAGGAACTCCGCGCAGGTACTTCGCCACGACTTTGTCCGCAGGTTCAGGGTCACTAAGGGTAGCTAGTTGATTACAGCAAAACCTATTTCCCTTCGATTTTCAGTTTTCATCATATTCCCCCCTTGAAAATCATGTTTTAGTCCTATTCCCCCCTCGATTTTGACCTCATCATATTCCCCCCTCAATTATCAAAAATCTGCCTAAAACCCCCTCCGATTTTGACCCAATTTTGACGCAATTTTGATTTTAATTTTGATCCAATTTTGATTTTAATTTTGATTTTAATTTTGATTTTAATTTTAGTTTTGATTTTAATTTAAATTTTGATTTTAATGTGGACCCAATTTTGACTCGAATTTTAACAATAAATCAAGTTAATTATTCAATTTAATCGGCTTACTTGATTTGATTTTGAATAAAATTAAGTACAATTTTTTACTTGAAACCAATTTTAACCCAAAATCGAACCCAATTTTGACTCAATTTTAACCCAATTTTGGGTTAAAATTAAATAAAATTGAGTCAAAATTGGGGTCGATTTTGAGTTAAAATTACGAATTAAGTAAAAACCGTACTTAATTTTATCGGGTCAAAATTAAGTAAAAATTCGGATTAAATCGAGTCAAAATTGATATCTTAATTTGGATCAAAATTGGATCGGTTTTGGGTTAAAATTGAGTTCGATTTTGGGTTAAAATTGGTTTCAAGTAAAAAATCATAATTAATTTTATTCGAAATCAAATTAAGTAAGTCGATTGAATTGAATAATTAACTTGATTTATTGTTAAAATTTGAGTTAAAATTAAGTAAAAATTTTGGTCAAAATTAAGTCAAATTAGGATAAAATTGAGTTCGATTTTGGGTTAAAATTGGTTTCAAGTAAAAAATCATAATTAATTTTATTCGAAATCAAATTAAGTAAGTCGATTGAATTGAATAATTAACTTGATTTATTGTTAAAATTTGAGTTAAAATTAAGTAAAAATTTTGGTCAAAATTAAGTACAAATTAGGATTAAATCGAGTCAGAATTAAGTCAAAATTGAGTCATATCAAAATCAAAATTAAAATCAAAATTGAGTCAAAATTGGGTCAAAATTAAAATCAAAATTGGGTCAAAACTAAAATCAAAATTTAAATTAAAATCAAAATTAAAATTAAAATTGGGTCAAAATTAAAATCAAAATTGGGTCAAAATCGGAGGGGATTTTAGACAAATTTTTGATAATTGAGGGAGAATAGGATGAGATCAAAATCGAGAGAGAAATAAAACTAAAACATAATTTTCAAAGGAAAAATAAGATGAAAATTAAAAATCGAGAGGATGATAAGATGAAGGTCAAAATCGAAAAGACAATAGAACTAAAACATGATTTATTATATATTGGCACTTTGGATGTAAAAAGCCATGAAAAAAAGTTACGGGCTACCAGTTCAATACTGAGAGCCCAAACAAGACCATAATTTATTAGTCATTAGCGGAACTCCACTATCCTCGTAACCAAACAATAACTGGGCTTTCGAAACCCTACTCTTTCTGGAACCCAGCTCTTTATAAGACTCTTGCTGAAACTAGGGTTTTCCCACGCACACAAACGAACGACGCACTCCGCCTAGGGTTTTCTGATTTCTCAGCAGAGAGATAAAGAAGTATCGACAATGGCGGAACGTGGCGGTGAAAGAGGTGGTGAACGCGGTGGTTTTGGACGCGGATTCGGGGGCCGTGGTAGAGGTGGTCCTAGAGGCCGCGGACGCCGCGGTGGACGTGCGGCGGAAGAGGAGAAATGGGTTCCGGTGACCAAGCTCGGTCGTCTCGTGAAGGACGGTAAGATCCAGAAGCTCGAGCAGATCTACCTCCACTCTCTCCCGATCAAGGAGTACCAGATTGTGGATCTCCTTGTTGGTCCATCGTTGAAGGACGAGGTGATGAAGATCACGCCTGTCCAGAAGCAGACCAGGGCCGGTCAAAGGACGAGGTTCAAGGCCTTTGTCGTTGTCGGAGACGGTAACGGCCATGTCGGACTGGGAGTGAAGTGTGCAAAGGAGGTTGCGACCGCCATTAGAGGTGCGATCATCCTCGCTAAATTGTCTGTGATTCCAGTGAGAAGAGGTTACTGGGGTAACAAGATTGGAAAGCCACACACCGTGCCGTGTAAGGTCACCGGTAAGTGTGGGTCCGTCACTGTCCGTATGGTTCCTGCTCCAAGAGGTGCCGGTATTGTGGCGGCTAGGGTCCCGAAGAAGGTTCTTCAGTTTGCCGGAATCGATGATGTCTTTACTTCATCCAGGGGTTCTACCAAAACCCTCGGAAACTTCGTCAAGGTCTGATCTTTCTCCCTTATTGTTAATTGGGCTTTTGTCAATCTGATGCCTCGACATAAATTTGTGTTTCTTAGTTGAAAAATCTTAAGTTTATGATTGCTTACATATATATGATTAATGTTTGCTGGTGATTCTTATAAGTGCTAGGGTTGTAGTTCATTCATATTGGTTAGTCTATACGCATTGTCTCAGGCACCACTCTCTGCTTAAACTGTTGTGCCCCATTTTATCTATGTTACTCTAAGTTGACTGTATATCTTGTGTATTGAGTTCATCATTTCAGAGCATAGGTTCAGGTGATTGAATTGAAGTGAATTTGACCTATGAAGATTGGTTTAAGCATCTCCATCTAGACCTGAATATCACTAGTTTATTTTCCTCAATTTTATTGGTATTGGTTCACCTAATTTCTTCCATAATGATATATCTTCGTATATTCTCGACTCCTTAGGCTACATTTGAGTGCCTGATGAAGACATACGGATTCCTGACACCCGAGTTCTGGAGAGAGACCAGATTCACCAAGTCACCGGTGCAAGAGTACACCGATCTTTTGGCAAAGCCGCTTCCCAGCAGCAAACTCATCACCGAGGTTGATGAACAAGTCTAAATATGAGTCGTCCTTGTGAGTTGTGGAATTTTCGGGTTACGAGAGAGAAGTGTGTTATCTCAGATTAAGGCCAGTTTTGTTCGAACCTTGATAGTAGTGGCGGCATAGGTTGATGGGTTTAAACTCTCATTTGTCTAAACTGAAACCGTGGTTTGCTCTGTTTTGGGATATGTTAGACTGTTGCTGGAGATTAATATGTTTTACTGCTCCGCTCTTTCATCCTATCGTTGTCTCGTTCTTTGCGTTTGCCGTTAGTGACAAAGCCTTGTGAGGTACATTCTTAATTTAATTATGCGAAAAGGGTCGAAATTTTCTTATTTGAAAAACCAAGTTATGTTTTAAAAGATAAATGGGTATTTCCCGCATATGGTTTGGATTTCAGCTCTTTTTGAAAGTGATTTTTGTTTTAACAAATAACTTTAAATTTGTGTTATATTATTATTATAATAAATAAAACAATTGATATATTTAACGTAATTTATTTTCAAAGTTTGTTTCTATCATTATTAGGAAAAGTGTGTATTCTTGTTTTAGTCCATCGATTTGGTTCTTATTGGATTTTCATTTTGACATATGAATTCATTGTATTTCTTTTTCAACTACTTAAATTTGGCCAACAATTTCAGCGGTTTATTAAATATTAAAAAATCGTTAAATTAATATCCTAAAATCCAATTTATAAATTGAACTGAAATTGAATAAATTAATTCAAAATTGAATAAAGTGATTCATTATCCAAAATCGTTAATCGGTTTAATCAAATCAGTATATTAAATTGGAAATTAAAAAAGTATACTTAGAATTCCTGTCCACTTCATTGTTCCTTTGTTCTCTGAGCTGAGCCTCCTTGGTGTTGCATCCATAGGTCGTCATCGCTTCGCCCCTTTTCTTGTCGTTTTTCCTTCGTTCCCCATCTTACTGTCGTTTTCCATATCTTCGTCGTTTTCCATCCTCCATTTTTTTCTCCATTGTTCGTCATCGCTCCTCTGTCATTACCGTCGTTCTCTGCCTTCGTCCTCCATCACGTCTCCTTCATTCCTTCTGTCGATCTCCATCTCACATTTGTTCTCCATTGTCCGACATTGCTATGTCGTTTTCATCCTCCATTGTTTCCCGCCTTCATCATTCGTCTTTCGTCGTCGTTCTCAACCCATAGATGACGCACGATCGACCCTTCTCCATCACAATATGATTTTCTCTTATTTCTCTCCTCTATATTGTGTGTTATTTGTTATTGTTCGAATCATATTGTGTATTGTTTTGGTTTGAAATTTTGGCTTTATTTGACATTGCTTGCAGATATAATGAAAATGGTGATTCTGAATATGTAGAAATTTGTTGTTATCGAATTGAATTAGGTATTTTCAAGATGAGGTTCATTTGGATAGTGATGAAGAACACATGATTGATTCATATGAGAATGATGATGAAGTTGAATTAGGAGATGAGTTTCCTTCCGAAATGATCTTAATGAATATGAATTTTTTCTAATGTAACATTTGACTAAATTTAAGGAAAAAACAGTCTATTTCCCTTCGAAAAAATCATGCTTTAGTCCTATTTCCCATTTTGACCTTCATCTTATTTCTCCTTCGATTTTCAGTTTTTATCCTATTTCCCCCTTGAAAATCATATTTTAGTTCTATTCTCCCTTTGATTTTACCTCATTCTATTCCCCCCTCAATTATCAAAAATATGTCTAAAACCCCTCCGATTTTGATTCAATTTTGATCCAATTTTGATTTTAATTTTGACCCAATTTTTATTTTAATTTTGATTTTAATATTAATTTTATAATTAATTTTGATTTTATAATTAATTTTGATTTTAATTTTGATTTTAATTTTGATTTTAATTTTAATTTTGATTTTAATTTTAATAAATCAAGTTAATTATTTAATTTAATTGACTTACTTGATTTGATTTCGAATAAAATTAAATACGATTTTTTACTTGAAACCAATTTTAACTCAAAACCGATCCAATTTTGACCCAAATTAAGATACCAATTTGACTCGATTTAATCCGAATTTTTACTTAATTTTAACCCGATAAAATTAAGTACGGTTTTTACTTAATCCGTAATTTTAACCCAAAATCGCACTACAAGAAAATCAAGTTTTAGGGACCGACAAATCGGTTCTCAATCCGTCCCTAAACTGGTTTAAGGGCGGATTGGAGACGACCAATGGTAGTATCCAATCGCGCGACTCCAAATTTTTTCCATCCCCAATCTGTTCCTAATTAGGGACGGAAATTTCAGTCCCCAATCCGTCTCTAATTAGGGACCGAAAAAGTAGTTCCCAATTGGTTCCTGGATTAGGGACAGTTTTTTTCGGTGTCGAAAGTTTGGAAACGGACCACAAATCCGTCTCCAAAATTGGAAACGACTTTGTAATTAATTTTAACCCAAAATTTTACTTAATTTTAACCCAAAGTCGACCCCAATTTTGACTCAATTTTTACCCAGAACCGATCCAATTTTAACCAAATTATGATCTCAATTTTGACTCGATTTAATCCGAATTGATTTTGGGTTAAAATTGGTTTCAAGTAAAAAAGACCGTATTTAATTTTATTTGAAATCAATTAAATCAAGTAAGTTGATTAAATTGAATAATTAACTTGATTTATTGTTAAAGTTCGAGTTAAAATTAAGTATGAATTTTGGTCAGAATTAAGTATAAATTGGGATTAAATCGAGTTTTCAATTTATACTTAATTCGGATCCGGATCTTGTTAGTCAATGTTTGGAGGGCAAGTATGCATATAGAAGTGCGGACCCGATTAGTGCTTTCGAAGGCTTTGTCGCGGTTTTAAACGTTCCATCGCAAGCCGCTTTGTATATAGGATGTCATTGGGTAGCCATTAAAGCGGATTTCAAAACCCAATGCATTAGGGTCGATTTTGGGTTAAAATTAAGTAAAATTTGGGTTAAAATTAAGTACAAATTGGGTCAAAATTAAGTACAAATTGTGTCAAAATTAAAATTAAAATCAAAATTAAAATTAAAATCAAAATTAAAATTAAATTCAAAATTGGGTTAAAATTATGGATTAAGTAAAAACCGTACTTAATTTTATCGGGTCAAAATTAAGTAAAAATTCGGATTAAATCGAGTCAAAATTGATATCTTAATTTAGGTCAAAATTGGATCGGTTCTGTTTTTTACTTAATCCGTAATTTTAACCCAAAATCGACCCCAATTTTGACTCAATTTTACTTAATTTTGAGTTTGATTTTGGGTTAAAATTGGTTTCAAGTAAAAAATCGTATTTAATTTTATTCGAAATCAAATCAAGTAAGTCAATTAAATTAAATAATTAAATTGATTTATTAAAATTTAAATAAAAATTCAAAATTAAAATCAAAATTAATATTAAAATCTAAATTAAAATTAAAATCAAAATTAATATCAAAATTAATATTAAAATCAAAATTAAAATAAAAATTGGGTCAAAATTAAAATAAAAATTAGGTCAAAATTGGGTCAAAATTAGAATCAAAATTGGGTCAAATTGGGTCAAAATCGGAGGGGGGTTTTAGACAGATTTTTGATAATTGAGGGGGGAATAGGATGAGGTCAAAATCGAGGGGGGAATAGGACTAAAACATGATTTTCAAGTGGAGAAATAGGATGAAAACTGAAAATCGAGAGGGAAATCGGATGAGGGTCAAAATCGAGGGGGAATAGGACTAAAGCATGATTTTCAAGGGGAGAATATGTTGTTTTTCCTAAATTTAATTTCAATTAACATTTTTTATAATAAAATGTAAAACCAAAATACATTTCACTCCTTTCACATTTTTCTACAGTTTTATTGGTAAAAATTGAGCCTAATTGGTCGATACATTATAAATAGAATTTTTTTTTATTATTATGGTTGTATTATAATGTTGTACCACGTTATACCACGACAATAAATATATATATATATATATAAATCAATAAGCCGCAATAATATTTTTTTATCATTATTATTAATTATATATTAATGATATTAGCATAGTATTATTATATTTAATTATTGTTGTTGTTATTGAAAGAATTCGTTTTAACTTTATACGAATTCTAAATCCAAATTTTCTATTGCGAATTACATAAAAAAATGAATAGAAGATCGTGATAAATACATGTATCCATAGAATACGTAACGCAACGGAATTGATCTTCTGGTTCTACGTGTAATCGCCGGATTCAACACACGGATGGGATGTGTGAAGAACAAAATGAGAGTTCGGTATTTTTTAAGTGTTGGTAACAAAATGAATCCACCTTAAAAAACTTAAATCTCATCCTTATATACCCATGAACCAGAGACCATAAACTGAGAGTTAATCGGTTAATTATCCGGTTCTCAATTGTACCGTTTAATTCCACCCATCATAAAATTTAACGATATAACCAAAGGTCTCTACACATATAACCTTCCACATTTAATTCAATACCGAAGTTCGATCAATTAAACTTAAATCCGATCACATTTAATTTGGACTAAACCGGATGACAACACTTCTTCCAAAATTATTCACATATATATATATATATATAGGTCCACAAATATAATATTAAACAAAAAAAATCTTATAGTTATTATTAATAATAATAATATTATTAAATTTTATTTATATTAATAATTATTATTATCATTAGATATTATTATTGATTATTATTGATATTACTACTACTATTATTATTATTATTATTATTAAATATTATTATAAAAACATGTGTATAATAATAATAATAATAATAATAATAATAATAATAATAATAATAATAATAATAATAATAATAATAATAATAATAATAATAATAATAATAATAATAATAATAATAATAATAATAATAATAATAATAATAATAATAATAATAATAATAATAATAATAATAATAATAATAATAATAATGTGTCTAATGTTGTAGACACATTTGTACAAAGATGAAAAAGATAAATATATACAATATTGATCCCAAAGGTGTAAACATCAATGTTCAATTATTTAAATGAAATAAATTGAATATAGATAAAATCGGTTTATATCCTAGTTGAACCTCAAAATTTTGTATTAAACTTAATGAATTCGTGTTTATCATGACATGTTTCATTATAATATACATTTAGTTTACTAAAAATAATATGTTGTAATTGTTTATAGCAATAAACCATATAATGTGTGATAAACCATGTAACTTGTACATAAAGTAAATACTATGAGTTATGTGTCTAAACTTATTTCTGATGATTAAGAATTATAACAATTAAATTCTAAATTCTGATTTGATACAAATATTAAATAACACATTAGGTTAACTAATAATTAAGGCTCAAATAAAAAAATCAAAGGTACAATCACAATACAAATGATTTTATAGAATGTAATCAGTATTTTCATCAATTGAATATCCTTACACTCATACTTATCATTTTTGAACAATTTACGAATGTTTTTTAATCACATGAGTCATATATTGTGTGATAAAGCATGCAATTTGTACATAAACAAAATAATATGCATTGTGCGTCTTAGTTTTATAGTTGATGATTAAGAATTATAACAATCAAATTCTAAATTTTGTTTCGATACAAATGTGAAATAACACATTAAGTTAAATAATAACTAAGGTTCAGTTAAAATATCAAAGGTACAACTAGGATACAAACTGATCTTATAAATTGTGATTCCATATTCTCATCAATTTAATATTAATTGAATATCCTTACACTCATATATATATATATATCATTTTGAACACTTTACAAATGTTTTTCAATAACATAAATACGATTTTAACAAGTTAAAATGCATTGTACATATTATACACACATGTTGTACATGTTTTGTAAAACGATTCGTGTTAAATACTATCATGAACATTATATACATATGTTGTACACTTGACGTGTACAATGTGTGTCCAATGTTGTACACATGATGTATACAACGTGTGCCCATTGTTCTTCACACAATGTTCACATGATGTGTACAATGTGTGTCTAATGTTATACACATGTTGTGTGTCCAATGTTGTACACATTATGTGTACAACGTATATCTAATGTTATACACACATTATTTATTCACAGTATATACACATGTTTTACGCACGAAGTGTATAACGTGTGCTCAATGTTGTAATAATAATAATATTATTATTATTAGTAATAATAATAATCTATTTTATTATTTTATTAGTTTTCTGATAGAAAATATTTTTTTTAATGTTATAGTACAATAAATAATAATAATAATAATAATAATAATAATAATAATAATAATAATTTGTATAATGTATCGAAGAGAAAAAAATTTTGCTTTTTTCTGAGAGATGTTTTTTAATGTGAAAACTTTAAAAAAAATTAAATCCGAAACTTGTCAAGCAAGACATAATGACATTCTTGTAATATTTATATACAATTGAGTATAATAAAATTAATAAATATTTTTTGTCTAAGAATAAAAATTTATTACATTAATTCTTAAATGAGGTCATTTTAGAAAAGTGAAGTTTGACCGAGATAATTTGAGATTGAAGCCCATCGAGAGATAGTGAAGTTGAATTGGAAGAGGTAGTAGATGCAAGAAAAGGAGTTTTATTGAATGGAATGAATTATTTTTAGGTCAAAACTTTAATTCAACCGAGAAATTCAAAGATGATGTGTTCGAATAGTGTTGAATGCGGGGAAAAAATAGGATTTAGTCGATGAGATAATGATGTTGTTAGTACTATATGTTTCGAGATAGATTGTAAATGGAGAGTTTATTGTTCCATGGAACAAGATATTTGGACAATAGGATAATGCATTATGGTACACACTTGTGAGCCGAAAGGAGAATACAAGTTATTGAAAATATATTTGATAATGAAGAAGTTCCAAGATGATTAAGAGTGAATCTAAATATGAAGGCATCAAAGATATAGTATATTATAAAGAAGAAATATAAATTGATTACATCTCTTAACCAATGTAAGAAAATTAAGAAATAAGTATTAAAGCTTATTCAATTAAAAAGGATGCACAATTTCGTAGGCTTATGGATTACGAATTTAAAATTATACGTTCAAATCATGGCTCTTCAGTAGAAGTGAACACCATCCGAGATAGTGAAGGAATAAGATATTTGATTAGTTTTATGTTTGCTTTAAAGCTTTGCGATGTTCATGGAGACAACCTTGTAGGACTATAATTGGTTTAGATTGTTATCAAAAGTTCTATAAAAATATCAGATTGTGTATGTTGTTGGTCGGGATGAAAACTAACAAATTTATCATATTGCTTAGGTTGTTTTACAAGTTAAAAATATGGAGAATTGGTATTGGTTCATTACAAAGCTCAAGGATGATTTGTATCTGGTTCAGGTGAAGGACTAACGATCATCTCCGATAGTCAAAAAGTGAATTATTTTTTAATTTCAAATTTATTTGTAGAACCAAACACAAACCATCGTATGTGTTTAGACATATAACATTCAAGAAGAACCACAAGGCCAAATGTATAAAGCATTTTAGGTGGAGTATAGCTTCTAGTTATAATAAAGCATATTTTTATGCTGGTTGTGAAAAGTTTGATAAATTGACCTTTGATGGTTTGATGAATATTGATCCACAACATTGGTGTCGAACATTCTTTAGACGTAGTTGTTGTTGTAGTGATTTGCACAACAATATGGCTGAATTATTCAAAAATAGTATTATCATTTCTAAAACTATGCATTATTAGAAGACAAATCATGGTTTGGATTGATAAGAGGTTTACAATTGTCGAGAAACACATGTGTGTACATACTCCAACGGTTATTCGATCACTAGAGAAAACTAAGTTGAAGACGAAGGGTTGTGTTTCTTATCCTAGCTTGATAGATTTGAAGTTGATGATGGTAGAACATTATATGTAGTTAACATGCAACAACGTACGTGTACTTACCAAAGATGATATATGACTGCGATTTCGTGTCAACATGCATATTGTGTGAGGATGAAAAGGTGAAAAAACGTTGAATTCTACATTAGTGACTACGATTTGTTATTTGCATGGTAAGAAACCTATAAAAGAAACATTTCTCCTCTTTGTGGTGCAAATTTTGGAAGAAATCAGGTAAGAATCTAATCATTCCTCTAATGGTTAGAAAGATATAGGGAAAAATGAAGAAATATAACAAAAAAATCCAAACGAGTCTCCAAAAAAAGAACCAAGATTAATAAAGTCAGAATTAAACTATGTTGTCGTCAATATGATGCATATGGACATAATCTTAAATCATGTAAAAGGTCTAATGAAGATAACATATCTTTTCACCCCTATCAGAGATTATGGAATCTCAGATTATTGCGTTTTTTCAATCTCAAAATATTTAGGTAATCATTTATAAAAATTATATTTGTATTTTGTTTTCTATTTTGTTTTTCTATTTTGTATTTGAAATTGAAACAATTATCTAATTATGATTTTTTTTTGTAAGGTTGGTGACAAGTATAAATATGGACGAAAAATCCAAGATTGACAACAAGTTTAATATTTACAAATCTGTATTGAACTATGTTTTGAAATTATGTTTATGTTTGAATTTTATATATTAAATTTTTAATCTAAAAATGTATGTACTATCTTTTGAAATTTATGTTATATTTTTATGTTGATTTTATAAATAGAGCTTATTCTTGAAATATATGTTTGAACATAATATCGGACGATATACCATGATTGACACAATTTTATATAATTTTTACTTTGAGGATTGATTTAAATTGTTAAAGTTATGATTTTCGTTTTAAAAACTATTATTTTGGGGTGTAAAATTGATTTTTTTTAGATTTTAATAATATTTAATATTTTTTAACATTTATTTAATCGAAACTTGTATACAAATTTGGATAATTTAAAAGAATAGAAGTGAGAGTAAAAATCGAAGAAAAAATCAAATGAATACTAAAACCGAAACTAAAACAACATTCTTTATGATAGGATAGACGTATTTTTCTTAATTTTAGAGAACCGAATAAATTTTAGAAAGATTATCTCATTAAGTGAACCATAGTAATTTTTTATTTTATCTTATATTAACATAAGAATATTTGAAATTATTTTTAGATTAATGTATGAAATAAATACTATTATATTATAAATTTTAAAAGTTTATGTATTATTATAAAAATTGTATATTAATTTTATATGTTATTATGAAATTATATAAGTTTTATAAAAAATATATAAAAAATAATTTATAAATTTTGTATTAGTTTAAAATAAATTTCTTTATTTATTATGTTATTTTTAATAACTATTCTCAAAATAAATAAATAAAAGAAAAAGAAAATAAATTGACAAACTTTGTGAAAGCCCAAATGTTCTAAAGGCCGGTCCGTTGACTTTTGACTTCTTATTATTTTACTGGTCACCAAGAGGGAATGGGATATTGAATTGAATCTTCGTGGAAATTGGTCATTTTTCCATTCCATCCCCGATTTTTCTGGCATCTAAATACGCGGAATCTGATATCTTTTCCACCGGAACCCTATATCGGGTTTGTTCTTCTTTGTTCGGGAACTTGGGTTCTGAATGGGAACTCCAGAATTTCCAGATCTGGGCAAACACTGCTCCGTCGATGATTGCAAACTGATCGATTTCTTGCCCTTCACCTGCGACCGCTGTCTCCAGGTCTCTCTCTCTCTCTCTCTCTCTCTCTCTCTCGGGTTTTGGATCCTTTGGGGTCGATTACGTCTCAAGTGTTTAAATTTCCAGAACATGTGTTAGATTCTGATACATGTGGGGATATCCAGAATTATGTTTTAGGAGAATGGACGAGGATTCCAATCCCTGTCCCGATTGTGTTTAGGACAGCCCAAAGGGCCAAACGTAGTCAATGTTCCTCCACCTTTTGTTTTTAATCCCTGGAGCGAAAGTGCTTCTGTCAGATCATCCTGTTCAGCAACATCTTATTTCCTGTGAGTTAGCCATCCTGATCCAGTTTAATTGAATTTCGAATTCTGATTAATTCATTGAACATATATCGTTTGGAGCTACGAAGATCGGCCCTTGTTTCTGCTTGGTTCTCATTTGAAAATACAGTTTTATCTCTGCGAATATCTTGCTTTGCCTAGCTACATGGCACATAGTTCTAAAGCTTGCTCTCATCTTTTTGATCCAATGTTCATTCTCTGTAAGAACTTGTTACCTTTGATTTTCGTTGTACTTGTCTCTTTTCCTGAAGTAATCCGACCTCAACTCTTTTTAGGTTTTTTGCTTGGAGCACCGTAGCTACATTAAACATACTTGTCCGAAAGGTAATAGAGGAGATGTTACTGTGGTTATCTGCCCTCTTTGTGCAAAAGGAGTTAGGTTAAACCCAGATGAAGACCCGAACATCACTTGGGAAAAACATGTGAATACTGACTGTGACCCATCAAACTATGAGAAAGCCACAAAGAAGAAGAAATGTCCTGTCCCAAGGTGCAGAGAGGTTCTAACGTTCTCGAACACGATCAAGTGTCGAGATTGTAATCTAGACCATTGCTTGAAGCATCGTTTTGGACCCGATCATAACTGCCCAGGTCCCAGAAAACCCGAACAAAGTTTTCCTTTCATGGGTTTCTTAAGCACTAGCAGAAAAGAAGCTACCAAGTCTAACCGACCTCCCACATCATCATCTTCGTCTAATTCTTCAAGGTGGTCCAGTCTTTTATCCTCAGCAGAAGCAAGTCTTACCAGACTTGGCAACGACATTAGCCAGAAGTTGCAGTTTGCTAGTAGCAGCAATGGGAATGATGAGGTGTGTCCGCAGTGTGGTGCAAAGTTTTCTTCTGTAGGCTCCCTGGTAGAACACGTGGAGAAAATCCACGAGAGGAACAGAAAACAAGCTCACGCGAAACCCACGATTGATGTTTGCCCTAAATGCAGCAGAGGGTTTCGTGATCCTGTTGATCTCGTGAATCATATTGAGAGGGATCACCGTGGCACTTCTAAGGCATAGAAGCAGAGATTTGTCGCTTATGAATCCTTCAAACCTCTCTTTCGAAGTTCGGCTGATTCGAACAATGGAAAAGATCATCGTATTCTTTGGAACAAGTAATGATTCTTGCGGTTTCTGATGAACATAGTGTAGTTGGAAGTTGTTCTTGTGCCGTTTGCTGTTTACTTTCATATATACATTTATGGTTAAAAGTTATAACCTTTTGTCTTTTACTGAGTCAAATTTGTATTGACGCTGAATTTTCATTCAAACGCTTCAAGGGAAAGATAATTTATGTACTCCCTCTAATTTATCATTACTATGAATCGACCCCGATAGTTACGAAATTATAAAAAATCAAACCCCTTCCTGGCGCACCTTCATGTGACGTCACCGAACGACAAGTCTTGGCGGGACTTACGCCCATTCGCCATCACCTAAGGCACGTATGCACCGCACGTGACCACGGTGTAATGTATGTATATTAAAAATTAATATATTTTATGATATGACAAGACAATACCGGTATCATAAAAATTTCTCTTAGTTTTGAATTTGGGAGAAAACCGAATATCCAGGACAATATTGTTTTAATACAATTTCTTGAGATTCTTTTTTCGATTTTTAGTCATATTCTTTTTCTTCACTTGCTTGTAAAAAAAATCTATCTAAAATCTTTTTCGTCAACTAACCGTTAAATTCACTGCTTTTTGTTGTAATTATAAAAATACATTCGTTTTTATAAAAATTTAGTACGATTTTGACGCAATACTTTTTTACCAATTTTGATTCAATTTTGGATCAATTTTGACCCGATTACATTTTAAAAAATTTAAATATGAATTTACTATACTCATAAATAATTAGTATTAATATTTCGGATAATTGTGTCTAAATCAAGTTAATAGTAGAAGATTAATTGATTTGAGTTAAAATTGGATTCGGTTTAGTCAATTGTATCAAAATCGGATTAAAAACCGAGTTAATCGGTCCGATTTAATTGATTCCAAATAAAAGATTGGGTTGAGTTAGTTGATTGTGTCTAAATTGGGACAATTAACCCGATCTCATTCACTCGATTTCGGACCAAATTTAATGCAAATTTTTTATTCGACTTTGACTCGATTTTAATCCGTTTTGAATTGGGTTTAAACCGATTATATTTTGAAATATTAATGTTTAGATAATATGATATGAATTTGTTACAAACATGAATAATTTGTGTTAATTCTTTTGGATAATTGCATCAAGATCAAGTTAATCGGTCAAAAATTGGATTCGATTTTGTTAATTGCGTCAAAAATTAGATAAAAAATCGAGTTAATCGATTCAGTTTAATTGGATTTTAGTCCAATATTGGGTTCAGATTGGTTAATTGCATCTAAATTGAATCAATTAAATCAATCTGATTAATCCGATTTTGATGCAATTAATGAAATCGTATTGAATTTGACTCGAAATCAATTAAATTGATCCAATTTACTTTATTTTGATGAAATTATCTAAAATATTTAAACTAATTGTTTATGTATGTATGTAATTAATTAATATCTAATTACCTAAAAAAAATGTTTTAATCGAATCAGAATTAGTTCAAGACTGGGCCACAATCGATCTGATTAACTTGATTTTGATGCAATTATTCAAAACATTAACATTATTTGTTTATGTGTATAATAAATTCACATTTAATAGCTTAAAAATTAACATTTTAAAATATAGTCCGATCAAATTAGATCATAATCGAAATCAACATTGGATCAAAATCAGTTCGATCGGAGAAAATCGGATTTGCTAATGATTAAATAATGAAGACTTTTTAGGATAAAAATCGAGAAAAATGTCGGATAAAAATCAAAATCAAAAGAAAAACTAAAAAAAGATTATCGATGGTAGAATTTGCGGTATGCCTAAATTTCTTGAAATGTATATAAGACTCTCTCCATATATTATTTTCTTTATATATATCTTATATCTTATATACATACTAAAAGGCAAACAAGGAAAAAAAATTCCCTGCTAACGTGGCTTCTTCTCAGCCGTTCAGATTGCTTGCGGGTTAGATGAACGGCTGTGGTTTCGCGGGTCCTTTTTTTAAGTGGTGTCCGACCCGGTTGGCTGCTTGATGAGATGTCGACACCTGTTATCTGGGGTTTCATTTAAATTTAGGGTCGTCCGATCGCTTCCAATGGACGGGTGGATTTCGCCACCCACAAGATTGATGCGTATCAGAGTTAAATATAACCTAATCTACCCGCAAGTGCACGGCACGTGTGTAGTATTTTAGGTGTCGATCCCACAGAGACTACGCAATGCTACCTAAACCCGAACTACGAATCAAACTTGCTAACGAAAGAGTGGTGATCAAGAATAACAATACTGAAAGTAAACTAAACTACTTGGGTTCTAACGATGAAACAAGCGTCCTAGGAAACCGGTTTCACCACAAGACTACCGAAACACACGATCAACCTATCTATCATGCAATCCCAGTTAAAGCTATCTAAGGCGGACGATCCTAACATGATATCTACCCTCTCTCAAGGCATAGACACGTGATCTAGACAAGTTGCCCCCTACTTTCGTGGCTGACACCTTGAACTAAACCCATAAACTCTGTGATTCGCCCGTTCACCCTCAACCGTTGCTACCCTACTTTCGTGGCCTAACCTCGGTTGTTCTAAACCTGATCTTCCAAGACTAGAATTCTCCTTTCGGTCCTTCTCCTAATCCCTAACACATGCATCTACGTGATCAGCGCAAACACAAGTAAATTCAAGAACTCAGATAAAGAATAGATGAACTAAAACAGGAAGATGCATTCAAAATAGATCAAAAGCGGTCTCGGGATAGCCAAGGGCTAATCCCTTCTCCTAGAACAAACAAACTACTCGCTCATGCGTCTGTAAAGAAACATAAACATAGTAGAGAGTCTAAGGAACATAAAAACCAAACAAAACCGAAGTGGTGGTGCTTGATCTCCAATGCTCCTCGCTTATCTCCTCGCAAGAATCTGCTCTAACTTCGCTGAATTCTTCTCCTCTGTATGCTTCCTGTAACGGCGTCTTTTTGCCTCCTTTTAAGCCTCCTAAGTCGGTCCAATTGTTGCCCTAATTGCCCCACGAGTTCCCTTATGTTTTAAGTTAAGTTTACTTAAGTTTTGAGCAGTTTCGGGCCGCTACCCGCTCGGGTAATGAGTGTACCCGCTCGGGTGCGGCTAGGGCAGTTCGTGCGCGTCCTGTGGTGCTGGAATGGTGCCCGATCGGGCATGGCATGTGTGCCCGCTCGGGCACAAGGCAAAATGGGCACAATGCTTGCCCGAGTCGTGCTAAATGGTCCACACAATTGGCCGTAGGTTTTGCCCGATCGTGCAAGGGTTGTGCCAGACCGGGTGAGGCTTTTCATTGCTCAATCTCGTCCCGTTTGTCCCGTGATGATACCCAA
>CM071862.1:11064395-11076744 GCA_036759665.1 Gynandropsis gynandra | reverse complement strand
ACATAGTTGATGATCCGTAAGGCTGACAGTTATGACTATGCCTAGGATGCATCCGGAGCTGTAAAGATGGAAGGAAATACTAACGTCAACTTCACCATGGTTCGTTTTGGGTAAGGTTGTTACTCAAATGAGTAAGGATGTTACTTCACGCTATCCGGTCGTTGGGGAGTGTTGCTAGACGCCAACCTCGATTAGTTAATTAGTGGAAACTAATTGACTACCGATTTAGTGATGAACCTACGAGGTCACATGCATACGAGTGTCTCGGTATCTGCTTGTGATTGAATCAGTGTGGAATACAATTATATTCATCTGCTAGCACCGAAGAATATAATTACTTGATTTTCTTTTGGGGTTAGTACATCAGATGTACAGGCAAGTATGTGTATGGAGATACATATACTTTGACTATTTGAAATATTACATAAAGGCAAGTGGGAGATTGAAAGTTATATGCCTGTTATGTAATATTTGAATAGTCTCGGGTTAAAAGTGTAATTATTAAAAGTTAATAATTATATAAGAAACGAAAATTAGGTTTTCGTTATCAGACAGAATCACAAAACACAAAAAACCCTAGTAGTCGTCAAACAGAAAAACGAAGAACGAAACAGTTTCGTTCATCGAGAATTCCGCTCCAAAGGTTGAAGGCAGAATCTGATCTCGGCGTGGATACACGTAGAGGACTTGTACTATCAAGTCTATCATCCGATAATCACTCGTTCAACGTTAACAGGTATATTCGAAATCGTTTCTATATTTGTAATCGTTGAAACCCTGAAAAACTAATCTGAACATGACTAGATCTAAAAATTCAGGTTGATAAAACACGCTTCCGCATCCCAAATCAACCCAACATAAACAACATAATATATTATTGATAGTTTTAATAATTAAGAAAGTTATGATAAAAAATTTACATTTTTAATAAATAGAAATTTTCTCTAATGTGTTTCACGTATTTATGAGTAATAAATAATTATTTGAGAAAATCATTTTTATTTGTATTATAAATAAAATAAAAACATAATCTTTTTTATACTGCACATGAAATCGAACATGTTCCACTAAATAAGAGAGTAGTTATGATTTATAAATATGATTAAAATACATATAATCGTGTGTATGAATTGTAATAATTAAATATATAATCTTCATACGTGTTCTAATGCTTTAATGATTTTTTGTGACACTCGTTTATCTTTAATTAGTGAGTAACCGACCATTTTACTTCAATTACTATATACTTGTAAAGCCAACGAGGTACTGTAAAATATTTTAACTATATAATTAATTTTTTTAACAATTTAAATAATATAATTACCTAAACTATATATCCAAGTTAATCATTGTTTTTTGAAATGAATAACGAATTATATACCAAATTGTAAGGGTGGCACGAATCGGGTCTTTAATCTGAACGGGTAAATAGTTTTTTACTCCAATCCGAATCTGCGAGATGTGGATATTCGAGATTCGAATATTTGATCAATAAATCGGATAACTGTGAATATCCGAACCCAAATCTAAATTTAGATTTACTGTTATTAAATATTTGGAATGATAAACAAACACACATAATCAATCACAAAATCCATAATTTTATACAAAAATCAATCTTAAATCAAGTTTACAACAACCATTAAAATATGAATATAAACTTAAATTAGTTTTCATTAATTTTCTATAATAATATCTACATATAAATAGATAAGAAATAATCGAATAAATAAATAATTGGAATAAACAAATGTCAAAACAATAAACAAAAAATTAAATGAAATTGCAAAAACAAGTATAGGAATTACAATGATTCCCATCATTCAAAAAATTCTACTATTCTCTTTTACCACATTTCCTATCAAAACAAAAAAACTTTATCGCACTAGACGGTAATGGATTCCTTAAATTGAAAGGGAGATGCATCTAAGGTTGAGTATAAAATATACAATCACAACAATCAACCACACACCCAATTAAGCCAGATCCATCTTTCGGCAAGAAGATAGGAGATAAATTGAGAAAATTGTTGTTGTTTATGGAACAAAGGATATAATTTGGGGACCGAATTCGAGAAGGTGAAGTGTCATTGAATAGGAAGCGGAAAGGTTTGTTGAGAAAAGGGGATAAAAACAAAATAAGAGTTTTGGGAATCGAGTGATGGAGAAGAAGATGACAATGAGGAGCTGAAGAAGAAGAAGAAAAACACGTTGTCATGTTTTTGCGAGGCTAATTCTGTTCATTTGTTGGATAGGAGGCCAACGACGACAACAACCAACTAAACTAGGTGTGGCCAATCCGGGTTTCGATCCGGGTTCCTCGGGTTTCGATCCGGGTTCGGGTTCCTCGGGTTTACGAAAATTGAACCCGAATGTTTTTCGGTCTGGGTTTTTCGGGTTTCGATTCGGGTTCGGGTTTTCGGGTTCTGAAGCAGTGAACCCAAAATAACCCAAATTAAATTCGGGTATCCATGGATTATTCGGGTTATTCGGATTATTTGGGTTATTTGGGTTCGGGTTATTCGGGTTATTTGGGTTGTTCGGGTTATTCGGGTTATTTGGGTTCGGGTTATTTAGGTTATTTGGGTTATTGGGGTTATTTGGTTCGGGTTATTTGGGTTATTCGGGTTATTTGGGTTCGGGTTATTCGGGTTTTTTGGTTTTGTAAGGGTTTTTCGGGTTCTCTAAAAAAACAAGTTAACATACAAAATAATTTTTAAAAATACATATCTAAGTTAGATAATATAACTCATAAAAATTAACTCCGCAAATACAAAAATAAAATGAATTCTAAAAACCTAAAATATTAGTTGTGTGGTTCTTAGAAAATAACCTAAAATATTAACTCTAAAATTTAATTCGGGTTCCTCGGGTTTAACCCGAACCCGGATCGGACAGACCCGAACCCGAACGGGTTCTAAAATCTGAACCCATATGGATTTTTAGGGTAACTTATTTAGTAAACGATCCGAGTTTTTCGGGTCGATCCGGATCAATCCGATCCGGGTAACCTAGATTGGCCACCCCTAAATTAAACTGACGACGACACCAACCAACCAGACCACATTATTCGATGGAACATAATAGATTCTATAGATCATAGAGATGTGCTTATCGACGGCGATAGAGATGAGCGGCGAGAAAGATACGGTTGGCAAGAAAGGGAGAGAAAAATGACAAAGAAGGTGTGGGAAAGAGATATACACAACCACAACAATTTGAAAGTAAAAGAGAAAATAACCTAATAATACCTAATAACATTTTATAAAATTATGATATATATATAGAGATATTTTAATATTATATATATATTCGATTATCCGGTGATACTTATTTTAGGAATTTAAAAATCTGAATCCGAATCTATGAATAATCAAACTTTTATAATTCAAATCAGAACTCAAGAATTCGAATAAATTTTTACAAATTTGAGTCTAGACGGATTCTTCAATAATATGTCCACACCTACCAAATTTTAAGAATATATTTAACAATATTAAAGTAAGTGGGGTCCACTTTAAGAATGGGTTAAGAAGGAATGTGTTGTGTGGGACCAAAATTTGTCTGCCCAAAGTCCCTCTCCAACAACTTATTCCATTTATTTTTTTATTTAGTAAATATCTTAATCCCATTATTATTTTATTTTTTAAAGTGTTTGTTTAATTGTTGCGTGTCGTTTCCACTTAACTATTTATAATTTCGATTTCGAGGATAATGTTACATGTTAAAAAATAGGACATCTTTGATAATTTTACCTTTCTCAAAAAAGAAATATACATATTCTTATTACAATTTAAAAGATAATATCAAAGATAAATCTCGAATGAGAAATAATATATATATATATAAAGATTTTATAATCAAAATACATCAATATTTCTAATGTACCCTTACGATGAAAACTATTTTATAAAATTTTATTTTGACTATTATCTCAAAACATCAAACGTTATAAACCAATTGAACATAAAAAAGCAACAAAATGGCAAATGAAAACACGATCAAAATACAATAAATGCAATTTGAAAACAATACAAAAAATTGACAAAGATTGGAATTATAATACACTAATTGCAAAATATAAATCAAAGATAAATTTAAAATTAGTGTAAGAATGATGATTGAAATATAATTTAATAATCGATTGAAATGATTACATATATATAGAAATTTGTGATAACATTTTAAAAGTTTGAGAAGATGGATTTGGAAAAATAATGATAAATGATATTTCGAGAAAAGAATACAAGACAAATGAAGAAAATATATCTAACAAAAGAAGAATGAGTTTCCTTAGACATGAATATTTCAGAAAGGTAGATGACGATCTTTGTCGATTGATTCAATTTTAATCATCATTGACATGTTTTGATTCGGTCTGACTGATTCACCATGGCGACAAATCAAGAATGTACAGTTTCATCTTCCATCATTTCTGATGCATACATAAATCGTTTTTATCTTTATAACAACGACAACAAATGCATACTTTTGGTGTCAGAGAAGCTTAATGGCAAGTTAAACTATATTACCTTGAAACGATCAATGATGATGGCTCTAAATGGACGACATAAACTTGTTTTCGTCTCGGATAAAATCTCTGAACCTTCTTCTAATAATCCTGAGTATGATACATGGAATAGATGCAATGATATTGTTTGTTCTTGGATTATCAATCCAATTTGCGAACATATTGCGGACAACATAGTCCATATGCGTACAATTTATCAAAACTGAACTAATCTAGGCGAAAGGTTCAATCAGAACAATATACCTAATAATTTTAGATTAGAGCAGAAACTAGAGAATTTGAGACAGGTTCGCTTGAGCTCAATGCGTATTATACAAGATTGATTACATTTTGGAAATAATTGAAGAGTTTAAAAGATTTACCTGCTTCTACATGCCAAAAGTGTAGATGCAGTTTTTCATTTCAGTTTAGTTCTAGGGAGGAAGAAAGGTATCTTATTAAATTTCTCATGGGATTCAACGACTCTTATGCTCTATAGTTTGCCGCCAAATATTTTTGATGGATCATCTTCCCTCTGTGTCTAAGGCCTTAATCTAGTTATCCAAGATAAGCAACATAAAAGTGTCTTACCTCCACCTGATTCCCTCGTTTTCAAGACCATTTCTACAAATCTTACACCTATACTAGTAAGCCTCGTTACTATAATCCATCCCAAAAACCTCGACCTACTTGTTCTCATTGTAAACTTATGGGACACTTGGTTACCAAATGCTACCATCTTCATAGTTTTCCTCCAGGGTACAAAAATCCAAATCCTAAACCTCATTTTCATTCGAGTCTAGAATTAATGTCATTCCTCTATGTCTTACTCCCATAATTCCTACTCCTTTTCATTCTCCCACCCCCATTATTCCAAACCAATTCGATGGTCTTTAACACATGCACAATTCAATCAAGTAGTTTCTCACCTTCACCAGTTAAAATATGTTTCTTCGTCTTCTTCTCACACTACTGAGCAGTCATATGCCAATACTTCCTCTGCTCTTTTTTCTTTACCACCATCCTTTGGCAATTTCTCTTATTCCCTCTACTTATCTTCTTTGTTGAATAAAAATAATAATATTTTGAATTCAAATTCTTGGGTTATTGATATAGGTAATAATGCATGTAATGATTTTTCATTATTTTCTAATGTTTTTCCAGTTCATAATATATCTATGATACTACCTAATGGTCTTTTGTTGCCTATATCGCATGTTGGGACAGTTTCATTATCTTCTGTTCTCACTTTATATAATGTTTTTCTATATCCCTGATTTCAAATTTAACCTTATTAGTTTCTGTTCTCTTACTCTTAATTCAGGTTTAAATCTAACTTTTACAGCTTCTTCTTTCCTCATACAGGATTCTATTCGGACCTTGATGATTGGAAAATGTATGTTTTGTCATAGTCTCTATTTCTTGGACAACATTTCTCACCCATTGTTTTCAGTAAACAACTCTTTTTATTTATGGAATTAAAGGCTTGTGCATCCATCAAATGTAAAGATCAATGTTTTATCAGACTCCTCTTTTATCCAGGTTTCTCTTTCTTCTAAAGACTTTCACTGTGCTATCTGCCCAAAAGCGAAACAAAGACGTCTTTCACATATTTCAAATAATAATAAATCTACATCTCTCTTTGAACTTGTTCATTTAATTATATTAGGTCCTTTTAAACATGTAACTGTTGATGGATATAGATATTTTCTAATACTAGTCGAGGATTGTTCAAGAATAACATGTGTTTACTTTTTTTAAATCTAAGTCACAGGCTGAATCAATTTTTATAATTTTCTGAAATTAGTAAAAAACACAATTTAATTACACAATCAAATCTATTCGGTCAGATAATGCTCATGAATTATTATTCACTCATCTTCTTTCCTCTCATGGTATTATGCGTTATTTTTCATATTCATTTACTCCACAATAACATTTTGTTATTGAGAGAAAACACCAACATTTTCTCAATATTGCTAGAGTATTATATTTTAACTCTAATATCCTTTTCGTGTATTGAAATGATTGTGTTTCCACAGCTGTATTTCTGATAAACATAATTCCGACTAACATTCTTAATAACAAATCTCCGTATGAAGTTCTTACTGGAAGTCCCCTACCTATACTCATCTTAAGGTATTTGGTTGTTTATATTATATCTCAACACATGATAAGAATAGACATAAATTTTCTGCAAGAATAATTCCTGGTGTTTTTCTAGGTTATCCGTTAGGATATAAAGGATACAAAATTCTAGATCTCACTAGTAATAGAATCTTAATATCTAGGAATATAGTATTTCATGAAAATATATTTCATTTCATTTCTAACAAATATTTTGAACCATGCAATGAGTTGTTTTCAAATTATGTTTTACCAATTTCTAATAAAGATCTTACTACAACCATATTCTCTAATAATTCCTCCACTGCTGTTAATTTACCTTCTAGTGCAACTTTATCTAATTATAGTAGTTCTTTTAATTCTAGATCTCGTCGAGTAACCAAACCTCCTACTTATTTAGTTGATTATCATTGTTACAATATTAAATCAAACAAGACAAATCATATATACGACTCTTTATCTAATTTTTAATTTTCTTTCTTATGATAAACTTATTATTGAACACATATTTTTTCAATGGCAATTTTTTTAGAATCTAAAACATATTTAGAAGCTAGTAAATCTGTTGAATGAGTTGATGCAATGAATTTGGAATTTGCTGCTTTACTTAAGAATGATAATGGTCCATTTGTTCTATGCCTTCTAACAAAAATATGATTGGTTGTAAATAGATTTGCAGAATAAAATTTAATGCAGATGGTAGTTTAGATAAATATAAAGCTAGACTTATAGCTAAAGGTTTTAAACAAAAGGAAGGTATATATTATATAGATACGTTTAGTCTGGTTGTATAAAAATGGTTACTACTAGACTTTTATTATGTTTAGTTGCTTCTCTTAATTGGACAATTGATAAATTTGATGTTTCCAATGCATTTTTAAATGGAGATTTAAATGAAGAAATTTATATGCAGTTATCGCAAGGTTATGTTCCAAAAACAAGTAGAGATATTGCCTCCAAATTCGGTTTGTCGTTTAAATAAATATCTATATGGTTTAAAACAAGCATCTCGTCAATGATATACAAAATTTCATCTCTTTTGTTAAAATCCGGTTTTGTTCAGTCATGTTGTGACCATTCATTATTCTTATCATCCTTTTTAAATCATTTTGTTGCATTATTTGTATACATAGATGATATATTGATCTGTAGCAATGCACCATATGCTGTTAATTCAATCAAATATCTCTTGTCCACTGTCTTCACAATTAAAGATCTAGGTAATGTAAAATATTTTTCCGATCTTGAAATATCTCATTCTAAACTCGCAATTTCTATAAGTCAACGTAAATTTACATTAGAACTACTTGAAAAATTTGGAATGTTAGGTTGTAAG
This sequence comes from Gynandropsis gynandra, assembly GCA_036759665.1. Taxonomy (NCBI): domain Eukaryota; kingdom Viridiplantae; phylum Streptophyta; class Magnoliopsida; order Brassicales; family Cleomaceae; genus Gynandropsis; species Gynandropsis gynandra. Next base: position 11,068,772 of record CM071862.1, on the reverse strand, counting down.
CCATTAATAATTCCAATAGAGGTAAATTCAAATTTTCGCAATCCAATGGTGATTTATTAAATAATCCCTCTTATTATAGAAAATTAATTGAAAAATTAATCTATTTAACTATTACAAGACCAGACATTCCTTTCGTTGTGTCTGCACCTACTTCTTTACATTTATCTTATACACACAGAATTCTTCGATATTTAAAAAATAATCTCGGAAAAGGTCTATTTTATCCGATTAAAAATAATTTCGAACTCAAAGTTTTTTCTGATGTTAATTAGGCTTCTTGTGTTGATTCTCGTAGATCAGTAACATGATATTGTGTCTTCTTAGGACAATATCTAATATCATGGAAATCAAAGAAATAAGTTACAATTTCAAGGAGTAGTGCCGAGGCAGAATATCAAGCCATGATTAATGCAACTTGTGAGTTAATTTGGTTACATTTAATTTTACGTGAATTACATATTTCTATTCTATGTCTACTCTTTTGTTTTGTGATAATACAACATCTATTCACATCGCCAGTAATCTCATCTTCCATGAAAGGACAAAACATATTGAGCTAGATTGCCACGTTGTTCGTGAAAAGATGCAATCGCGTTTTCTTAAAACGATTCATGTGAAAAAACAATCAAATCGGATGCATTCTCACAAAACAATTATCTTCAACACAATTTCAACACTTAATTTCCAAGATGAGAGTATCTAAATTATATTCCTCATCTTCAAGGGAATATTATATATCATTTTGTTATTTTTTTCCTTTTTTGTAATCCGTTACGTAAGTAATTATTAATTAGTTGTTTAATTCTTGATTTTGAATGTATTGTGTATTATAAATATACAACTCATATGTAATTTTTAGTTAACATCAATAAAATTGATCATTTACCCTGTCCTAATACGCTGTAAGAAGTTGAAGAATTGTAATACGAAGAGTCTCGCGTGTAAATATATTGATATTATAAATGGATATATTATGAAATTGTAGAAGATAAACAAATTGAAAATAAGAATAAATGAGATACATATGGGTTTAGGCTATCAATATTGTGAATTTAGATTCGATTTGTATAACATATATATTCAATATAAAAATGTTGGGGTTTGGGGTTTGTATTCGAAATAATTTTTTTATTTTATTTCTTCAAAAAATATAATTCAAGATTTTTTATTGGTCATAAATTACAAAACATTAGAAAATATATAGAAAAACTAAAATTTGACTCCTCAAACTTTTTTCTCTTTATAAATACCTTTAAATTATGTTTTTTGGTGATGGAAAAAATGAAGTTATTCATATTCTTTATTTTATAACAAATTCCAAGAGAAACTTGTGAATGCAGTAAAAATTGGATCGGAGTTTGTTTGTGTTGTTTCAGGTAGTTGAGAAAACTAAGGGAGGTGATTTCAAATTAAAGGAGACTGGAGCAAGTCAACGAGAAGATCGAGGAGAAGATTGAGGAACCAAGAGAATCGACCGGATTCAAAGCTGAAGAGATTTCAGCATGACGGCGCGGCGGAAGAACCGGTGGTGGTTGCTGAGCCGAGAGAAGGCAGATAAGTTGATCTGAAATGAAGAATGACGATTAACAAATCTGTGGAAATTATCTGAGTACACAAAACACAGAATAAGGGAGTTCAGGTTTTAGGTGTACTTAATTGGTCAGTATCGTTGAGGTACAGAAAACAGTGAACAGGGGAGTTCAAAGTTTTTAGGTGTACCTAATTGGATACTGGGTGGTGAGTGAAAACAGTGATGGTTGTATTTACACGTCTAACTCAGGGGGAGTTATCCGTGGAGGTCTTTAGTACATTGTAGAAACCAACAAGTATACCTAAAGATTGACAAGTAAATAACATAACTGTTTGATATCGTCTGATCTTTTAAACATCAATTCAATAGTCTATCTTCTACAAGATTTCAATCGGTATCAGAGCTGGTAACCAAAATTTAGAGTAAAATCTAAAAACTGGTTGGAGATCCAAGAAGAAGACTAAAATGGAAGGACCGAGAGACATGTATTCGTTCGGTAAACCAGTTATGCTAGATTCAACAAATTATGGATACTGGAAAGTAAAGATGCGAGCAAGCATTCGAGGAATTGATGAAGATGCCTGGAATGCAGTAAAAAATGGATGGACACCACCTACTGTAATTGACGAAAATGGAAAAGAAAAAGAAAAACCATCAGACCAGTGGACTCCCAGCGAAAAGAGAAGTTCGACGTTTAACGCAAAAGCCTTAACAACTATTTTCTCTTCAGTTGACATAAATGAATTTAAACAGATTCAAGGGTGTGAATCAGCTAAGGAGGCATGGGACACGTTAGAAACCATTCATGAAGGCACAACAAGTGTGAAGAGAACACGGCTAGATATGTTGGAGCACCAGTTTGAAAAACTGGAAATGGGAGAATACGAAAGTGTAAAGGAATTCAGTGGACGAATGAATGCAATTGCCAACGAAGTGAGCGTACTGGGACAAAATCTAGATGACAAGAAACTCGTCAAGAAATTATTAAGATGTCTCCCAAAGAAGTTCCACGCACAGAAAGTAGCCATGAATATGTCCTTGAACACTGACACAACCAGTTTTAAAGAAATAGTAGGGATCTTAGCAGCGTATGAACTGGAATTGCAACTAGAAACAAGGAGATACAGCCAAAGAGGGAAGCAAAGGAGTTGTGCTACAAGCTGTCTCAGAAAACACCAGGTTAGATAATCTTGAAGAAAACATCGTATTACTAACCAGAAAATTTGGAAAATTTATGAAGAGAAAGTCTGGAACAAGAAAAATATCAACTGAAGATGCTGGATTTAGAAAGGAAAACAAATCCAGTTCACAATGTCATGAATGTAAAGGCTATGGGCACTTTAAATCGGACTGTCCCAGTGTCACAAAAAGGGAAAATATGCTGAAGAATCTCAGAGAGACACAATGTTTTAAATGGTGTTCCTCTTCAGCCCGAGTCGTGCAAACCTACGGCGCATCTTGATGACAATTAACCCGAGCGGGCACTCCAATTCCACCTGATCGGGCACACATGCCCGACCATGTTCCTTGAGCACCCGAGTCGTGTAAAGCTACGGGGTTGTCTTGGTATCAATTACCCGAGCGGGCACACTTCCAATGCCCGAGCGTGCATGTCCTAAGATGTTGTTTCCGCTCTTTTCGCTCGGTGTTTGTATGTTCACTTCAATCCACGGCCTTGCACAAGTTGAACCTTGTCATTCAACTACGTTTTCGGGGTTAAATTGCCATAATCTATCGTGTTTCTCTTCATGTCTTCGTTTCCTACACAAAACACGAAATGTAGATGAAGTCCTCGAATAAACTCGGTAAATGAATGAAATCTAAGCAATCTACTTAAAACTAGACCTAAGAATGATATAAAAACTACAACAGATTACGTGTTATCAAACTCCCTCAGACTTAACCTTTTGCTCGTCCTCGAGCAAACCTAGAGTCGAGTACTAGAGGAGCTAAACAACAATGGATACTACCACAAATACATCAAAGGATTAGCCATCATGCAAAACAACGCGTCACATGAACGCAAGCCTAAGCGTACCAAGTTCAGACTTCTATCAATCTGAAAGTCTCGAACCATACAATCCTACCAATGACCTAAGTCTAATCCGTACTCCTAAACAACGTCCAAGCAATCTCCATACCAACTCTCCTAAGCTTGAGATATAATTAAGCTTATATTCTCGTTCTTATTCTTTTTTTTTTATTTCTTTCTTTCTTCTTTTTTATAGATCCACGCTTGGTTCCTAGGACGTCGAAGCTGAAGAGGGTGGCTTTCTACTTAGACCCAGGCTACCTATGGCACACTCATAAGGTCTCGTAACCTTAGCGGAGTGAAGAGATGCGTCATTGAAGCTTATTTTTCTGATTTTGTTTACTTCTCTTTTTTTNNNNCGCCTCAACCCACCACTTAGACCCGAACCATCGATCTCGATGTACTCATGTCAATGAAAACCTAAAATAGTTAAGACTTATCCGAGGATAGAACATTGACAGCGGAGTATAAGCGTGTGGAGTCTAATGAACGCTAAAAATCTATCAAACAAGCATCGATTAATCGGTATATACGGAGATATGTTACTTGGTACGGAAACTTAGGAGGTGAATGTAACTATAGGTCATGGTTTCAAGCACAGTTACTTCAACTAATCGGAAATCAAGAAGTCTTCTAAACACACCTAGACTATAGTTCACGATTCGACAAAGTCGCACAATAATGACTAAAGCTCGACAATTCATGCTAGGTATCCATCCGTTTATCCTAAAAAAAACAAAAAATTCAACGTCTAATCCTAATCATCTAATCCTAATCACATGCATAATACTCGACGAGTACTCCCCCCAGACTT
>CM071862.1:11011026-11044723 GCA_036759665.1 Gynandropsis gynandra | reverse complement strand
TTCCTCCTCCGCTCGTGCGACCCGGCTGCCGCGACAGGCGAACGAAACCGCCACCCCACCGCTTCATCTTTGCTGCGCCGGTCATCCTAGGACGCGTCGGCCGACCCTTCGCCGCGACCGACGACCCTCATCCGGCCGGCTAGGGTTTAGGCCGCCGCCTAGGGTCCTCCTTCTCCTTCACGGTTCCTTCTCCTTCACGGTTCTGGCGATTGGTCGTTCTTGTGCATGCGAGTTGCATGCGCGCGACTATTTCGTTTTTCGATCCGATTTTTCACATAAAAAACGAAAAACTAATCCTAAACATGCATCGAGACGCTCTGATACCACTGTAGGGTTGATTTAGATGCGGAAACGTGTTTTATCAACCCGATTATAGATCTAGTCATGTTTAAAGATTGGTTTTTCGGGGTTTTCAACGATGAACAAATTAAGAAACAATTTCGTAATACCTTTTCGTTGAACGTGCGATAGTCGGATGCAAGACTTGATAATACAAGCCCTCTACGCGTATCCACATCGAGATCGGATCTGCCTTTCTGCAGAATTCGGGAAGAACGAAAACTGTTTTTCGTTCTTCGGTTTTCTTTTCTTTCTGACGATTACTAGGGTTTTGAGTTTTGTGTTTCTGAATACTGATAACAAAAACTCGTTTTTTCGTTTACTTATAATTATTAACTTTTAATAATTACAACTTAAAACCCTACCCTATCAAAATATTATATAAATGATATAATACTTTCACATCGAATATTCATTTTTTATTTATTTAAAACATCACTAAATTAAGTGAAACAAGTGCTATGTAGTGAATCTAAAAATAAAATATTAAACTGTTTTTCCTTTTTTAATGAAAACCTTTTTTGTAATGGTAAATTTAAAAAAAAAACTAAGAAAAAAATAGACATAAAACATAATCATTGAAGCACCTTGTTTGCTTTAAACTCGTGACGAGAGAAAATGACAATAATTCAAAAAGGCAATTTGTTTAATAGAATCTCTTATGTTCTAAAAATTAATTTTAATATAAAATATTGCAACCAATGATTATTACTATCAAAAGAACACAAAAGCCATTACATTTCAATGATGATTTGCCTTCAAACCATGTATACGTTGATTAAGCCGAGATTTGTGCTCTGAATGAGAATTTCATGGATAAAATAAGAATTTTAATATTTTTTATGAGTAATCATATATATATATATATATCCCTGCCACTATATCCCCTAGTTCAACAATATCAAGAATATTAATTACATAGATATACAATATTACATTTTTTGTTTCATGGAGATGTTGTAGATCGTACGATTTATAAATTTGTCCAAAAAGTATAAATTTTTGTTACAGTCAGCTGTTATAATTGGTTTAAAGTCTTAATTAGCTCACAAATTTAATAGATTATTATAATGGAAGCTATGGAGATTGATTTGTAATAGAAATAACACATACTATAATAATAATAACCCCAATAATTGAAAACAAATTAATTATCCCGACCATAGCATAGATAACATATTTTAAATTTAATGCCAGACTTTTTATAATACAAAACATCCTGATTATTTTTATTTGTTTTATAATTGTCTTAGTAACTTGTATTTACATATAATTTCTAGTGACCTTAACTAGACATTATTATTTTACTTTCATAGTTTTAATTTGGATAAATAATATAGTATCCTAGAGAATCTTTTAGTCTAATTCTTCATTTAATTTTGATTTTATCTAATTTCGGTTTATCCTTTATTTTTAATTCTATTCTTTTTTTCAAGAATCTATTTTAGTTTGATTATCTTTTTTATTTTGGCTTTTGTCAAATATAGGTTGGACCTAGTTTATCATAACACTCCATTCACGTCCACGCTCGGTCTTGGAATATGGACATCGTAACCGGGATTCCAACACTGATATATCCAAATCGGAACGAACTAGACTCCGATACCATATCACGAAGAACGATAGTCAAAGTTTTAAGTGGAATCTTGAATATCTAAAATACGTTCGGAATATTAAGTGAAATACTGGAGAATATTCGGGTATCAATCACATGGATTGTGTCTATTAGTAGATTTCATCTAATTCTTCCATTTAAATTTAGTTCTAATTATATTCTTTTGAATTTAAATTAACTAAATGCTTAGTAAAATGTAATTAATGAATTTATTTACTTAATTTATTCTAATATTATCTTTAAAAATATAAGATAATTACAAGTTATTATCACGATTTTAACGGATAATTAAATCTTACTAAAATCGAACCTGCGCGATGCGCGGATGGTTACATTATATGTTACAGTAATATATTCATTATATTTATCAATTTGGATGTTATGTTATAAATACTATCTTGCATAAAATCGTATAAAAGTAAATAGTTATTAAAAAAATGAATAAAAAATATTATATATAAATCAAGTAGAACTAATAGATTCAAACAAATTTATATCTATATATATACATTTTTTATATACAAATGTGTATATTAATTTTAGAGTAATTTGAATTTTTTATATATTCTTATATAATACAATACGGGATATAAAAATTAGTAATTACTATTATACAATCTCTCATGTTGTTATTAACGTGCAAATCAACGACAAAGATGTTTATACATATGAACACATGAACAAATATCATTTTTATATCAGTAAATACGGATCCTTTTTCAAACAAAAGTATCATACAAAGAATCCAAAACAATAATAATAGAATCTTAACTCTAAATCTCAAGTGTCGAAACACCTGAAACGGTTTCTTCTGTTATAATATAAACATCAACTGTATCCGAGTTTTCATGGAACTTAATCATCTGCTTTAAATCTTTATCATTCGATATCAATATGAGTGTATTTTTGTTACCCGGAAGAAAATACTTTAGAGACAATTTCCCAACATTGCAGTTGAACATCTCTGCAACCTCTGATAGAAAATCTTTGTATTGCATCTGCTCATCTATGTCTATGGCATGAGCATCACCACCCTTGTAAGAAAGAGAACCACACTTCTCTGTCTAAAATTCCCCACCAGACATACGAATTGATATAATGTTTTCCCACCATATCCTGCATCACCCGAACAAAAATTCAAACTTTTACATCCTATTAAAGCTTGTATTCTTCGAGTAAATTGACAATAAAAATATTAACATACAGAATTTACACGGAATCAAGGTTGTAATGCCAACATATAAAACAACAAAACATATCAAACCTCTCGATTCAAGTAAATCGAACCTAACCCAAGCCTTTAATTCCTAAAATCCTTAACGTCAAAAGCTTTGGAGCCAAACGCTTTGAGGATATCACCACTATAATAAAACTTATTCTCCTGGCAATACAAACAGTTTCGTCTAACAATATGGTTTAGGCCTTGAAATCTCTGTATATCACAGGTGGATCAGCTGTTTCGTGCAAATACTCAAGCCCTTTTGCTGCTCCTGTTGCAATTTGCAGTCTTGTGTTCCAATCCAATGGCTTCTTGTTAGATGTCAGATCTGAAACAATTGTTACGTCAAGAATAACAATCGTTAGGCCAAGTATAACGGCCTAAAAGCGTTATAAGGTTTATAGACTTCCAGTTCAAAACCAATTAGCAATGATAGAATTAATCCATACGGTTTCTTATAACTTTTAGAGTGAGATTCCTAACAAAACCTGAGCAGAATTGAAGATAAATACCGAGTAGATGATCTTCGATATGTCGCTGCCGCTGATAAAAGTAAAATACCTTGAATACTTAGGCATGCTCCATCTTTAGGAAGGGAACTCAGCTTATCGATCACACTTTGTTGATCCCCACATTCATGGATTTCAATCATGATACGATTAAAGCGTGAAATCCATGCTACAACATCACTATGGTACTGCTTCAAGAAGCAACGCTTCCACACACTGCACATATCAGAAACAAAAGTTCATACCCAGAATAATCACACTGGAGGATACAATGCAAAAGCAAGTATAAGATGCCAAACTTGAGAGAAATAGACCTTGTCAAAACTTAGCTGCATTTAACACAAACCACGTCTGCTTCCTTTAGCCAATCCAGCAGCAATGTTGTTTCTGGAAGTTGAACCTGAAACTCCAATATCTAATAAACCAGTTAAGAGGAAATTTAGAAAGCGTTAACAAATAATAGGGATAACATTTAAGAGTAAAGATATCAAAACAACCTCTAACTTTAACTTGTAAAGAGCATCCAATTCAACTCCTGCTGGTTGCGTGTTTGTCAAGTATTTTTTTTCCTTTTCAACACACGTCTAAGACCCATGAGAGAAAGAGGTTGTCATCAAAATGCATGAATAGAAAGAAGAACCAGGAAAATCAAAACTGTGTTGGTTATGTTCATAAGCTAGAACCTAATCATACCACAGAAAAGGAACATCAGTAAGATGGAACTACCAAGCGAAATATAGATAGACCTTTTTCTTAATATTTAACTGATTCTTAGAACTTTGTGGATATTATATTGTTTATAACGCCATGTTTTCCAGAGTTAACCTAGCGATTGTTGAGTTTGATGAACTCTGAGGCACGGGAATGCCCAATAATTTTCCCAAATTAGACGACGGAGACACCGATTTCATGCCGGAGAATTGCTTGCCTTTGCTTCTCACGTTCGTTGCAGTCTGCTCTAATCGTATTGCCGAACACCAGCAGTAGGAGAAAATTGCAGTAACACAAAACCTTCTTTTGATACCTTGAATGCTCTAGACTACACAAATTTTTTGAACAAAATCAGAACAACATGACATAACAATCAATCCAAAACTCAAACAAAACGCTTAAGCTTGGAAAGGGAATATACATCAAAAGCCACAAATTCCGGTGGTCGTGGCTCCACTGTAAGAGATGCGTTCCCTTTGTATAGCGAATGGCCCACAAAAAACCGAGTCGGCAAGCCTTCGGCTACACAAATGAACAAACAACATTACTCCAAAGTTCATAATGAGGTAAATTGATACATGAACTCTACGAAAATTCACAAACGTTCCTTCTAAATTGGGACCAAATTTCCAAATTGCCAAGCCAAAGCACTAACCCAATAGCCTACCGTTTTGCGAAGAAGAAGAGTCGCTGAATCTCTGCTTCTCGAAGTAAGCTGCCTGTCGTGACTTGACGGAGAGTTGCACCCTCGCCGTGGCAAGTTGCCTGTCGGGGCTTGCCGGAGAGCTGCACCCTCGCCGTGGCTTTTGAGGTAACGCCGCATCGCTTCAGAAAAAAAAAACCATCGTTAGAGATAACAGAGGATGACAACGGAAAGCGATGTGGCGTTACATCAAAAGCCACTGCGTTACACCGGTTAGCTAGGATGACGATGGAAAGCCACGGTGTTACACCGGTTACCTCAAAAGCCACGGAGGATGACGATGGAAAGCGATGTGGCGTTACACCGGTTAGCTAGGGTTTTTGGAATTGATCGCCATTGGAGGAGAAGGAAAATCGAAACAGTTGAGAGCTTATTTCCCGTCTCCTTCACCTCTGGCCCTCCATCTGTACCTGCCCAAGAAAAATTGAGATAAGAAATCAGAAAAGGAGGGGAAGGAAGAAATTGAAGAAATAAAATATAGTCGTGGAATACAGAAGGTTTGAGAATTGTGGGAGAGTAATAATTGGTGAATTAAAGTGAACATTAATGGATAGAAATAAAGAGCGGAGAAATGCACATAGTGGAAAGATTTTCTTTTTAAGCAAATTAGAAGGCTGATGTAGCTTGCTGAGAGACAAAAATGGCTGAAAATTGAGGAAAGGTACAGACTTTTAATAGCTAGGGTTTTTGGAATTGATCGCCATTGAAGGAGAAGGAAGAATCGAAACAGTTGGGAGCTTATTTCCCGTCTCCTTCACCTCTGCCCCTCCATCTGTACCTGCCCAAGAAAAAATGAGATAAGAAATCAGAAAAGGAGGGGAAGGAAGAAATTGAAGAAATACAATATAGTCGTGGAATACAGAAGGTTTGAGAATTGTGGGAGAGTAATAATTGGTGAATTAAAGTGAACATTAATGGATAGAAATAAAGAGCGGAGAAATGCACATAGTGGAAAGATTTTTTTTAAGCAAATTAGAAGGCTGACGTGGCTTGTTGAGAGATAAGAAGGGCTGAAAATTGAGGAAAAGTACAGACTTTTAATATATAGATTTATAAATTTTTATAATCCATGATATAGAACAATCCAAAAACGAATAGTTTTATGGAATCTTTATTGCCAATTATTTTAAAATGTTTATTTTTTTTGGGATGAAAATCATTATTTTAAAATATTGAATTTATAAGGTTTTAATATGATTTAACAGTTTTTTTAATATTTAGTTAAAAGATGGAATTTTAGTTAAATTTGAATAATTAATGGAAAATTAGATTAAAACTAAATTTTATTGGATAATATGATAATTACTAAATTTTGGAAGAAAATCGAATAAAAGTAAAAATCAAAGTGAAAATGAATTTAATACAATAATAGAATATGTTGTTTACCTTTTTATTCATTTTTCTCTTTCTGTACTACAGATATATTATATGGAGAAAATTTTGTTTAAATCAACAAATCACAATCAATCTTAGTCTTAAGTAATATTTAGTTATATTTTCTTTATATAATAGATTAATTATATATCTCATACGTTTTTGTCTATGTAAACATATTTAATGGAATTTCCGTTTAAAAGAAGGCTATAATTTTTTTTTATCTTGTAATATGATAGTTATAGGGTGGACTAGAGCAACGGTGGCCAAATATCGAATATTTGTGAATATCCAACTATTTTTATTTATATTTTTATTTATAAATTCAGACATTTTTAAATACAAAATATTTGTCTAATATAGGATATTTGTCGGATATACATATATCCGTATCCGGACTTAAATTTTTTAACGTAAAAATATATATAAAAGATTTTTAATAAAAACCAATAATCATCAAATATAATCTAAAACTAAGATTCAAATCGTACAAAGATGCATAATATAAATAAAACAAAACATCAAATCTTCATATTCATCTCCACATCATTCATTTAAATTTAGTTTATCAATGATTCTACGAATATCGCCAATTCATCCAAAAAATGAAACAAAATTTTTAGATTATCAAATTAATACACTAAAATAAAACTAGCATAAAAGTTATATATTCAGTGAATTATTTTTTTTTCATATCTTGTAATGTCTCTCTAATATTATCCAATCCATTTGGATTTGAACCAATGTTGAGTGCAAATTAAATCTTCAAATTTGATATTTTAGTCATCGAAATCATAAATATATTGCATATTTGTCTATATATTTATATAATGAGTGTTTAAATAAGATTAATAATGTTTTTATTTCCAATTTGATCATAAAAATCAATTTTATTATATATGTATCTATATATTTATTATAATTTCTATTTAGTCTTTATTGATACAAATAGTTTGGATAATTAAGTCTACTATTTATATTTGTATTTGTCGAATATCTGATTTCTAATATTTATATTTGTATTTGTGTCGGATATTCAAATTTTTTGTTCGAATATGAATTGGATACGAATATTTCGAATATTTTACCCAACTAGATGATACTCGCACGTTGCGCGGTTTTGTGATAATTACATTGTATGTTTCTTAAACGTTATACATAATTTATTAATTCACATTGTTATGATGATATTTGATATATGCATTATTTTTCAAAATCCAGATGATACTTGCGCATTGTGCGGTTTTGTGATAATTAAACTGTGTTTTTATTAAGTGTTGTATATTATTCTTTAATTCAAACATTGTAATGACGTTTGATATATGTATTAGTCAATACATGAATTCTAAGTTTCAATAAAAGTTTAAACAATAGATTTAAGATATAATGTAAAATAACACCGCGATTTGTCCATAATATCTTTGAAATATTAAAACATAATTTATCGAAAAAGTTATTTCATATTTTGGATATTAGTTTTGCGCATGATTGTTTTTTTCGTACATGCATAATTTCAGGGCTTGAGGTATAGACATAATTTGAGATTCTTTACATATACTTTTATTTGAATTTTTTTATTGTCTTTAGAATTTGATTGGTGTAGATGTTTGTGGAACATGATGATCAAAGTGTTAATAAACCTTATTGATACATTTACAAAGGATAACGACGCAACGACATGAATCGAAAAATATTAATTAATATAGGTGTTAATATGTTTTTTTTAATATTGTTGATCATTATGGGAATAATGCATGTTACGATCATAACTTCTGATTTTTTTATAAGTTGAACATTTAAGCTGGTATATTTCTTTATATTGTTCTTCTTAAGGTGTTAGTCATTGGAGGGGGAGATGGTGGAGTTTTGCGGGAAGTATCACACCATTCTTCTGTTGAACATATGACATTTGTGAATTCATGAAAATGGTGGTTGATGTAAGTTGCTATACACTTTTCTTACATACATTTCATTTCTATTTCAATGAATTCCTTATAATCATACACTCTAGGATCTTCAGGTGCAAAGAATTTTTCCCTCTTGTAGCAGTTGGGTACGATGATCCTCGTGTGAATCTTTACATTGGCAACAGTGTAAATTGCTTCCTTTTCTTATCTTTTTAAACTAATTTACAGCTCAACCAATGATCGGTTTTGCTTACATGAGTTGCTTTCTTAAAGAATGTTGTTGAAGGGACGTATGATACAGTATCGTGGATTCATCAGATCCGATAGGTAAAGAACATTAATCAAACTTCCTTTGAACGTGCACATCAAAACCCGAAATTAATTTGCCTGTTATATGTGCCAAGTCATGTAAAGGAGTTCTTTATAAGAACAAATATTAACTATAAATTGTAAACTTTTAAACCAATAAAATATTCGTACAATATTGAAATATTAATATATGAACAAATCCTTTGGTGATATATTGAAACTCTCATATATATTGTTGTAGTTTTCGATTTATTTAAAATTTAGATATTACTATATAGAGTGTATGATTAAATCCAACTTCTAATACATATTAATAATATTTTTGCTTCAAATACATTTGTACTATATACATTGTGTTTCAAATGCAAAATTATTTGAATTTTGAATTAAATATTTGTAAAAATTATTGATCTTATATTTCCATTAAAAACATGTGAAAATAAAATAAAAATTGAATGAATGAATGACTGCTATAACTTAATGAAAACATATAAAAAATATATATATATTCTCAGAAATGTTTAAAAATTTTGTTTAAAACTATAATATTTTATTTAATATACAATATTTTCCAACAAATGTAAAAAATTTATATATTTTTTTCTTGTTTACGCCAATTTGACTATGTAATATTTGTATTTTATAGTTAAAATTTTAAATTAGATATATACATACATTGTTCTATTATTTATATTTTATTATAAATTGTGAAATTTTAAACCATTAAAGTATTCATATATCCTTTTAAATAAAAATTTTGGGATAATATTATAGATGTAGTATATATTGTTATAGATCTCGATGTATTAAAAGTATTAAATATTAGTATATAGTATTAAAAATATTAAATATTAGTATATAAAGTATATGATTTAATCCAACTTAAAATATATATTATCAACCATTATAATTTTTTAAAATTCTAAAAAAATGGATGAAAACATGATATAACTTTAAAAAATAGAAAATATTAACGGATTTTAAACTTTTGGTTAAGAATTATTTTAATTTTTAATATATAATATTTTTTAAAAATATTAAAAATCCTTACACTTTTCTTTTCTTCTTTACTCCGAGTTGGTAGATAATTATTTAATGATAATCTATCGTCATGTATTAAGAGACGTAATTAAGATTTGATATTGGAATTACCATATATAAAAAAGTACAGATATGCATAAAATTGAAACTTAATTTTTTTAAATAAATATAAAACGAAATAAGATTATAAAAATAAGGAATAAATAAAAACTTTATAAAATTGTTCAACTGAAAAAACACAGTCTAATAAACCCAAACTTTAGAGACGTTAGATGAATTGATCAAACTTTAGAGATATTGGATGAATTGGATGGGCGTTACAGCAAGGTGATGGTCATTTCATCACTTGCTATTGCCTACCTTGATCCTATCTTCGAATGACATTTTCTAGCAAATGGAGGTAGATTTCGGATACAAGTAATGTGTTTATTATTATATATAACTCTTCTTATTATTTCACAAACTAAAACATTCCTATTCTTTGAAGATTCATGTATCTTTATACAAATTAAACCATGATATCTAAACCAATTTAATCCAGGATCTAAACCTTAAAACTCATACTCTAACCAACACATCTCAAGCATATCCTCTACATTACATAAGAATCCAAGACGCAAAAATCCAACAAATTGAATCTAGCAAGTATAACAACTCCAAATCCAAAAGTGTAATATATTCGCTAATAAACCCAATCATGATATACCACCACGATTCAACTAATAAGGAAACATAAAAGCAAAATTCAAATTGAAAATACCTAAATTATGATTTTAAGAACATCAAGCGAATAAATTACATCGCGTGAAACAACACCAGAAGTTAAAATCATAACAATAATCTTTTTGACACTTAACCCAATCATGATATAACATTCCTCAATGCTTTATGAAATCAAAAGGCCATAAAACACATGGCTTCAGTAATGGTGGAAGTACCAACGGTAATGCATGTATGATAGATCTTGGAAGACTTAAACACATCATTTTAAGAACCAACAGGAATTTAGGAAACAAATAAACAACTTGATCCATTACCTACCCACTTCTTTTCCTTTTTTGTATCAAAACCCTTGGAAGAGATTTTCCAGTATTTCACTTCCTCACTTTGCAGTTCATTTCGTTTACCCCCATTGACTTGAGCTTCATCGGCTGGAGAATACTGATAAACCATTTTCGGTTTATGTTAGGAGGAAACAGAGACGAGAGAAGGGAGCAGCAGAAGACTCAAGGAAATGAAGGAAGTTAGTAAGGCGTAGTAGTGTGATTGAGTCAGTTTGTAATGTCAGTTTGTAATAGATGAATATTGTTGAAACTTTAGAAGGAGTCTGTAACTCAGTTTATTAAGACTGAGTATAAATAGGGGAAAAGGGGGGAAATATTTCTTTTATGCAAAAATGACAGGAACTCAATTGTAAGGGGCGTGTGGTGGGGTACACACGATAAAAACAAATTCCTCCAACTTGTTTCATTCTTTTCAGTATCAATAAAACAAAACCGTTCGTTTCTACAAGGGGATTCTACCAAATTGGTATCAGAGCACCGATTCAACCAAAACAATGACCAGAAATGCTTCACAATGGGGAGAAGCAGTAGAAGCCATAAATGACCGATTGTCTTCGCACCAGGAGCACATGGAGGCACAGAATCAGGAAATGAGCAGCATCAGAGAGAAAATGGAGAACTTACAGAATTCACTGATGGAGATGATGCAATTGTTGAAGGCACAGCAGAAATCACCAGTCGGCGAAGGGAATTCGGCCACCACCAGTTCCGGAAATTGCCAGGAACAACGAACGACGGTGATAACGGGAGCGCCGGCAGCTACCAGTCCTGGAAATTTTCAAGAGTTGCGAACGACTGGAAATTTTCCAGAGATGCGAACGACTTTGGGAACCGGAGAGCGGACGATTGACGGTTCTCAGATGGAGTTTCGTGCGATGATGAATCCGGAGGCCAATTGCAAGAAATTGGAGATGCCGGTCTTCGAAGGTATTGACGTCCTGAATTGGTTGGCGAGAGCGGAAAGGTACTTCGAGGTAGGTGGCTATAGTGATGAGGAAAAATTACTGATATCTTCTATGAATTTGGAAGGAGCTGCTCTGCGTTGGTATAACTGGTATAAATCCAGGAAGGAATTTCTTGATTGGGATGAATTTAAGCTGAGTATATACAATCGTTTTGGAGGATTTAAAATAGGATCTGCTAGTGATCGGTTGTTTGTGCTTAAGCAAACAGCTTCAATATATGACTACCTTATGGAATTTGAAGAGTTGATTTCACAGATTACACCATTGCCGGATAGTGTAATTATCAGTGCTTTTATGAACGGACTTCGTCCTCCATTGCGGAAGATGGTGCGTGTGTTGAATCCGCAGGGGTTACAAGAGATCATCAATACTGCATTGAGGTTAGAAGATTGTGAAGTGGAATTGGGAGAATTGGTTCCTACGGAAGTAGAGCCGAAGGCTATGAACTTCGCGCGTCGCAATCCATTATCCGTTGTGAAGGGATTGGGGAATTCCAATCAACACCGATTCCAGGCTTCAAGACAATCTGTGCTTAATAATTCTGGAACTAAAACAGCCATAGTTACACAACCAACTCGAGAAAAACCCTCGGAGAATCGTGGTAATTACAGGCGTAATAATTTTCGCCGTTTAACAGATGCAGAGGTTGATGAAAGGAGGAGGAAAGGGCTGTGTTTCAGATGTGATGAAAAGTATTCCTACAATCATCAATGTAAACAAAGGGAACTTCAAGTGTTGTTAGTTACCGCAGAAGAAGAATTGATTGAAGTTGAAGGTGAAGAGAAAGAGAACATTGACGGAAATTCGGAAGTAGTTACCGAGTTGGCTGAATTATCGATGAATTCTGTGGCTGGTTTATCATCTCCAACAACATTGAAGATGAAGGGAAAAATAAAAGAACAGGAAATTGTAGTGATGATTGATACAGGAGCAACGCATAATTTCATCGCAGAAATTGTGGTGGAAAGATTGGGGTTAATACCAGAATCTACTCAGTGTTACGGAGTGTCATTGGGAACTGGTTTAACAGTCAAAACGAATGGCATATATCGGGCTGTAACAATTCAGATTCAAGCGACGGAGATTAAGTGCGATTGTTTGCCTTTGCAACTTGGTAGTGCCGATTTGATTTTGGGGGTTCAGTGGTCGCAATCCCTCGGGAGGATTCAGATGGACTTTAGTAAACTAGAGATGTCTTATCATCTCCATGGAGTAAGGGTGCTGTTAAAAGGTGATCCTACCCTTAACCACACATTGATAACTTTCAAAAGTTTAATGAAATCGTTTGAGAAAGATGTACAGGGTTTTTGGGTGGAGTTAATGCACATTGCGGCTGACATACCAGCAAACAAGGAAGAACCGGAGCAGATTCAGAAGGTTTTGAGTCAATTTGAAAGTGTATTCGAGGAGCCGATAGGATTGCCGCCATTACGAGGTCATGAGCATAGAATCAATCTACAAGAGGGAGCTGGAGCAATCAGTGTACGCCCATACCGATACCCTCACGCGCACAAAGAAGAAATTGAGAGGTTGGTAAAGGAGATGTTGGTAGCTGGAATTATCAAACCAAGCCACAGTCCGTTTTCTAGTCCGGTATTGCTAGTGCGGAAAAAAAATGGAAGCTGGCGCTTTTGTGTGGATTATCGGGCCCTCAACAGAGTTACAATTCCAGATAAGTTTCCAATACCCATGATTGATCAATTGTTGGATGAGTTGTATGGTGCAAGTTGGTTTTCGAAGTTAGATTTGAGATCAGGATACCATCAAATTTTAATGAACAAAGAAGATGTAGCAAAGACCGCTTTTAGAACTCACGATGGCCATTACGAATTTTTGGTCATGCCGTTCGGTTTGACCAACGCTCCAGCCACTTTTCAGGCACTTATGAATCAAGTTTTTCAGCCTCTATTACGCAAGTTCGTGCTGGTATTTTTTGATGATATTTTGGTGTACAGTAGGTCGTTGGAGGAACATTGCGAGCATTTGGAACAAGTACTACGACATCTGAAACTCCATCAACTATACGCCAATCGGAAGAAGTGTAGCTTCGGGGTGAAGTCCGTGGAGTACCTCGGCCATATAATATCACAAGAAGGGGTGTCCACAGATCCCAAGAAAACAGAAGCGATGAGTTCATGGGCTTCACCGAGTACCGTTAAGGAGTTGAGAGGGTTTTTGGGATTGACAGGATATTACCGTCGATTTGTGAGACAGTATGGTATCATCGCCAAACCGTTAACTGATTTGCTCAAGAAGGATGCGTTTTCTTGGAACGATGAGGCAGAAAAGGCATTTAGACAATTAAAAGCGGCTATGGTGAGTGCTCCGGTACTAATATTACCTGATTTTGAGGATGTTTTTGTGGTTGAAACAGATGCGTACGGGAATGGTTTAGGAGCAGTTTTGATGCAGAAAAACCGTCCTATCGCATTTTACAGCCGAGGGTTATCTGAGAGAGAGAAGCTCAAACCAGTATATGAACGGGAATTGATGGCTATTGTATTTGCGATACAGAGGTGGCGACATTACTTGCTTGGCCGTAAGTTCCAGGTATATACGGATCAGAAAAGTCTCAAATTTCTACTGGAACAAAAAGAAATCAATTTGGAGTATCAACGTTGGCTTACCAAATTATTGGATTTAATTTTGACATTGTGTATAAGCCAGGGCGAGAAAACAAAGTTGCGGATGGGTTATCCCGAAAACTATGTGAATTAACTGTGCCGCAGGTGATACAGTTCCAGGAATTACAGGATGAAATTCTCCTACATTCTGAATTAAGTGAAATTTGGCGGAAATTGAGTGAGGGATTGGAAGAAGAAAGCAAATACAGAATTTGTAATGGTCGATTATTGTATAAGGAAAGAATTGTTATTCCGGAGGATTCAAAATTCATTCCGTTGATCATGGCCGAGTTACATGACGGACCGAGTGGGGGTCATTCGGGAGTTCTTAAGACCTTGAAGAGAATCCAGAAGTTGTTTTATTGGAAGGGGATGAGGAGACAGATTCAACAATATGTAGCCCAATGTCCGACTTGTCAAACACAAAAATATTCGACGCTAACACCAGCCGGGTTATTACAGCCTCTTGACATACCGCAGCAAATTTGGGAAGATTTATCGATGGATTTCATTGAAGGACTTCCGAAATCAGCCGGATACAGTGCCATTATGGTAGTCGTGGATCGCTTGAGTAAGTACAGCCACTTTATAACCCTTAAACATCCATTTACAGCTGAAGACGTGGCAAGGGTATTTACTAAAGAGATTATACGGTTGCACGGATATCCTAAGTCCATAGTATCGGATTGGGACAAAATATTCTTGAGCGGATTTTGGAAAGAGCTCTTTAGGTTGGCTGGAACAAAGCTGCGTTTTAGTACAGCTTTCCATCCTCAAACCGATGGACAAACGGAGGTTGTTAATCGGTGTCTTGAGACTTATCTTCGCTGTTTGGCGGGTGCACATCCGCGGAAATGGGAAAGGTATATACATTGGGCGGAATTCTGGTTTAACACATCGTTTCACTCTTCTCTTCAGGAGACTCCATTTAAAGTGGTTTACGGCAAGGACCCTCCTCTTATTATTCAGTTTGAAAAGGGGTCTACGTGTAATTTTGAGCTGGAGAAATCATTAATGGAACGGGATGCAATGCTGGAGCAGATTAAACAACAACTACAGAAAGCACAACAACGGATGAAAAAAATAGCTGATGAATCAAGGCGAGAAGTGCAGTTTGAGGTAGGAGATCGGGTATACCTCAAGCTGCGGCCATACCGACAACAGAGTGTGGCTCGCAGAACATTTCAGAAGTTAGCAGCGCGGTTTTATGGGCCATTTGCGGTAACGCGACGTGTTGGAAAGGTGGCTTATCAGTTGGAGTTGCCGGTAGACAGTAAGGTGCACCCTGTATTTCATGTCTCTCAATTGAAGAAGGCACTGGGAAGCAACGACAAGGTTCAACCGTTACCACAGAATCTATCAGGTGAATTGGAACTATCATTGGAACCTGACGAAGTGGTCGACGAACGTTACAATGCAGAGGGACATTTGGAGGTATTGATCCGATGGAAGAACACTCCAACGCATGATTCTTCACGGGTGCTGGCTCGGGAGTTTGTGGCGCAATATCCTCAGTTTCAGCTTGAGGACAAGCTGCGACTTAAAGGGGAGGGTATTGATAAACCATTTTCGGTTTATGTTAGGAGGAAACAGAGACGAGAGAAGGGAGCAGCAGAAGACTCAAGGAAATGAAGGAAGTTAGTAAGGCGTAGTAGTGTGATTGAGTCAGTTTGTAATGTCAGTTTGTAATTGATGAATATTGTTGAAACTTTAGAAGGAGTCTGTAACTCAGTTTATTAAGACTGAGTATAAATAGGGGAAAAGGGGGGAAATATTTCTTTTATGCAAAAATGACAGGAACTCAATTGTAAGGGGCGTGTGGTGGGGTACACACGATAAAAACAAATTCCTCCAACTTGTTTCATTCTTTTCAGTATCAATAAAACAAAACCGTTCGTTTCTACAAGGGGATTCTACCAAATACAAACCCATAAACTCAAGAACTCCAAGAGGTTAGTGAGGATGACATATTTTGTTTTAAAATTTTGAAATGCGGATTATGAATAATCATCAGCTCCGATAACCAGATAGTATACGTGTTTTCTTTAATGTCAGACCATATATTAATTTGCAATTGATGTGCAAATTAATTTTTTCGTAAATATCCATAAAGATCTAATCCATTACCTCCATTTCTGATTGTCACAGTTTTTATTGCATATGCCATTATCTTCTTGTTCTCCAAGTACCAGATCAAGGATTACTTGCAAGACGATTCATGATTTGGTGAGTCCTTCACTAAGACAAAACAGTAACAGATAAAGCTTATAATTCAGTTGCTCAGAAGAAGGAAACTTAGTAGATTCATGTCTAGAGATCTTGGCAGCTAACCATGATCCTATAGAGCTACCGAAAAACAACCATGTTCTCCTTGAGAGAATATATTGTACTTAAAATTTGGGTGAACTCATGGACCTTGCAATCTAATTAAGCATTACCTGAAAAGGAAGAATTTTCTTCTTCTCCCTGTAGTAAGCGACAAGCTCACAGTACAGAACAAATGATATAACTGAGGGTTTCTTCAATCTGCTTCAGAAGATATTCATATTCGGTAAAACAATGGCCGAATAGTTCATAGTTTAAACCATATTTACCATAAGATTACCTTGACAATGCAAGAGCAACATAAGGAAACTTCCCAGTGTTTCTTTCTGCATTTCAACTATATATCTCAAATGAACCATCTTCCATGTAATGTATCTGCATAAGTTGATTGAATAAAGTTACATCACCATAAACAAAGACACTACACATAAACAATGCTGGTAGAGAAATCTCATCCGGAAAAAAATGGATATGGAAATATCACCTGGGCACACTCTCCATCGTATGTGTACTCACAAGCGAAAACAATGTCTTGGAATTTGTTTAGTATCTCTGCGACCCCTTTTGTTGGTTTTGCAAGCATGGGTCCAATTGGAATGCCCAATGTAAAGTTGCAAGTCTTAGGAAGATTCCATATACCATTATTAAGAAGAGCAGGAACAATTTTCTCATAGACAGGAAGCAAGGTGTACACTTGTTTAAATATCTTCGCTGCCTACAAGGACACATTCGGAGAAGGTTATTCATGAAAATAAGAATGAAATGACAAAAACATTTGGAATCAGAAGTAATAAAATATCAGAAAAATTTTACATTTAAAACAGAAATACACGAAGTCCGACACATCTATCACCACTCGTGGCAGATCAAAAAGGATTCTAATATCAACATGGGGGAAAATTAACAAACCTCTTCTAAAGGAGACTGGATATTTGGGGTCGGCTTTGAATGCTCTTCGTTGTACACAGCTGCCTGTCCTAGGGAAGCTATCAGAGTCTGACCAGAGAACCCTATCCGTAATTTCGCCTTCAGAACACATCAAAAATAGGAATATAAAACAGAGGAATGAAGAAAAGAATTTGTAATTGATGATCAGAATACCATAAAACAAATAGATCTTTCAGCCACTCCTACAGACTAAGAACTATTCAATAAAGCACGCCTTTATTGAATCAGGGATTTGTACAGTATTGAAAGCAAACAACAACTGAAACATAAATCTACTCAATGACTTATAAGTACAACTTACAGTCAAACTCACTGCAGGAAGAAGATTTGAAACAGCTGTGCATGTCGTTAGAGGATGACTGGCAGCAGCAACTGCAAGAGGAGAAGACCTATCGGGATCCGTCATGTTCTTACTGTGCGTATCGAAGCTCGAAGACGAGAAGAATGGCATGAAGAATGCATCCGCCAAATCCTGATAAAAAACCCTAACAGACTCCCTCTCCTCCTTGCTGCCTCCGTCGTAGAGCAGCGATGCCATAAGCCAATGACGTTGGTTGTTTCCCCCTCCAGAATCGACCAGTTTTCCAGAGAATCTGCTCCGAACGAAACCAATATAAAAAATCCATACTAATCCCAGCGAAAGAGACAAACATTTAGAATCGAGTTACCTGCAATTTGTGATCAAGTTCCGTATCGGGATCTGTCATGTTCTTCCCGTGCGTATTGAAGCTCAAAGGCGAGAAGAAGGGCACGAAGAATGCATCCGCCAAATCCAGATCAAAAACCCTAACAGCCTCCCTCTCCTCCTCGCGCCGTCCGTCGTAGAGGAGCGATGCCATGAGCCAATCTCCCTCTCCAGAATCAGCTAATTTTCCAGAGAATCTGCTCCGAACGAAACCATTAATCCAAAATCCATGCTAATCCCATCGAAAGTGACAAACATTTAGAATCGAGTTACCTGCAATTGGTGATCGAGTTACGTATCGGGATCCGTCATGTTTTTCCCGTGCGTATTGAAGCTAAAAGCTCACTTCCAATAGCTACGTATAGGTATTGAAACTATTTTCAGGAATCCCAAAAGCTATGTATACTGCTTCTGTATAGGTCTTGACACTATTTTCTGGAATCCCAAAAGCTCTTCCAAGGATCTCCACATTATGTGGAAATATTTGAAGAAGTACGTCAGAATATTCTGCAGTTAACCTACGTGCCCGATCAAGCGTAGCTTTAAGTCTCATTGCCCAAATGGATTTCCCATCCTCCTCTCCTTCCTTTTGAAGTAGACCTCTCTCTTTCCAGGCTATGAGTTCACTTCCAATAGCTTACACATTCTTCTTGCGTCCAACCAGATAAACCAACTTGCAATGTACCCAAAATTAGAGCATCCAGTGGGTTATTCCAGGAGCTAACGTTTTTCGATTCCACATCTTCTGCAAGTCGACGAGACCCTCCCATACCTTCTAGAGCATTGAGAAATCTGCTTAACAGAAAAAAAAGTAGGCCTCCAGACCAATCTCACAAAGGCACCACTTCTGTCGCATTGCAATGGCAGCATCCCGAGCATCATTTCACAAGCCGCTTTCAAGTCCCTCCACAACATCAGTCGACCCTCCTGATGATGAATCAAGACGCCTTTTGCATTCCAAAAACAAATTAAGAGCAGAAAGATATCTCGCATCCAGGGACACTCTAATAGAATCAAGTTGCTCAGTGAGGCTTCCAGCATTGAAGAAATCCTTAAGCTCATTATGGAATATTCTGAACTGCTCCACAAATTCTGCACTGTATTCTCCAGGGTTCTTGGTAATTTTTTTTAGCATTGCTTCTATTGCAATTAGATCTTCTGGGCCAGCATTCCGGTGAAGCTTGTTTTGAATGGTATGCTTGATTTCTTTCTTGAGATCATGAGGAATATCACCACGATGGGCAATGTCTCTAATTCGTGTTAGAGGCACAGATCCAGTAAATTCTGCTTTAAAAGATGGCAAACATGGATGAAATTTTTCGAGCCAGTAGTACTGCCTATGCGGAAGCATCTTTCCTGCACCAAATGCGCTCTAATTCACGAAATATAAGCCAGGAAATCTCAGCATGCCGATTAGGACGGTGATGGCCTCCATCTTCACTGTGTTTATCCACTTTAAATAAATGGCAGAGTATATGAGCGACTGCAACCGTTCCTCCCTCTCAATACTCCCAACTATAAGCTCCCGTACGACTTCAAGCTTCTGCCACCAGTTCCTAGCATTTCGATCACCTTCTACCAACTTGAGGGCGGAGCCTTCAAGATCACTGGTGGCCCAAATCCGGTCAACTTCCCTGTTGCGATGCTCATTGGATTGCATGAAGTTCACATCCTTGCCTTGCCATTGTCCCGCCAATGTGCTTTTCTCAAGATGCACTCCATCATCGTTCACGATATAATCATCCTCGTCATCATGTTTATCTTGCTTACCAACATAAGCATCGACAGCAGCCTCCTGTTGTAAATCATGGGGCTCTCTGGTGGCATCCCAACGACAAACGACAACAAAATTACCAAAATTAGTAAGGCAAAGAATACGGTTTTCTCCGGATTCCCAGGCGAGAGACCCATCCTTTTGAACAATCACGAATTTATACTCCAAAACCTGTCCTCCGGACAGCTCCAGCTCACAAACCAATCCATTCTCTGTCCATGTGAGAGGCACTTTCTTCTCTGTCCATGATGCTTGAGAGGCACTTTCTTCTTCTTCCATGATCCTATCTCCGATTGAGCAGGCGAATGTCTGCTCGAATCAGTCTGAAAAAGACCCGAATCTATGTTTCACGGAGGAAAAATCGCCTCATCCTTCATCCTCGACTCTTTGCTTATTCACACCGGGCAGTAGTTTTCCACAGATTCATCCCTGACTCTTCCCCTCCTCTCGATTTTTCCTCAGAAACACCCCCTCTGCCCGTGGAGAAGAAGGCGATGGCTGCGCGTCTGGCCGGTGGAATCGACTCAATCTCCTCTGCGCGTCTTTCGAATTAGCACAAAATAGCCAGCGATTTTAGAACCAAAGCTAGAAATATTGTTCATACTGAGACCATCGATGGCGACAGCGACGCAAGAAAGCGAGAGCGTGAGATGGTGATATCTCTTCCGCGATTGCAAACCGAAGACCTAGAAATGAACCGCCGTCGATAACTCGAGTTCGATCCTGTACCCTTGTCGGAACTAGACCCATTCTCCGGACCAAAAAAAATCCGCTCGAGATCGAACTCATGTACGGATATTCACCGCTTTCCACCCGATCCGACAAAATCTCGGTAGCTTTGTTCGGATCCCCGCCGACCTCCTTATATGCAGTCGTGGCTTCCTCTAAGGAAACCGAGTCAAAGCCTCCCTCAACGACTCAATAAATCCATCAATGAGGCTCGAGTTCGATCCTGTACCCTTGTCGGAGCTAGACCCAGTCTCCAGATAAAAAAAACCCGCTCGAGATTGAAATCATGTATGGATATTCACCGCTTTCCACCAGATTCGAAAAAATCTCGGCAGCTTTATTCGGATCCCCGCCGGCCTCCTTATACGCAGTCGTGGCTTACTCTAAGGAAATCGAGTGAAAATGCCTCCCTCAACGACTCAATAACGTTGTCTCCGAATACTTCCTTTTCAACTTCCAGTTTTCCCCCATCTTTTGTTCATACCTGAGACCATCGACGGCGACATCGACACGAGAAAGCGAGAGCGCGAGATGGTGATGTCTCTTCCGTGATTGCAAACCGAAGACCTAGAAATGAACCGCCACAATCAATATAATCGAAGGTGTTTTTCAAAGTTCAATGAATCGGAACAATCGGTGGAAGAGGGAGAGAGAAACAATGAACATGGGTAATTAGTTTTTGAAGGGCATTTTTGGGGTTTTCCCTCCCTCAGCTGAAGTGGCGTGGCAGTACGAGGTTTTATATGTAACTAGGTATATGCCTGGACGATGCGCGGGAATATATAAAATTGAAATTTTAGAATGTATATAAATGTTATGACAAAGTGGTAGTATATGACGAAGTATCGAATAAAATACATCACAATATATAAAGATCAAACAACTTTATTTGCACACAGTTTGAACTGTCTTATTATTATGTTACGTTCCTCCAAAATCAAATATCTAAAAAATTTCAAGATATAATAAATATATAAAAACTTAACTTCTCGTTTCATGCAACATTACAACTCTACGATCTTAATTAATAAAAATTATTTGTCAATTTTAGGATCTTAATTAATAAATATTATTTGTGGTTCTTGCGTGTTTGATTTTCAGATTACAACGGTAACTGTTCTAATTCGAAATAATTTGTTTTAAAAAAGTAGGAAATATACTCTTTATACAGACTTATATAGTTCCCTTATTATCAAATATCTAATTTCCTTATTTGTCAAATAGTAAATACCAATAGCAAGAACATAAAAAGCAATTATTTATAACCTTGTAACTAAATTAATATAAATTGTTTTATAATATAGTTTGTGGAAAAAAATTATAGATAATGCCAAACACTAAATCAAAATAAACTAAGAACACATTGACATGGCTATGGAAGAACTGGAAAGCTTAAACCTCTACCTAAAAGCTAAGAGTTTCAAAACACACACAAGAGAGAGAGGGGTCACCAAGAAACAAACAACATTGCTTCGATCGACCATTGTCAAGAACATCACATTGCTTTGTGTCTATTTGCTCTCAGTCGGTGCCAGCTAACTGCAAAGAGCCATCTCTCATTAAATTGAGGCTCAAACTGTTGAATCTTTCTCGAGTAGCAGGGCATACACTTATAAAGGTGTAACGTATAGACTTGCTAGGGCCTGACAATTCTAGAACATGAAACGGCCAATATCCTACACCTCTCTCCACTGTCTCCACCGAAAGATTCGCTAGGGCCTGACACACACAAACCAGATCAATCAATCCTAAGTTAACATAACTACTCATACTTCGAATTTTGGAGGAAGAAATGCGTCGACTGACTTACAACAGAGCTAGTAGACACCTCACCCTCCGGTGCATGACCTGCACAACCATACCCAGATAGCTTCGCACTGAAATATTTATCCACTTGGATATTGGCCGTTGAAAATTCATTGTACATTGCCTGTTCATCCAAAGACGAAATGAAATGGCTCAGTTGCTAATTCTTGGCAAGGAAAGGTTACAACTTGTGACTTTTACCTAGAATGGCCCTTCTTCATGCAAGAATGTTAGACCCTGCGCAACACACAGAGTAATCTTCATTCGGGTGTTCCAATCCAGCGGAGGCCCATCTGATCTCCCATACAACAACTGGTCCAAGCTCCCATGAGCCAGCCTCTCATACACCAACATTCTTAGCTCAGATCCCTCTCCGGCATGATATCCAAGCAATCTACACAGATTCGGATGTTGCAGGGATGCTAAGGTGTTCACTTCGTTTATGACTCCCTGATACTCTGTGAATCATCGACAACAACCGTAAGAGAACAAACAAACTCCTCGAATTCTGCATTTGAACATTCAGAGTTACCTGATTGGATGGATGAAATAACATTGAGAGTTACCTAGTTGGATGGATGAAAATGTACAACCGTTGTCTCGACCTTCTTGGAATTTCCAACGTCATCACCAAATGAAGCCATATACATAACAGTTGAGAAACCTTCTGAGATGCATCGGTCAGAAGGATAACTGCTGCAAGCGGCTACGACTTCTTCATAAGAGAAGCTCCGAACTGAACCACTCGGTGACAATGGAAAAGGCCCAGAGGCATACAATGAACCGCTTGGGTTGAACGATTTAAAGCTCCCCAAGTCTTCAAGACAGAACCAGCCTGTGGAGATGGCAACAGAAGCTGTTGTGGGCTAGACGACTTTGTCTGTTCTTTTCCCGACCCACCACGCTGGCCTTTCAGCTCTTCTTGCTCCTCATGGTAAACTGTAGCAAGTGTGTCGGTTTCTGCAACCCCATGAAGGCTTGATGGGGCATATAGAGCCTTTATTCGGCTACTCATCTCGGAAGTACAACCACTGGTGCTGCTAGAGTGAATTGGTTTCACCCGTGTTCTGAAACTTGGAGGAGCTGATTGAAGCGATCGAGTGGGCAGCTCAGGTTGCGCGGTAGATTTATGTTCCTCATGATCAGAGCGCTTGGGGTGAAGAGGCGGGTCACCAACTCAGTCTTCGCAAGCTAATCTGAAAAAACAGACAAGACATTTAAGTAACTTCCTCGATCTGAATATAATGAACACATACAAAAACTCCTGGTTCCTATGGAGATTGTGTTTGATGAATGAATTCAATCACTCTGGTTTACTATCGACAACATAGAATGCGATCGACACCTAAGCAAAAGCAAACAGAAGGCAACTGCGCATAAACCCCAATATAATATTGATAGAATTGACGGTGAGTACTAAAAGGGTGAATACCAATGCAAAAGATACTTATGGTGACGAACAGCGCTTCCCAATCACCGGCAAGTTTGGAGAGCTCGGCCATCCCAAGGGCTAAACCACCGGCTGATTATGCCCCAAGCCCTCGATTAAACCCTTTTCTTAGAGCCGCCCCTGCATCACAACCATTGTGATATACAAGTAAAGCCAACAAACATAATGATATAGAAAAGTACATTAGCATCTTCATATAACTTCTAAAATGGGATTTTCCCTTTTTTCTAACTATTTTAAATTCAAGCAGAAATCAGGAAAAAATCTAGCAGGCAAGAGATGCAATCCGATTACAATTTTCAACCCAGAATCGACTAAACTGAAAACAATAGAAACAAAAATCCAAGAAATAATCGAAGGAGTTTGGAATCATACCAATCGAATTGTTCAAACCTTGGAATCCTTGCACATGTTTTGGACGCACAAGCTATGGCATTGAGTTTCCCACACCAAGCAACCACGCTGGAAATACAATGCAAAGTTCAGAATTGATGATTTCTGCGGAAATCGTAAAATATATGATTAAGAAATCTAAGAATTGGACCTGAAGTTAGGGCATAATTCGGGGACGCTCATCTTGTGAAGCAAGTTGGAATTGGGCTGCTTGAGCCTGACACAACACGGTGGCCGGGCTCACGGAGTCAACATCCATGGGTTGACACATCCATGGGTTATCTACAAATGGCTGCAAATATTACACAGTTAGCATCATACAATACCTGCAAAAAATATTATGGACCTCGACCCCTCCGAATCATCCTCCAACGCCGTTCACGCTGCCGTCGTAACTCATCGGCGATGGCTTCAGGATTTACGGATGTTGTAGTAGTCACGGGGATGACTCGTCGGCCCATCTGTAATCCAAGGATGTTATCATTATGAAATTCACACAGAGAAATCCAAGGATGTTATCACTCAAGTCAAATTTCGATTATCTCAGAAAGCATATAGGATAAAGTAACAGAGAAGGCTTACGGTTTTGGCAATAACAGCGCCTCAGCCTTCATCAAAGGTGATATTCATGGCGGTGTAGTTGGTACCAGGAGGACCAGACCCAGTGACGAATAGATTCAGCATTTCGAGGCCATTAATGGTGCCGCAAACCTCCATCGCCGCTCCGAAGCAGACGAACACTGGGTCAGCAGCAGAAGGCGAGGCGATCGAAGCCAAATACGCTCTGCGGGAACTGGATGGCTCCTACGATTTGAATTATGATTCTCTCATGTATTACTTCATTTGAGTTTTAATACATATAAAGGCGACGGCAAGCACCCGAGAGAGATGAGCAGAGGCGCGCGCATGAGGGAAACCACCGGCGGAGACGACAAATCGTCGGTGGAGAGAGGGAGGCCGATCGGAGACACGCCGGAGAAGAACAAGAGGGAGAATGAAGTCGGTGTTCCCCTCCGGCGTGGCATCGACGGTCAAGCTGTGATTTGCCCCTAACACGGCAGT
The DNA here is from genome assembly GCA_036759665.1 of Gynandropsis gynandra. NCBI lineage: Eukaryota > Viridiplantae > Streptophyta > Magnoliopsida > Brassicales > Cleomaceae > Gynandropsis > Gynandropsis gynandra. The sequence goes on along the minus strand of CM071862.1, from coordinate 11,019,171 downwards.
AGTGGCTGTGTTAAGGGCAACCTCCTCCTCGTGATCGACCAACCTCCTCTCCGACCACCGTCCTGGTTCGCCGCTGACGATCCTTCCTTGTCCAAATCTTCGCTATCACCTTCTTCATATTTGAACACTCTCTCTCCAATCTCTGCACACGCGTCCTCATCGTATCCATGTCCAACCGAAGCACTTCATTCTCTCTCCTCCTCCTCCCTCCTTCTTCCTCTGTTATTGCTTCCCCTATCGTTAAATGCTCATTTACATCTGCATTACTGATGGATGAGGGAGAGAAGAGAGCTCTTGGAATTCCAGCCGTTTAGGGTTTCATATGCCTGAAAGAGGGAAAAGGAGATCATGGTATGATTGAATCCATTGTTCATTTTTTTTAATAAATGTATATAGGTGACGTGGCGCGCTGAAAATTGAGAAGGCTGACAAGCCTTAAAAAACATGCACTTTTAATATATAGATTTTAGATTTCGGGTCACTGTAAATAAATAATTCATATCCAACTATTTTGTTTTAGTTTATAAAACATGAATTATTATTTTTAATCTAAAAAATCCAAATTTATATTTTTTTTGTTTTAAAAACACTTATTTTAGGAATATAGTATAGAAAATATCAAACTTTTTAATTTTTACCTATCAAACACAAATTATTACTTATAACCTAAAGATTTTGAATTTTTAAATTCTGTCTAAAAAACACAAACTTATCAAATGAATCATGTACATACACAAATACTAATTTTTGGTAAACTTCCTTTAGTGTTTACGATGTAGAATTTTTTTCAACCGAATTTCAACTGGTTTCAAAATAAAAACCCGAATTTCACCCGATTTCAATAAGAATTTCAACCCGATTTCAATCCGAATTTTGTGTTTTTTAGACAACACATAAAAATTCAAAGTGTTAAAATATGATTTAGCGTTTTTTTGTGTATGGATATGATTAATTTGATAAGTTTGTGTTTTTTAGACGAAATTTAAAAATTCAAAACTTTTAAATTCAAAGTAATAATTTGTGTTTTATAGATAAAAATTAAAAAGTTTGGTATTTTTACATTATATTTTCAAAGTTAGTGTTTTTAAAATAAAAATATTTAAATTTTTTTAAATTAAAAATAATAATTCATGTTTTATAAAATAAAATAAAATAATTTGATATTTTTTATACTCTATTCCTTATAAAAAAACTTGAAGAAAAAACAAGGTTGTGAGGAGACATGGATGTCCATTTTTTGTACGGTACTGGAGGCGTGTGGAAAAGTTAAATGGAATCATAGTCCCGTTTTATTATTCTGATTTTCATCAACCCGTTCTTAATTAATTAAATTTTAAAAATATTATTATAAATTTAAATTTTATGAAAAGAAAATATGAGTCTTTTTCCTATTTATCGGACACCTATCATGTCCTCAGGATCATGGTTTGTTTCTAATCTCTTAGGCATTCATGGACCACACATTTCATATTCAAGCTTTGGCTATTTTGTTATTATTATGATTATTATTATTATTATTATTATTAAAATTTAAAAATCTGAAAATTCTTTAATTTTTCTTTTATTTCTGAAAATTTAAAGAGTACTCGAACACTACATTAAAAATTGTTCTTTATTCATATTTCAAACGATCATTGTGTATAATTTGATTTTTCTTTGAACATATCTGTACAACATAACTCAGACAACTCTCCCTAATATAACGCTCGTCTTGAATACGGAATCTAAGCAACAAAACGCCATACACCATCTTCTATGAATCGTCAGAAACTGTTATTACAATAATCCTAGATTTTCGAATGACTTTTTCTCGGATCATTCACCTACAAATCTCCAAATTTTAATTGTTTAAACTTTATGTTACAAACACTCCCCTCGAATGCTCTCGAACACAAACTTATGGACGAACTCTCTTATTGTTCATCAAAATCTTTGCTCGTGGACTATTGTTCCAAATGTAGCTCCATCTCATATGGAAAAAGGATTTTTACAATCTCTTTGAAGTTTGTTATATCAGTGTTGAGAGCTATAATCATTGCAGGTTTATTAGAAGTAAATCTTTGAGGAAGACAACGAAATAATTCTTATACTAGTTTCTCGTTTTCATATGATTCTCCAAGCACATGTGTTTCATTTGCAAGAATATTCAGTCATCCACTAAACTCCTTTAAATTTTCGTTTTCTCCTATTTCAAGCTTCTTAAATTGCTGGCCAAGAATGTCTAGCCTTGTTTTCTTCACACGTCGAGTACCTTCATATATTGTCTTGAGTGTTTCTCAAGAATATTTAGAAGATTCACATCCTTTTATTTACTTGAATTCATCCATATCAACTGAAGCAAATATGACAATAAATTCTTTTGCATTATAAGTAGAAAGTTTCTTTTTGGTCGACGTCCATTTTTTGAGTGACTTCTCCTTCTTATTTTTTTGTTCATCGATAACTTTGGAGGATTCCAACCATACTAGAACACTCCCTATGCATCTTCATCGATTTCACGAATATTCGCTTTCATATTAAATTTTCAATACCAATAAATTGATCCATTTAGCATTAATTGTTTACAATATGATTTGGATATCTCGTGTTGTGACCATATCTCCTTCTAGATGTCTCACAAACATGTCACGTTAACTTCTCTAATATGTTGCTATCTCTAATATCAATTGAAATTTTAGAGAATACCACATAAAGATTTTTCATAAGAATCAATATGGAAAATAGAGTTATACATGGTGACCATTTGAAGCCTAAATAAAGAACAATTTTAAGTGTGGTGTTGCGAGAATACCGCATTATGATTTTCCATGATATTCTCGTAACACCACACTTAAAAATATTCTTTATTCAAATTTCAAATAGCCACCATGTATACTTATACTACACAATTCAGAATTTTTCTTTGAGTACAACACCACTATTGAATATAAAATACAAGCAAAAAGCCATACATCACTTTTTGTGAACTGTCTAGAACTATTCTCACAATAATTCTAGATTCTCGAATGACTATTCCTCGAATCATTCACCCACAAGCTCTGTTCTAAAAATCGGCCTAGGCGGCGTCTAGACGCCCCGATTAATCACTAATCGGAGGTTCTAGGCGGGCCGGACGCCTGGGCGGTCTAGGCGGGCGTCTAGGCGGGCTAGACGGTCTAGGTGGACGATTAATCGCTAGGCGGCCGTCTAGGCGGGCTAGGTTGCCCCCTATGCGGTATTCTACTTTCAAAGGTAGAAAAAATAAAATTTAAGACAAAAAACTTTAACAACTAGTTTATCAAGATGATAACGAAATTAAAATACTTTAGAATGAGTAAATGATCAGAAAATTCATTTATTTAGTTTTCATTATAGTTATATAAGTAATCATTTGTTTCTTGTGTAAGTAGGTATGCACAAAAAGACGAAACCGACTTGATAATAAAAGGTTGAATAATCTTGTTTATTTTTAGTTCAATGTGAGGTTGATGATTTAAAATAAAAATAAATGAACAAGACTTTGAATGTGTTTCTATTTAATGATCCGTATCATTTTTAAGATTGGATTGTTGATAATGGAAAAACGGACGATGAATCAATGGAAGAATATGAAGGATCGAACCAAAATATGTTGACGTATGAATGTTCAAGAGATCGAACAAATGGATGATTTTCTTATAGATAGAGGGTTTGATGAATCATATTTTGATTCCGAAGAAGAAGAAATTAACATACAGTTTAAATTTGATTAACAACATTTCAATAAAGAATATAAAAAAGTTGAATGATTATAATGTTTCAAATTAAAAATTTGGATTAATATTACATTATATAGGGCTTGGCAAAATATCCGAAGTATTCGTATCCGATTCGTATTCGAACCGTATTCAATCCAAAAAAGCAAATATCCGTAAGAACAAATACAAATACAAATACCAAGATTTAGATATTCGAAAAATATAAATACAAAAAATAGTATAGTCAATTATTCGTAAGTATTCGTATCCGTAAGTACTAAATAGATAATTTATTTAATATATAGATATATATATAATAAAATTAATTTTAAAGATCAAATTATAAATAAAAAACATTATCATAATTGATTTTCAGATCAAATATAAAATATATCAAGAAATAGTTATTATATTTAAAAGTTAAGGACTAAAATGTAAATTGTAAAAGTTTTAACCCTAATTTAAGGACTAAAATGTAAATTATTTAGAATTTTTTTTAATTTTTTTTAAAATTGATTTTATTACGGATACGGATATCCGACGAATATCCGAATATTTTCTGATATTCGAATTTATGAATATCCGTATTTACGAATACGAATACGAATAGTAAAATCGAATATTCGACGAATACGAATACGAATACGAATAGTCGAATATTTACGGATATTCGCTATTTGCCCACCCCTAACATTATATATATATATATATATATATATATATATATATATATATATATATATATATATATATATATATATATATATATATATATAAATCCGTCTAGTCCGCCTAGGCACCGCATAGGCGCTCTAGGCGCTAGGCGTTGGGTGTCCGCCCGCCTAGCGCCTAGCGCTTTTTTGAACCTTGCCCACAAGCCTTTAAATTCCATTGTTTAAGTTTATGTTGCAAACTCATCTTGAATACTCTAAAATGGCTCACAAAAACGTTTTGCTCACTCTTATTTCTTTCTCTTGATTTTTCGACACACAAATATGATGGAGATTGTGGTTTGGACGTGCATCCACCTCTTTTAAATTTAAACTAATTTTTAAAAATTCTCATTGATTTCTTTTCTATTGAATTTTTAAATTGCATGATTTTCTCCTTTTATAATATTTCCAAATATCTAATAAAATTTTCCAAAACTTTAAATATCTTACACCATTGGAAATACCAATATTAACGGCATATATGCATAAGGGAAATATCACAATATGAAATCTCAATAAAAATGACAAATGTGCATAATAAAAATATCATAATATAAAATTTCAATAAAAATGTGAAATTTTCGTAATTACAAAATTATGGAAATCTCTCATACTCTAATATATAGTTTCCTTGATCTAATCCAACTAAAAAGTAATACCAAATATCTGAATTTATATTATATTTATGTTTGTATTTGGATTAATCAAATATTCAATTTATTATTTCTATTTGTACACAAAATTCAAATATTCGAAAAAATTGGATATTTGTTAAAGATCCGAATTCCAAAAATCCCTAATATCTTTGGATATTTGTATAAGGAAGGATGTACATAATTGTAATTTTATCTTTATTTTACCCTAATATCTCTTATATATAGCAGTGTAAATTTATACCTAATAATATAATTCCTTTCAAACCCCAATCTCTATATAGTATCAGAGCTGATGTAGCTCCTCTGCCGCTAATCCTTTTCTTTGCCACCGTTCTTCATCTTTGGTCGGTGTTATTCTTAATTGTCACTGAAGCTGCCAATCTCTTGTTTCTCTACAACTTTCTTTGCTTACCATGATGCCCAATGACAAACAAGTTACAGCCTCGAACTCCACCCCCACCTTCAATCCTCGAGAACCACATAAAATTTTCTTTACCGTGAATATGCCAAACACCATGAAACTTACCTCCTCAAATTGTCTCACTTGGAGTGTTCAAGTTCGTGCCTTACTTGAGCGATATCATCTCGATTGTTTTATTGAAGATGACGACCTTGTCCCATCACTGACCATCGATGTTAATGGCGTAAATCAGCCTAAAAACGAATTTCTCCCCGTAAAACAAAAAGATTGTCTTCTTTTAGTGCTATCTTCAGTTCAATCTTTTCGTCCCTTTAGCCGATGGTAGCCATGTCCACATGTGTTCGTGATGTTTTGCGTCTCCTTGCCAATACACATGGAATAGAATCTCACAGACATATTAAATAGATCAGAGATTAACTCAAGCGCTCTTCTAAAGGGACTCAAAATATTGATGGATATATGTGTTTCATGATTTCTAAGGCCGATGAGTTACCTTTACTTGGAAAACCTTTAGATAATGAAGATCTATTGGACTTTATGCTTGATGGTCTTTCAGACGACTACAAACCAATCAATGATGCTTGCAACGCACGAGATACATCGATTTTGCTACCTGAACTTCATGAAAACTTGATCAATCATGAAGTCACTATTGTCTCCTCCCAACCGGTGTTCTCCTCTCTTCTGATAACTACAAATCCAACACAAAGATGATCCTATCATGATCATCGTTATCAATCTCAATCCCGCTTTAGGCAGAATCTTTCATTGAGGTGTAGTCAACCGCGAGGCTATCACGGGAAATGTCAAGCTTGTGGCTTTTTTATCATCCTGCAAATCGTTGTCTGCATTTTCGTTTAGTGACTACACTTCAACCACCCCTAAGTACACTTTGGACGGGTTCAGGTACACCAAATCACACATGGCAGCCACATGCTCATCACACAGTTTTCGTTCCTTATGATATTAAAGGATGGTTGCTTGATAGTTGTGCTTGTCACCATATTACCTATGATCTTCAAAACTTATCTCTCCATGATCCGTATCTTGGTGGCGATAATGTTGTCAACACCAAAATCACCACATTTTACACTGATAATGGGGGAAATTTCTTGCTCGTCCTTCCTTCTTGGCTACACACGGGATATCTCATCTCACCACCTTATACGCCTGAACATAATGGTCTCTCGAAACACAAACATCTAAACATTGTCGAAACGGATCTATCTCTTATGACTCATGCCTCTGTTCCTCAAGACTTTTAGCCATTTGACTTCTCTATGACAGTCTTTCTGATCTATAAACTTCCTACACAATCTTTTCCTTTGTATCACCCCTTGAGTCTCTTTTTGGGTATTCGCTAAATTTTCTTAAACTCCGAATTTTGGTTGTCTTTATTACCCATGGTTGCGTCCATACTCTGGTCACAAACTTTCTCCTCGCTCAACTCCATGTATATTTCTTGGTTTTCCTCCTCTCAAAGTGCTTATCTTTGCTATGACCCAAAAACTTCTCGCGTTTTTTATCCCACGTCACGTTCAATTCTTTGGATTGGTTGTCCCTTTTGCTAAACCCTAGTCACTTCTGATGTGCGTAGACTCAAGTAATAAATTACCTAGACTAACGCTTCCGCAAGGATACGGATCGTGTAGCAACTAGGGTCGAACACAAGGAATTGATGCAACTCTAAAGCTATTGAACTAATGAATAAGACGTGTAGAATCAATAATAGTGATGGAATGCAAATGCAAATGCAAACTAACTAAACTAAACTAATGATAGGGATAACTCAGCGACAAATCACCATAGGTATCAAGAGTTGCACAACGATGTAACAAAGTTCTAACGAGATAATTGGTCTTAGATACTATCACGAGTTCAGGGAATTCAAGCTCTCCTATAGGAACCTCTTCTATAGGAACTGACTGGCGTAGACTTATCCACTATCTGGCATGCATATACCAATGTATCCATTGCGCATCTTACATGGATAGACGCATTACGACCGCTATCCTAATCCCTAGATCCAATCGATTGACCTGGCGTAGATTCTAAACCGATTAAACCCTAAATCATGGCTAAGTTCCAAAGTCTAATGCCCTGGCGTAGATTTATTAGACTTCTAACATCATCAATCAAGTGGCGTACAAGTATTGAAGCATTAAGATCAACCATGAAATCTGAAAACATGATAAAATACCGAATTCATTCATAACGAGTGGCGTACAAGTATGAAAGCATTAAGATCCACCAATCATTAAGCACAAGACTTCACTACATGTTGGCGATACTCTTTAACCTATGGCAATAGATCTTCTTGAACATGAACTCAGGAAACGAACCACAAAAGAAATCTAAATTCAACATAGAAAGAGAATAAGAATGCTCCCTATTCATCAACCGATGTCTTCAATAGATCCTCCCTTCGGATCCTCCCTCGTTCCGTCCTTCTCGATCCTTCCAAGTGTATCTTCTATGTCTCTGAATCGTCCCCCCTTCAATCTCGTTCGTATCTACCTTTTGTAGATCTGATTTCTCTTAATTTGGCCGTTCTAAATCTTAGGAGATGGTTGAGAAAAACAAGGGCCCGAGCGGGCACAGCTTCTACCCGCTCGTGCAGGCCTTGTGCCCGACCGTGT
>CM071862.1:10985638-10999238 GCA_036759665.1 Gynandropsis gynandra | reverse complement strand
CGCCGGAAACTGCCAGAAATCACCGGAAATGGTCAGAAATCGCCGGAAAACGGTCGAAATCGCTGAAACTCACCTACAAACCGCCGGAAATCGCCAAAAATCACCGGAAAATCGCTAAAAACGCTGGAAATCACTGAAAATAACTGAAACATTGTTGGAAATCGCTCGAAAATTGCTGCAAACCGCTCAAAATAGAAGGAAATCACTCGAGAATGGAAAGAAATCACTCAAAAATTGAAGGAAATCGTTCGAAAATAGAAGGGAAACACTCGAAAATGAAAGGAAATAGCTCTCTACTTTGTTTCCCTCCTCTCAATTTTCGTTTTCCCTCTTCTCATATTTGCCTTTCCCTCCTTTGTATGTGTTTTTCATTAAGGGCACGCATGTCTTTTCTCCAATTTTTTTTTTCATCAGATTTAGGAGGGTAGTTTTGAAGTGTTTTAGCCCTAGGAGGGCATTTATGATATTGTGCCCATCAATTTCACCGATTTTGTTGATTTTTTTTAAATATAAGAGATATATGTGTGTATATATATATGTGCGTGTGAGAAATGGTACGGACCATTAATTGGGCTCGTAATGTGTGGACTTTGAAGCCTGTGGGCTTCAGAGGATTATCCATACACGACCAAAAGTGACACGTTTTCCTCTCAAAGAAATTATGTCTTTCTACATGTTTTCGAACCATGTACGAATCTTTTTAAAACTGCAAAATAGATACGTGAACTAATCTAAGTACTAATAAACTGATTTTAAATTTTAAAATACAAAATATATGAATGTTGAATATTTTATACATTTATGTAAATATGGGTTCATAAATAGTGATTAGAAATTTTTATTGCTACAGAGTTATAAATGATCAAATTTTAAGATTGAGATTGAATACAGAAATGATAATTGAAAAAATATGATTTTTTAAAAGAAATTTGAAAGAAAGAATATAAGACGAAAGCTTTTTTTTTTTGGAAAAATTATGGAGACGATGAAGATAAAAAATTTGAATAAAGAGTTAAAAAATGAGATATAAGAAAAAATAGAACTCGATGAAATGGCACCTTTGTAATAGGCAAAACATCGAGGAAAAATTTTGGTTTTGAAAGAGAACGCCCTCTACCAAATTTATATTAACTTTCTTGATCGAATTCGTTGTAGAGTTGTAGGATCGAACATCGAAAGCATGTTTTTACAATCCAAATAGAGATCTAATTTGTTTTAGAGATTTCGCTTGGAGTTCGTGATTTTTAAAAAAACTCAACAACCTATAGCTAGAATTACTAACCTTTAGTAATCTGTTAGTGTAGGATGAAACATTGATGATGTGCGGCCTCCACGAGTATTTCACACCGAGATTGGATCCATCGTTCAACGTTTGGCATGATAGAAATCGAAGAGAATCCGTTTTTCTCTTTACGTCTCTCTGTTTCTAACAGAATCTTTTTTCGATTATGACTAGCTAATTAGTAGATATTTAAGACAATTTATATGCCTTAATCTTAAGGACCAAAAGTACATTTAATTAATTTTTAATTAATTACTTTTAGATCTTTGTATTTTTTGTTAATTGCATTTAGAGACATAACTTTTACAACAATTTCTCATTTGTCACTGATGGTCAAAATCAGAGGTTTTAATTTCCTAGACCACTCTACCGCAAGTATACGGTTCGTGTAGTACCAGGGTCGAACTCTAGGGACTGAGTGCAACATTAGAACTAAGAATTCATGAGAAGAAGATCAATCAATATAAGATTATGAAACTGGAAAGTAAAGATAATAAAGGATGACGAAGCTAGACTCAACAAGATAGAGTACCATGGGCTTCGGGAATACCAGAACATGCAATGGATGTTTCTATGGATCATGAAATCAGTTTATATCAATCGATGGGGAACCAAAATCTAATCCTCTACCTAGGGAATCAACGTCACTCATCTTCCGATGTAGCGCGGAACGTCTAGATGCATGAAGAACGATATGGAATTCGACCTCTGATGCTGGAAATGACTCTTCCGAGCCTAAATCCTCTACTTAGGAAATCAACGTCACTCATCTTCCAATGTAGAGCGGAACATCTAGATGCATGAAGAACGATAGGGAATTCGACCTCTAATGTCGGATGGGAACCCAACCTCTATAAACGGAAATGACTCTCCCGAGCTTAAATCTTCTATCTAAGATATAAACGTACTCACCTTCCGATGCAGTAAATCTACAACCTAAATGCATGAAGAACAATGGGAGTTCTACCATGATTATTACCGTTCCTAAATAGATTAACCGCTCGATCAAATTCTCATTAATCTAATTCATTCGAAGGATAATCCCGAGACTCAAGTCTGACTCTCTCGATGCCTAGACGAATCTCTAATCTAATTTCAAACATATCTAATCTCACTCGAATGGATCTAGTCTCATTCAAACATGAAATTAACATAGTAAGAACGCATTACGCACATATCTATAACCTATCGAACCATACGATTGAACAAAACCGAAATCAATCATTAACGAATCAAACTATCCATTACAATGGCGTCCCTAACCCATGATAACGAGAACTACTTAGAAGTTGTAGAGAAACAAATACAAAGGAAGTAAGTTATTCATCTTCCCTATCATCTGACCGTGACCTCCGACGAATCCTTCGGTTCCTCGAAGTCTCCTTATTCGGCCGTGCTCTCTCTTTTCTCCTTTGGTCTGGTTCGTATCCTTGTTCTCTTCCCTTTTCCAATCTGTCCTTGGCTTCCCCCTTTGGTTCCCTTTTAAATTCAGCCCGTTCAAAATTCAAAATAGTTTGTTGAGAGAAAGGTAGCCCGTGCGGGTACATGCTCAACCCGCGCGGGGTGAGTGTTTTCCTCCAGCCCGAGCGGGCTCTTCATCAGCCCGACCTAGGCAAACTTTGCTGGTCATGGCAGCCCGTGCGGGCAACTTAGCCACCCCGCGCGGGGTCGGGTTCTTCAGCCGAATCCGTGCGTGCTCCAAGCCTCCCCGAGTCGTGCAAACTTTACTGGAGTTGTAACCCGCACGGGGCCTCTTCCAAGCCCTAGTGGGTTGTGTTATCTTGCTGTTTTCACTCCATTCACTCGACGCTAGGGTGTTCCGTTTGGTTCCATGGCCGTGCACGTATTGTATCTCATCACTTGGTCACGTTTTCGGGTAGATTTGCCGTATTCACTCGTGTTTGCTTCACATGTCTTTGTTTCATACACAAAACACGAAATCGTAAAAGAAGTCCTCGAATATACTTAATAAGTCGGTTAAGTCCGAGAAATCTAATAAAAACTAAACCTAAGAATCATGAAAATACTATGACGGATTACATGTTATCAGTCCCAAATTCCAGTTAACCGTTATATTTTTACGTATCTCTATACACAATCTATAATACATATATGAAACCTTCAGAGACATGTCCATTTCTAATGGATCAAATTCATTCATCAATTGTATTTTTGATGCTAGTTGGAAACACAATTGATTTCCACTCGATTGTCCAACAATCATGAGTGAACACCAAAACACTCGAAATACATGACCTCATGGATTCAACACTAACCTCGTAGGGGATTAGTCCTACTAATCTTCTAATCGGGATTGGCGTCTAGCAATACCCCACAACGACCGGTAACATGAATAAACATCATTTATTTCAACGAACCGCTATGAAACGGAATTCATAAATATCCTTCCGTCTTTTCAAATCCGAAAAATCCTAGAGCAAGGTTTGACTGTCAAACCCTAAAAAATTACCATTGTAATCGATTGTCGAATGAACTCAAGAAAAGTCATTTCCTCTTATCTTTTGACTGCTTTGGCAAACGACTTCATCAGTCGTTACGATCTATGATAACATAGAAATCAAATCACCAAGAGTTGATGGATTTCATATTGGTCAAGCATAAATTCCGGAAGCAAATGATCATTCTCAATATCCTTTCAATAAGTGCTCTAAAGTATAGAGTGTCTAGAATAAAAAATAACAAATAACTTGTCACCTACACTGTTGACCTCACGTCTAAGGAAAATTTAACATTTAGATCCTATCCGAGAATATCCTAGTGGCAGTTACATGGTAAATGAACCATCAGAGAATCTCCTTTTTGGTCAGTTCAATGATCACATCTCTATGTGCATCATCCATATATGTGACTTAGTAAAAGAGATCAAATTTCTATTCGATAGAAATCCCTCATGTATGTCAGTCTATTCGGATAACCAACTTCCTATTGGTTATCCTACGACCAAGAACTTCTTTTGATCTATACACGATAATCCATGAATCTAAGAAATAATGAGAATTCTTGATCGTTTCTCTTTATTAGATTTCTATCATGATGACATGTTTCCAATATAGATAATGGAAAACCGTGTATCTTATCTGTATTTCATGAGTAAATACATTATATATATATATATATATATAACATGCATCATCATCCAAATGATATTAAAATGCCATATAATTGAATCTAAATATCAATACATAACGTGTACGTACAATAATTCTAAATAATGTCTATTCATTGACCTATACTAGAACTAATTCCAATACTTCACATCTCTCAATCTGATTCTCAACTTGTGTGTCGTCAAACTCCTTTGACCCGAATGCCTTTGTGAGTTGATCGACTGCATTTTTCTTTCCATCCACCTTCAAAATTTGGACGTCTCCATGATGTATGATATCTCGAATGAGATGATACTGTCGCATAACATGCTTTGATCTTTGATGAGATCTTTATTCTTTCGTCTGAGCTATCACTCCAGTATTATTGCATAATAGTGGAACATGCTTTTTAAAATAAGGGATCACACCGAGTGCACTTATGAACTTCTTCATGCAGACCATTTACTTCGCCGCTTCGCAAAATGGGATGTATTATGCTTCTATGACCGAGTTTGTTATAGTAGCATGTTTGTAACTTTTCCAACTGACCGCTCCATCGTTCAGAGACAACACATAACCTAGCGTGGATTTACTATCCTTCAGTGAACACTTCTAGTTCTAAACTAGAATCTCCATAGATGAGAAACTGGTCATGAGTCTTTCTCTAATACGTAAGGATGGTTTTCACAAACTTTAAATGTTCATCACAGGATCCACTTGATACCGACTCACTACACTTAGAATGAAGTCCACATCAAGGCATGTACATGTCTTGGTGTACATGATGGATCCCACCATGCTAGCATACGACATCCTACGCATGCATTCTCTTTCATCCTGGGTCTTAGAACAAGCCTCCTGAGAGAGAAATTCTAGGGCCTATCGGAAGATAGCTTTCTCGGAATTTACCATGATATACTATCTCATGATTTTATCAATGTACATGGGCTGGGGGAGTCCCAACAAACTTATGTATCTATCCCTATAGATCCTTATTCCAAGAATATAGGCCGCTTCTTCCAAATCCTTCATGAAGAACTGCTCGGATAACCATCCTTTGGCTTCTAGTAATGACGACACGTCATTTCCTAAAAGAAAAATGTCATCCATATACATCACTAGGAATATAATCTTGCTCCCACTTGCCTTCTTGTACACACAAGGTTCTTCTTTGCATCTAACAAAGTTGAATTTTTCAACTACCTTGTTAAAATTGAAGATTCCAACTTCAAGAAGCTTGCTCAAGTCCATAAATGGACCGTTGTAGCTTGCATACCATGCTATCCATGGAATGGACCGTGAAATACACATGTTGAGTCATATGGACCTCTTCTTGGAGCTCTCCGTTTAGGAAAGTTGTTTTCACGTCATCTGCCATATCTCATAGTCATGATAAGCTGTAATTGTAAGTAGAATCTGAATAAACTTGAGCATTGCTACTGTTGAGAACTTTCTTCATAGTCAATGCCTTCGTGTTGACTATACCCCTTAGCATCAAGACGGACTTTATAGGTCTATATCTTCCCGTCCGCTCCAATCTTTTTCTTGTAAACCCATTTACAAATAAGTGGTCTAGTGTTCGGTGAATTTTCAACCAAAGTCTAAACTTTGCTTACCCTCATTGAATCTATTTCAGATTCCATGGCTGTTCACCACATCTTAGAGTTGATACTAGGTGTCACTTCCTCAAAAGTCAACTGATACACGCGTTGAGGTGGGATCTCGAGACACATATGGGTAATTTGTTCTCAATCCTTCGGGTAGGATTCTTTGGTCAAAGAGCATCTCTTGATTGGCCTAAGGGCACTCTTCAAGAAATTCATCTGTTCACGGTGGATAGAGGTGGTTGGTGTGGCGGAAGATCTCTTGACTGGCCTAAGGGTTCTCTTGTAGATTCGTCCGATGAAGGTGGAAGGTGGAGGTTAATGGTGGAAGTCCAAGTGTTTAGGGTGGAGCGATTGATACTACAAGAGGTGTGGAAACCTCTTGATACAGTTAGATATGACTTAATTGTTCTCGAGACAATTCAAAGAAACCATGACGTCAATTGTTTTTGGAACAAGTTGAAGACACTATGTTCTTCATGAACGATCAACAAAACAAAAGAGTTTAGTCTCAACAATTTCTTCTTCTTTCATTTCAAATGGGGTTGAGTTCTTTATATAGGAGATGATCCACATCAAATTAAAGAAAATGCATAAATACATGATTACGAATTTATCTACTTCCCATTTAAAAAGATTTCCTAAACATTGGGAATCTTTGTTGGAGCAAAGTAGCTGATCCGGTACAATATGATCAGCTTGAGATGATTTCGTAGCCATTTGAGTTCTTTGGAATTAGAGGATCTAATGAAATAAGATTAACTTTTCTTTATCTGTGTCACCCGAGTCCCTCGATTTTAGGGGGTGTGGATTGATAACGTCAATTTTGTTCTAGTATTTTTTTTTATCTATTTTCATAGTTAGTTTCATCATTCATTTGATTTTATCAAGCATTAAGCATCATGATCATCCCGTTTTCAGTCATTTTGGAGCTAAAGGACGTGCCAAGACAAAGTAGAAACATCGAGGATCATCACAGGAAAACGAGACGAGCGGGCAGGAAAAACCACGCTCGGGGCCTCAGCCCGAGCGGGCAGAAAGCCAGCCCGAGCGAGCAGTACCTCAGCCCGAGCGGGTTGCCCTTTTTCATCGCGTTCTTGCACGATCGTTTGCACCGTACCCGAGCGGGTCACTTACCTTGCCTGCGCGGGTCGCGTCCGTCACCTGCAACTCCAAATAAGTTAATTTGACTTAAAACAAGTGGGAGTTCGTGGGGGACTTATACAATAAGGAAAACGCCTTTAGAGAAGAGGAATAAGTCATATTTCGCTGGAGAAAGTAATGGAAACGTGGCCAACTTAATCAAGATTTGGAAAATTCAAGAAAAAGCAACAAAGGGAGGTGGCTACTGCAAGGAACTAAAGGGGAGAGCTGGAGGGACGAATTAAGACAGAAAAAGAAGGAGAGACACAGAGCACACAGAGAGAGAGAGAAGGAGAGCCGAACGCACACACAAGGGCGAAGGACGGAGCGAGGAAGCCGGAGCATGGAAGAGCTATTGAAGACATCGGTAATAGAATAGAGAGGGATCTCATTCTTTATCCTTGTCTAATATAGTTATCTTTTGTGTTTCTTTTGCTGAGTTCATGTCCGAGTAGGTCCATAGCCATAGGTTAGAGAGCTTGCCCGATATGTAACGAAGTCTTGTTCTTAATGCTTGGTGATTCTTAATGCTTTTGTTCTTGAACGCCACTTGAATGAATGATTTTGGTATTTGATCGTTTTCAGATTGATTGGTTGTTCTTAATACTTTCATTCTTGTACGCCACTCGAATGAATAATCATAGAAGTTTAATGAATCTATGCTAGGGGATTAAACTTTGGAACTTAGCCATGATTTAGGATTTAATCGGTTTAGAATCTACGCCATGTCGATCGATTGAATCTAGGGATTAGGATAGTGGTCTTAATGCGTCTAGTAGGTGAGATACACAATTGGGAGATTGGTATACGCATGCTAGATAGTGGACAAGTCTACGCCAGTCAGTTCCTATATTAGAGCTTGAATTCCCTGAATTCGTGATAATATCTGAGACCATGATCTTGTTAGAACTTCGTTGCATCATCGTGCATCTCTCGACACCTGTGGTATTTAGTCATTGAGTTTATCCCGTTTATTAGTTTAGTTTACTTCCGTTCGCATTCCCATCACTTATTGATTTCACACGTCTAATTCATTAGTTTACTACCTTTAGAGTTGCATCGATTCCTCGTGTTCGACCCTGGTACTATACGATCCGTATTCTTGCGGAAGCGTTAGTCTAGATAAATTATTACTTGAGATTAATCACATCATGGGTCACGACCCAATTCAATGGTTAAAATCGATGTGGGTTTTCCTTGAGTAGGGATAAGGCCATTGGATGCCATTGGTGGATGAAAATACAAGACTTGGAGGGATACTGATATCCTTGGGCGTTTTTTTATCTTTTGGACGGGATAAGATATTTATCTTTAATCCTTTCAAATCCATGTGGTATGAGCCTTTAGGAATTTCCTCATTATTATTCGGTGACTCCCACGTTTCTTTTTCTACATTTGACAACTTGTTCCATGAGCTTTTGATCTGACCATGTACAAGTAGGCCTCAAGGAAGTTTTTTCCATTCTTTTCCTTGGTTTAGCATCTCGTCGGTGTGACCCTCTTTTGGTGCGGTGGCGCTGTCGAGGACCTCATCATTCCCTCTTTATTGCGAATGATTCGTCCTCGAATTGTAACCACTAGGCAGTCCATGGTGGTAGGCAATTTGGTTGGTCCGCTTTAGACTGTGGTATGGGTTATCTTGTATTGGTACTTGCGTCAGACTCCTCAAATTGGTGCCGATGACCTCATCATCAACGTATCATCATCAACTTGATTTCCCTCATTCTTTTTCACCATTAGGTTCAATCTATCGAGCGTGTTTCGAAAACATGTAGACCTTGTGAGCAGAGCTTTTACTGAGGTACAATCTCATCCGGATATTGTTGTCGAACATACTCCGAGACGGGTTCCACAACGAGTCCTCCCACTTTAACACTTGAAGACGAAATATTTTTGTTCATTTTCAACAAGCCCAAAAAGATTGTCACGTCTAAAAAGGTCGCACCTCAAACCATAAACACTATGTGATCCAAGGGATGATAGAAATAATATCACATCGTTTCCTTGAGATATCTTATTAAACGATAATTGTCAGATTGAGCTTTAAGCTTATCTAACTATAGTCTCTTGACAAATGTCTTACAACCCCATAGTTTTATGTGTTTCATGTTTGGCTTATGTCCTCTCCATTTCTCATATGGAGTCTTAGAAACTGTTTTTGTGGAAACTTTATTCAGTAAATAGGCAGTCGCTTCGATAGCGTAACCACACAGGCTGGGCGCCAAAAACTTGATGCGTATCAGAGTTAAATATAACCTAATCTACCCGCAAGTGCACGACAACATCGTTATGCTGTGGCATCTTAGAAGAAATCCATTTCAACAAGTCCCATTTTGTCGTAGATACTCAATGAATTTATGACTCAGGTATTCCCATCCACCGTCAGATCTCAACGCTTTAATGAGCTTTTTGGTTTGCTTCTCCACTTCACCCAAGAATCTTTGAACATTTAAAAAGGCTCGGATTTGTATTTCATTAGATACACGAAGTCGTATCGTGATATATCGTCAATGAATATGATGTATTAGGAATACCTCTTTCTGGCTTGAACCCTCATAGGACCACATACATTGGTATGTACAGGTCCTAAAGGTTCTGTGGCTCATTTTCCTTCTTTCGTAAAATGAGACTTGGTCATTTTTCCTCGGAGATATGATTCACAAATTACGTATGATTGATAATCATAAAGTCTGAGATATCCGTCTCGATGCAACGAGTTTATCTATTTCTCCTTTATATGACCGAGCCTAAAACATGCATGTTAGTTGAATCAAATTTTCTTGTTAGGTAAAACTAAACACTGTGCTGCAAATAAACATCCACAAATAATTCATCTCTATGATAAATAGAGTAAATGTTATTCGAAAAAACGTTTTAATTCAACATCTATGAAATAGAAGTGTCTTGTTAGAGACATACGAAGAGAAATATTACTACAGTTAATGCCGCGGTGCTTGCTTTATTCTCAACTTTTAGGTTAAAGTCTTCTTTTGTAGCCTTCTATTGATCCTCAGTCCCTGCAAAATTTGTAGATGTAAAATCAAATGTCGGTATTTAATACCCACATAGTTCAATCAATAGCAACAAGATTATGGTATTTCAATAGCAAAATATTGTGTTATCAAGGTTTGTACACAAAGTTATGGTATTTCAAAGCCCATCGTACAATTCATTGTTGTAGTCGTCTTATCACGTAAAAGCAAAAAAAAAAAAGCGGAAAAGGAGTGTAACACGAGAGACAAACACAAATAGGGAATAGGAAGCAAACGAAATATTCTAGAGACAAACGCAACACAGGCGGCGATTTGACAAGAAATGAAATTCGTATCCTAAGAAACTCGAAAAGGGCATCTCTCGACTCTAAAATCCAATGTATCGACCTAAATAAAGGATTTTGAGCTCGAAAACGGGGTCGGGCTTAGGGGTGCAATATGGGCCGGGCCGAGCCCGGTCCGAGCCCGAAAAAAGCCTAATTTTTGCGGGTCGGACCGGCCTGGCCCGAAAATGTTCGGGCCTAAAATATACGGCCCAAAACCCGGCCCAACGAGCTTTGGGTGGGCTCGGGCCGGGCCTCGGGCCTAAAGAGATAAAAAAACTTAAAAAATTTAAACAAGTCTAAAATGCTAAATTAATCCATATGAATCCAAATTTCACATCAACAAAGTCCGAAACACTAAACAAATCAGTAGAAGTCTAAAACAAATATCAACAAAGATTAAAAACTATTCCATACAAGTCCATAAATGAAGAAACAAAAATACAAACAAATTTGACTTGAATCTCTTGCTCTTCCGGTTTCACCATTTGAACTTCTTTCGGGGATTACTACAAAACAAGAAAACATGATCAATACCCTTAGCATTAAACTGCAATCTTATTCTTCATTGTTACATACGTTTTGATCTAAATGAGTAAATAATACACATGAGTTTTGACTTTTGAGGTTACCTTGTTTATGAAAGAGAGATAATAAGGCTTCACATTATGGGGTCGCGGCGAGAAATTCATCGGGGTCGCTAAATATAAAATCTACACATTTGTCAATCAAAGAAACCAAATCAACAACATAAGCAATCGTATCATCTCGATAATTTGATTTGAAATGTATAAACTTAACCTTCTTCATCATAACCAAGTAACCAAGAACGCACAAATTAAGGTTTAAACATTTGACGGTAAGAGACGGCTTCTGTATTTGTTGAGCACACGCGAGCCGGCGCTGAAAGAAGACTCTGAAGTGTGGTGATCGGAATACTTAGGATATTAGAAGCCATAGGCGCTACTCAATACCATATTACTTAGTGTTAGACTTCCAGAACTGCAGTACATCTATACTAATGTGATCTTGCATGCGGATCTTAGGATCACACAAGTATCTCTCAAAACCCGATGCCGATCCATCATCTGAAGACTCATCACCATCACAAATGTATGCATCCTAAAGAAGTCAATAATGAAAAAAGAATCAATCGAGATAGTCATATAAAATAAGATTCGGAAGCCTATCGAACGAGAGGAAGAGAGAGTTCATATGGGTGGGTGAGCGATAAGGGTTTGCATTTCGGGCCAATTTCGGGCTCGGGCAGCCCGCGGGCCAAGCCCGGCCCGGACCAAATTTTGCGGGCCAAATTTTTTCAAGCCCGAGCCCAGCCCAATTGTTAACGAGCCTATAATTTTCGGCCCAAACCCGCAATTTTCGGGTCGGATTTGGGGCCGAGTATCGGGCCGGGCTAAAAATTGATATCCCTAGTCGGGCTGCCTTCAAAAACCTGTGGCATCGTTCATCTCCAAAATGTGAATGAGATGTGAAAAATCACGTAATTCGGTGCTTCGTACGTAAAGTTATTGTATTTCAAAGCCGGTCGTACATATCAATGTTGTAACCGTCGAATCACGGACAAACAAAATAAAAAGCGGGTGCAACACGGGAGACAAACACAAATAGGAAACATGAAGAAAAAGGATAATCTGAGAGACAAACGCAACGCAAGTGGGGTATTGACAAGAAATGACATTTGTATCCTAAGAAACTCGAAAAGGGCATCTCTGACTCTAAAAATCCAATGTATCAGCCTAAATAAAGGATTTTGAGCTCGAAAATGGGGTCGAGCTGACTCTAGAAACCTGTGGCGTCATATATCTCAAAAAGATGAATGAGATTTAAAAAAAATATGTAATTCGGAGCTTTGTACGCAAAGTTATGGCATTTCAAAGCCTAGTCGTACAATTCATTTTTGTAGTCGTCTAATCGCGTGAAAACAAAATTAAAAAGCGGAAAATAGGTGCAACACGAGAGACAAACGCAAATAGGAAATAGAAAGAAAAAGGAATATGTGAGACACAAACGCAATGCAAGCGCCATACTGACAATATCCTAGGAAACTCGAAAAGGGCATTTCCCGGCTCTAAGAATCCCACGTATGGACCTAATAAAGGATTTTGAACTCAAAAATGGGGTCGAGCTGCCTTCAGGATCCTTTGGCATTGTTTATCTTAAAAAGATGAATGAGATATGAAAAATTCATGTAATTCGGAGCTTCATCCGCAAAGTTAGGGTATTTCAAAGCCCGTCATACAATTCAATGTTGTAATCGTCTAATCACGTATAAAATAAAATAAAAAGCAGAAAAGGGATGCAACACGAGAGACAAACACAAATAAGAAATAGGAAGCAAAAGGAATATCCGAGAGACAAACGCATCGTGATCATCTCGTTTTCATACGTATTTCTTGCACGATTTAGGAGACGCTTTCGATACATATGTGATGTTTTACGTATGATTCCGTATCCGTTTTACTTGCTTTCGTGATTTTCATGTTCTTACAGGTTTTTACGCGCAAGCAACGTATTGACAAGAAATGACATTCGTATCCTAAAAAACTCAAAAAGGGCCTCTCCTGGCTCTAAAAATCCAACGTATTGACCTAAATAAAGGATTTTGAGCTAAAAAACGGGTCCTGCTGATAACACGTAATCCGTTGTAGTTTTTATATCATTCTTAGGTCTAGTTTAGAGTAGATTATTTAGATTTCATTCACTTATCGAGTTTATTCGAAGAATTTATCTACATTTCGTGTTTTGCATAGGAAACGAAGACATGAGGAGAAACACGAGTGATTATGGCAATCTAACCCCGAAAACGTAGTTGAGTAACAAGGTTTGACTTGTGCAAGGCCATGGACTGAAAGTGAACACTCAAACACCGAGCGAAGGGAGCGGAAACAACATTTCAACACATGCCCGCTCGGGCATTGGAAGTGTACACGATCGGGCTAATTCCTGCCAATTACCCCCGTAGCTTTGCACAACTCGGGCACTCAAGGAACACGACCAAGATGGAGACGACCGCTCGGGCACTCAAGGAACACGACCGCTCGGGCTATTTGATGCCAAGAAATCGCCGAAGGTTTGCATGACTCGGGCTCAAGAATCACACGATCGGGCATGGTGCCCGCTCGGGCTG
>CM071862.1:10961689-10977966 GCA_036759665.1 Gynandropsis gynandra | reverse complement strand
GCAACACGAGAGACAAATGCAAATAGGAAATCAGAAGCAAAAGGAACATCAAGAGAGAAACGCAACGCAAGCGGCGTATTGATAAGAAATGACATTCGTATCCTAAGAAACTTGAAAAGGGCATTTGCCAGCTCTAAAATCCAACGTATCGACCTAATTAAAAGATTTTGAGCTTGAAAATGGGTTCAGACTGCCTTTAGAAACCCATGGTGTCATTTATCTCGAAAATATGAATGAGATTTGAAATAATCATGTAATTTAGAGCTTCATACGCAGAGTTATGGTGTTTCAAAGCCCGCATACAATTAGTTGTTGTAATAGTCTAATCACGTGAAATAAAAGCAAAAATCGGAAAAGGGGTGCAACACGAGTGACAACCGCAAACTGGAAATAGGAAGAAAAATGAATATCCGAGAGAAAAATGCAACGTAAGCAGCATTGACAAGAAATGACATTCATATCCTAAGAAACTCGAAAATGGTATCTCCCGTCTCTGAAAATCCAACGTATCGACCTAAATAAAGGATTTTGAGCTCGAAAATGGGGTCGAGCTGCCTTAAAAAACATGTGGCTTCGTTTATCCCGAAAGGATGAATGAGATGTTAAAAAATCATGTAGTTCAGAGCTTCGTACGCAAAGTTATGGTATTTGAAAGCACGTGTACAATTCATTGTTGTAGTCGTCCAATCACGTGAAAAAAAACAAAAGCGGAAAACGGGTGCAACACGATAGACAAACGCAAATAGGAAATAAGAAACAAAAGGAATATCAGAGAGACAAATGCAGCGCAAGCGGCGTATTGACAAGAAATGACATTCGTATCCTAAGAAACTCGAAAAAGACATATCCCGACTCTAAAAATCGAACGTATCGATCTAATTAAAGAATTTTGAGCTCCAAAACGGGGTCGGAATGCCTTCAAAAACCCGTGGCATCGTTTATCTTGAAAAGATGAATGAGATGTGAAACAATCATGTAATCCGGAGCTTTAAACGCAAAGTTGTGTCATTTCAAAACCCATCGTACAATTCATTGTTGTAGTCGTCTAATGGCGTGAAAACAAAAACCAAAAGTGGAAAAGGGGTGCAACATGAGAGACAAATGCAACTAGGAAATATGGAGCAAAAGGAATATCAGAAATGACATTCGTATCCTAAGAAACTCGAAAAGGGCATCTCCCGGCTCTAAAACTCCAACATATCGACCTAAAAAAGGGATTTTGAACTCGAAAACGGGTTCCAACAGCCTTGAAAAACCCATGGTGGCATTTATCTGGAAACGTTTATGAGATGTGAAAAAATCCTCTAATTGGGAGCTTCGTACGCAAAGTTACGGTATTTCAAAGCCCGTCATACAATTCTTTGTTGTGGTCGTCTAATAACGTGAAATTAAAAACAAAAAGTGGAAAAGGGGTGCAATACGAGAGACAAACGAAAATAGGAAATAGGGAGCAAAAGGAATATCAGAGAGACAAATGCAACGTAAGCGGAGTATTGACAAAAAAATATATTCGTATCCTAAGAAACTTGAAAAGGGCATCTCTCAGCCCTAAAAATTTAACGTATCAACCTAAATAAAGGATTTTGAGCTAAAAAAAATGGGGTAGCACTGCTTTCAAAAACCCGTGGCATCAGTTATCTCTGAAAGATGAATGAGATGTGAAAAAATCATGTAATTCGGAGCTTCGTACACAAAGTTATGATATTTTAAAGCCCGTCGTACAATTCATTGTTGTAGTCATCTAATCAGGTGAAAGCAAAAACAAAAAGCGGAAAAGGAGTGCAACACGAGAGACAAACGAAAATAGGAAATATGAAACAAAAGGAATATCAGAGAGACAAATGCAACACAAGCGGGGTATTGACCAGAAATGACATTCATATCCTAAGAAACTCGAAAAAGGCATCTCCCGGCTCTAAAAATACAATGTATCGACCTAAATAATGGATTTTGAGGTCGAAAATGGTGTCGGGCTGCCTTCAAAAATCAGTTGCGTCATTTATCTCGGAAAGATGAATGAGATTTGAAAAAATCATGTAATTTGGAGCTTTGTACGCAAAGTTATGGTATTTCAAAGCCCGTCGTACAATTCATTGTTGTAGTCGTCTAATCATGTGAAATTAAAAACAAAAAGCGGAAAAGGGGAGCAACACAAGAGACAAATGCAAATACGAAATCGGAATCAAAAGGAATATTCGAGAGACAAACGCAACATAAGCGGTGTATTGATAAGAAATGACAATCATATCCTACGAAACTCGAAAAAGGCATCTCCCGGCTCTAAAAATCCAACGTATCGACCTAAATAAAGAATTTTGAGCTTGAAAATGGGTTGCCTTCAAAAACCTATGGTATCGTTTATATCGAAAAGATGAAGGAGATTTAAAACTAAGCATGGATTGTATGAGTGGTTAGTTATGCCTATTAGGTTGTCAAATGCATCTAGTACCTTCGTGCGCTTAATGAACCATGTTCTTCGAGAATATATAGGTAGATTTGTAGTAGTCTACTTTGATGATATATTGATATATAGTAAGAACTTAGAGGAACACTTATGCCACCTAGAGTTAGTCTTAAAGGTACTTAGGAAGGAAGAACTATACGCCAACTTTAAGAAATGTACCTTTTGTACCGATAACGTCGTATTTCTAGGTTTTATTGTAGGTGTAGATGGCGTAAAGGTGGACGAAGAATAGTCAAAGCCATTCGGGAATGGCCGAGCCCAAAGATCGTCGGGGAAGTCTGAAGCTTCCACAGACTCGCGGGGTTCTATCGTCGCCTTGTTAAGGACTTCAGCACCTTGGCCGCCCCTCTTACTGAAGTCATTAAGAAAAACGTGGGATTCAAGTGGGAAGAAGCACAAGAAGCAACGTTTCAAACATTGAAAGAAAACCTTACTAACGCCCCTTTGCTTATATTGCCTGATATTCTTAAGACTTTTGAGATCGAGTGTGATGCATCCGACGTAGGAATTGGTGCAGTATTGATGCAGGAGCGGAAGCCGATTGCCTACTTCAGCGAGAAACTCGGAGGTGCAACTCTTAATTATGCCACCTACGACAAAGAACTGTATGCACTCGTGAGGGCTTTACAAACTTGGCAACATTATCTATGGCCAAAGCAGTTTGTGATACACACCAACCATGAATCGCTCAAATATTTGAAGGTTACAACAAACTCAGTAAGCGCCATGCGAGGTGGGTTGAATTCATTGAAACATTTCCTTACGTCATCAAGTAAGCGACATCCAAAGGTACGCATTGTTGACTACTTTGGATGCTAAGCTTCGAGGCTTTGAAAAAATCAAAGAGTTATATGCATCTGACTAGGAATTTGGAGAAGTATACATGAACAGTGAAAAGTTTGTTTCAAGGCATTACTATAGGCTAGATAATTTTCTATTTTATGATAATAAGTTATGTGGTCCTAACTGTTCAATGAGAGAATTGTTTGTTAGAGAAGCCCACGGAGGTGGACTTATGGGCCAATTGGAGTTGCGAAAACTCTGAAGATATTACAGGACCATTTCTACTGGCCACACATGAAGAGGGACGTTGAGCGTATTTGTGAGTGATGCATCGCATGCAAACATGCTAAGTCTAAGG
Organism: Gynandropsis gynandra; assembly: GCA_036759665.1. Taxonomy (NCBI): domain Eukaryota; kingdom Viridiplantae; phylum Streptophyta; class Magnoliopsida; order Brassicales; family Cleomaceae; genus Gynandropsis; species Gynandropsis gynandra. The sequence continues at coordinate 10,974,361 of CM071862.1, read as the reverse complement.
TTCAACCTCACGATCAAGAGGATTTGAGGGCAAATCCTTTTGAAGTAAGGGGAATGATATGATCCCGGACGACGTCAAGGATGCGACCTGTAATGCAGGAGGACGCGACCTGTAATGCAGAGGAGGACGCGACCTGTACTGCAGAGGAGGACGCGACCTACAGCGCTGAAGAAGACACGACCTACGCGACCCGAGACGCGACCTGCGCGACCCGAGACACAACCTGCATGACCAGATACATGACCTACACGAAGAAAGAGGCGACCTGCGCCGTGGAAGAGACGTCTCGAGTTAAATGAAAGGCGGACGTGATCCGACGAAAAGATGTTGGTCTTGTGACCCGAGCTAGGGCTAGGGAGGAGAAGGTCTTGACCCTACCAGCTGGTCCCGTGACCTGAGCCAAAGCTATGAAGCTCAAGGAGGTGATCATCGGGATCCTCACGGCCGTCCACGTTCAAGACGAGTATTCAAGTCGACGTGAAGTCACTAATATCCTTATCGTTCTTCAAGCCGAAGCCCAACTCGGAACGGTTAATAATTAGGTAAGTGACTCACGTGTACTCTTTTCCCTTCGTTGGTTTTGTCCCATGAGGTTTTCCAACGACGGGTTTTTAACGAGGCAGCAAATCACTTTCCGCGACCTAATTATTGACCCGAGGATTTCAAGACAAGTTCGCAACCCAGCGACACATATTACGACTTATCATATTAATGTCTTTAGCTATTTTCTAGATTATTAAATTGTTGCCTTGCAAGGTGATTAGCATTTAATGCTACATTTAGGTGTTGCATGGCCACTTTCTTGCTTATTATGGCCGGCCATGGTGATGTTCCTTCAACAATCTTGAATTTTGAATTAAACTTGTTTTTCCTTGTGAAATCTTTCCTTTGCTGGTGCGTTACATCCAACAAATACATTGGTGCGTCATATCCAACGTTTGTTCGTTCTTCATTGGTGCGTAATATCCTTCGAAGACGGGCCGATGAATCGAGAGTCTTTCCGCAACTCTCGTGTGACCAATCGCTCCACCCACCTTATGCGACTCGTTAGAGCAAGGCCTATCATCCAAACTTTAGTATAGAGTGTTGTTCTAGCAGCATCGTGTCAGTCAGGGTGCCTTTAGCACCCCAAGGCGCCATTTATCACGAAACAATGAATGAGATGTGAAAAAAGCATGTAATTCGGAGCTTCGTACGCAAAGTTGTGGTATTTCAAAGCCCATCGTACAATTCATTGTTGTATTCGTCTAATAGTGTGAAACAAAAAAAGCGGAAAAGGGGTGCAACACGAGAGATAAACGCAAAAAGGAAATAGGAAACAAAAGGAATATCAGAGAGACAAACGCAACACAAGCGGTGTATTGACAAAAAATAACATTCGTATCCTAAAAAACTCGAAAAGGGCATCTCCCGGCTCTAAAAATGCAACGTATCGACCTAAATAAAGGATTTTGAGCTCCAAAACAGGGTCAATCTACCTTCAAAAGCCTATGGCGTTGTTTATCTCAAAAATATGAATGAGATGTGAAAAAATCATGTAATTCGGAGTTTTGTACGCAAAGTTATGGTATTTCAAAGCTCGTCGTACAATTCATTGTTGTAGTAATCTAATCACGGGAAAACAGAAAGCGGAAAAGGGGTGCAACACGAGAGAAAAACACAAATAGGAAATAGGAAGCAAAAGGAATATCAGAGGTTGAGCTCAAAAACAGGGTGAGGTTGTCTTCAAAAACCCGTGGCATCGTTTATCTCTAAATGATGAATGAGATGTGAAAAAAAATCATGTAATTCGGAGCTTGGTACACAAAGTTATGGTATTTCAAAACCCGTCGTACAATTCAATATTGTCCTAGACTAATTAAGTGAAAACAAAACAAAAAGCAGAAAAGGGGTGCAACACGAGAGACAAACGCAAATAGGAAATAGGAAGCAAAAGGAATATCAAAGAGACAAACGCAACGCCATCGGCGTATTGACAAAAAATGACATTTGTATCCTTAGAAACCCGAAAAGGGAATCTCCCGGCTTTCAAAAACCTATGGCGTCGCTTATCTCGAAAAGATGGATGAGATGTGAAAGAATCATGTAACTCGAAGTTTTGTATGCAAAGTTATGGTTTTTGAAAGCCCGCCGTACAATTCATCGTTGTAGTCATCTTATCACGTGAAAATAAAAACAATAAGTGGAAAAGGGGAGCAACACGGATAAACGCAAATAGGTAATAGGAAGCAAAAGGAATATCAGAGAGACAAACACAACGTAAAGAGCGTATTGCCAAGAAATTATATTCGTATCCTAGGAAACTCGAAAAGGGCATCTCTCGACTCTAAAAATCAAATGAATCGACCAAATAATGGATTGAGCTCGAAAACATGGTTGGGCTGCCTTCAGCAACTTGGGGCGTCGTTTATCTCGAATACATGAATGAGATGTGAAAAAATTATGTCATTCGGAGCTTCGAGCGCAAAGTTATGGTGTTTCAAAGCCCACCGTACAATTCATTGTTGTACTCGTCTAATCACGTGAAAACAAAAACAAAAAGCGGAAAAGGGGTAAATCACGTGAAAACAAAAAGCGGAAAAGGGGTACAACACGAGAAAAAAACGCAAATAGGACACAAGAAGCAAAAGGAATATCCGAGAGACAAACGCAACACAAGCGGATAATTGATAAGAAATGACATTCGTATCCTAAGAAACTCGAAAAGGGCATCTCCCGGCTTTAAAAATCCAACGTATCGACCTAAATAAAGACATTTGAGCTCGAGAATGGGTTGGGCTGCCTTCAAAAACCCATGGTGTTGTTTATCTCAAAAAGATGAATCAGCTGTGAAAAAATCATGTATTTCGGAGCTTCGTACGCAAAGTTATGGTATTTCAAAGCTCGGCATACAATTCATTGTTGTAGTTGTCTAATGACGTGTAAGCAAAAACAAAAAGCGGAAAAGGGGTGCAACACGAGAGAAAAACGCAAATAGGAAATAGGAAGCAAAAGGAATATCAGAGAGAGTGCAAGCGGCGTATTGAAAAGAAATCACATTCCTATCCTAAGAAACTCGAAAAGGGCATCTCCTGGCTCTAAAAATCCAATGTATTGACCTAAATAAACGATTTTGAGTATGAAAACGGGGTCGAGCTGCCTTTTGAAATCCATGGAGTCTTTTATCTCGAAAAGATACATGAGATGTTAAAACATCATGTAATTCGGAGCTTCATACGCAAAGTTATGTAGTTTCAAAGCCCGTCGTACAATTCATTGTTGTTGTCGTATAATCTTGTGAATACAAAAACAGAAAGCGGAAAAGGGGTGCAACACGAGAGACAAATGCAAATAGAAAGCATGAAGCAAAAGGAATATCCGAGAGACAAACGCAATGCAAGCGGCGTATTGACAAGAAATCACATTCGTATCCGAAAAATCACAAAAGGGCATCTCTTGGCTCTAAAAATCCAACGTCTAAACCTAAATTAAGGATTTTGATCTTGAAAACAGGGACGGGCTGCTTTAAGCATCCCGGGGCATCATTTATCTCGAAAAGATGGATGCGACGTGAAAAATCATTTAATTCAGAGATTCGTACGCAAAGTTATAGTATTTAAAAGCCCGTCGTTCAATTCATTGTTGTAATGTGTCTAATCACTTGAAAACAAAAACAAAAAGCGGAAAAGGGATGCAACATGAGAGACAAACGCAAATAGGAAAAAGAAAGCAAAAGGAATTTCAGAGAGACAAACGCAACGCAAACGACATATTGACAAGAAATGACATTTGTATCCTAAAAAACATTAAAAGGGCATCTCCCAGCTCTAAAATCCAACGTATCAACCTAAATAAAGGATTTTGAGCTTGAAAACTGGGTCGGGCTGCCTTCAGCCACCCGGGGCCTCATTTATCTCTAAAAGATGAATGAAATGTAAAACAATCATGTAATTTGGAGCTTCGTACATAAAGTTATGGTATCCGTCGTACAATTCATTGTTGTAGTTGTCTAATCACGTGAAAAAAAACATAAAGCGGAAAAGGGGTGCAAGACAAGAGTCAAACACAACTCAAAAATAGAAAGCAAAAGGAATATCCGAGAGACAAACGCAACACAAGCGGCGTATTCGTACCCTAGAAACTCGAAAAGGGCATCTCCTGTCTCTCAAAATCCAACATATCGACCTAAATAAAGGATTTTGAGCTTCAAAACAGGGTCGAGCTGCCTTCAGGAACCCGTGGTGTCTTTTATCTCGAAAAGATGAATGAGTTGTGAAAAAATCATGTAATTCGGAGCTTCGTACGCAAAGTTATGGTGTTTCAAAGCCCCTCATACAATTGATTGTTAAAGTCATCTAATCACGTGAAAACAAAAACAAAAAGCGGAAAAGGAGTGTAACACGAGAGACAAACAAACGTAAACAGGAAATAGGGTGCAAAAGGAATATCTTAGATAATAACGCAACGCAAGCGGTGTATTGCCAAGAAATGACATTCGTATCCTAAGAAGCTCAAAAAGGCATCTCGCGGCTCTAAAAATCCAACGTATCGACCTAAATAAAGGATTTTGAGCTCAAAAACTGGGCCAGGCTACCTACAGCTTCCTGGGGCATCGTTTATCTCTAACTGATGAATAAGATGTGAAAAAATAATGTACTTTGGATCTTCGTACGCAAAGTTACGGTATTTCAAAGCCCGTCGTACAATTCATTGTTGTAGTCGTCTTATAACGTGAAAACAAAAACAAAAAGTGGAAACGGGGTTCAACACGAGAGACAAACACAACTAGGAAATAGAAAGCAAAATGAATATCTGAGAGGCAAACGCAATGTAAGCGGCGTATTGACAAGAAATGACATTCGTATCCTAAGAAACTCGAAAAGGGCATCTCCCGGCTCTAAAAATCCAACGTATCGACCAAAATAAAGAATTTTGAGCTTAAAAACTGGGTCGGGCTGCCTTCAGCATCCCGGGGCATCGTTTATCTCTAAATGATAAATGATATGTGAAATAATCATGTAATTCAAAGATTTGTACGCAAAGTTATGGTATTTCAAAACCCGTCGTACAATTCATTGTTGTAGTCGTCTAATCATGTGAAAACAAAAACAAAAAGTGGAAAAGGAATGCAACACGACAGACAAAGGCAAACAGGAAATTGGAAGCAAAAGGAATATTATAGAAACAAACGCAACGCAAGCGGCATATTGACAAGAAATGACATTGGTATCCTAAGAAAATCGAAGAACTCCCAGCTCTAGAAATCCAACGTATCGACAAAAATAAAAGAATTTGAGCTCGAAAATGGGGTCGGGCTGCCTTCAGCATCCCAGGGCATCGTTTATCTTGAAAAGATGAATGAGATATAAAAAAAATTCATGTAATTCGGAGCTTTGTACGCAACATTATGGTATTTCAAAGCCCTCCGTAAAATTCATTGTTGTAGTCGTCTAATCACGTGAAAACAAAAAAAAAAAAAAAACGGGAAAGGAGTGCAACACAAGAGACAAATGCAAATAGAAAATAGGAAGCAAAATGAATATCCGAGAGCCAAACGCAACGCATTCAGCGTATTGACAAGAAATGACATTCTATCTTAGGAAACTCGAAAAGGGCATCTCTGACTCTAGAAATCCAACGTATCGCCCTAAATAAAGGATTTTCAGCTCGAACACAGGGTCAGGCTGCCGTCAACATCCCGGGGCGTCATTTATCTTGACTAGATTAATGAGATGTGAAAAAATCATGTAATTCGGAGCTTTGCACGCAAAGTTATGGTATTTCAAAGCCTGTTGTACAATTCATTGTTGTAGTTGTCTAATCACATGAAAACAAAAACAAAAAGCGAAAAAGGGGTGCAACACGAGAGACAAACACAAATAGGAAATAGGAAGCAAAAGGAATATCCGAGAGACAAACGCAACATAAGCGGCGTATTGACAAGAAATGACATTTGTATCCTAAGAAACCCGAAAAGGGCATCTCCCAGCTCTAGAAATCCAACTATCGACCTAAATGAAGGAATTTGAGCTTGAAAACAGGGTCTGGCTACCTTCACCATCCCACGACATCGTTTATCTCAAAAAGATGAATGAGATGTGAAAAAATCAATTAATTCTGAGCTTCGTATGCAAAGTAATGGTATTTCAAAGCCCATTGTACAATCCATTGTTCTAGTCGTCTAAACACGTTAAAACAAAAACAAAAAGCGGAAAAGGGGTGCAACACGAGAGACAAACATAAATAGGAAATACAAAAAAAAGGAATATCTGAGAGACAAACGCAACGCAAGCGACATATTGAAAAGAAATGATATTCGTATCCTAAGAAACTCGAAAAGGGTATCTCCTGACTCTAAAAATCAAACATATCGACTTAAATAAAGGATTTTGAGCTCGAAAATGGGGTCAGGCTGCCTTTAGCATCCCATGGCTTCGTTTATCTAGAAAAGATAAATGGGATGTGAAAAAATCATGTAATTCGGAGCTTCGTATGCAACGTTATGGTACTTCAAGCCCGTCGTACAATTAATTGTTGTATTCATATAATCATGTAAAAACAAAAACAAAAAGCAGAAAATGAGTGCAACATGAGCGACAAACGCAAATAGGAAATAGGAAGCAAAAGGAAAATCCGAGAGACAAAGGCAACACAAATGGCGTATTGACAAGAAATGACTTTTGTTTCTTAAGAAACTCGAAAAGGACATCTTCCGGCTCTAGAAATCCAATGTATCGACATAAATAAAGGATTTTGAGCTCAAAAATAGGGTTGGGTAGCCTTCAGTAACCCAGGGTGTCATATATCTCGAAACGAAGAATGATATGTGAAAAAATCATCTAATTCGGAGCTTCTTATGCAAAGTTATGGTATTTCAAAGCCCGTCGTACAATTCATTGTTGTAGCCGTCTAATCATGTGAAAACAAAAACAAAAAGAAAAAAAGGGGTGCAACACAAGAGACAAATGCAAATAGGAAATAGGAAGCAAAAGGGATATCCGAGAGACAAACGCAACACAAGCGGCATATTGACGAGAAATGACATGTTGTCAGGCTGCCTTCAGCATCCCGGGCCGTCGTTTATCTCGAAAAGATGAATGAGATGTGACAAAATATGTAATTCAGAGCTTCGTACGTAAAGTTATGGTATTTCGAAGCCCATCATACAATTCATTCTTGTACTCGTCTAATCACTTTAAAAAAAATAAAAAGCGGAAAAGGGGTGCAACACGAGAGAAAAGACAAATAGGAAATAGGAAGCAAAATGAATATCCGAGAGACAAACACAACGTAAGTGGCATATTGACAAGAAATGACATTCGTATCCTAAGAAACTCGACAAAGGCTTCTCCCAGCTTTAAAACTCCAATGTATCGGCCTAAATAAACGATTTTGAGCTTGAAAACTAGGTCGTGTTGCCTTCAGCAACACGGGGCATGGTTTATCTTGAAAAGACGAATAAGATGTGAAGAATCATGTAATTTGGAACTTCGTACTCAAAGTAATTGTATTGCAAAGCAAGTCTTACAATTAATTGTTGTAGTCGTCTCATCACGTCAATACAAAAACAAAAAGCGGAAAACGGGTGCAACACGAGAGACAAATGCAAATAGGAAATAGGAAGCAAAAGGAATATTCGAGAGACAAAAGCAACGCAAGTGGCGTATTAACAAGAAATGACATCCGTATCCTAAGAAACTCGAAAAGGGCATCTCTTGGCTCTAAAAATCCAACGTATCGACCTAAATAAAGGATTTTGAGCTCGAAAATGGGGTCGGGCTGCCTTCAGCATCCGAGGGAATCGTTTATCTCGAAAAGATGAATGAGATGTGAAAAATCATGGAATTCGAAGCTTCGTACGCAAAGTTATGGTATCTCAAAGCACGTCGTACAATTCATTGTTGTACTCATCTAATCATGTGAAAAAAAAAAACAAAAACTAGAAAAGGGGTGCAACACAAGAGAGAAATGCATATAGAAAATAGGAAGCATAATGAATATCCGAGAGCCAAATGCAACGCATTCAGCGTATTGACAAGAAATAACATTCGTATCCTAAGAAACTCGAAAAGGGCATCTCCCGGCTCTAAAAATCCAATGTATCGATCTAAATCAAGGATTTTGGGCTCAAAAATGGGGTCGCGCTGCCTTTAGGAGCCCAAGGCGTCACATATCTCTAAAAGATGAATGAGATGTGAAACAAATCATGTAATTCAGAGCTTCGTACGCAAAGTTATGGTCTTTCAAAGCCTGTCGTCCAATTCATTGTTGTATTCGTCTAATCACATGAAAATAAAAACAAAAGCGGAAAAAGGGTGAAACATGAGAGACAAACACAAATAGGAAATATGAAGCAAAAACAATATCTGAGAGACAAATGCAATGCAAGGGGCGAATTGACAAGAAATGACATTCGTATCTTTAGAAACTCGAAAAGGGCATCTCCCGGCTCTAAAAATCCAACGTATCGACCTAAATAAAGGATTTTAAGCTTGAAAACGGGGTCGAGCTGCCTTCAGCATTCTGGGACACCGTTTATCTTGAAAAGGTGAATGAGATGTGAAAAAATCATGTAATTCGGAGCTTCGTACACAACGTTATGGTATTTCAAAGCCCGTCGTACAATTCATTGTTGCAGTCGTCTAATCACGTGAAAAGAAAAACAAAAAGCGGAAAAGGGGTGCAACATGATAGACAAACGCAAATAGGAAATAGGAAGCAAAATGAATATCTAAGAGACAAACACAATGCAAGCGGCGTATTGACAAGAAATGTCATTGGTATCCTAAGAAACTCGAAAAGGCATCTCTCGGCTCAACGTATCGACCAAAATAAAGGCTTTTGAGCTTGAAAACGGGGTCAGGCTACCTTCAGCATCCTGCAGCATCGTTTATCTCGAAAAGATGAATGAGATGTGAAAAAATCATGTAATTCGGAGCTTTGTACGCAAAGGTATAGCATTTCAAAGCCCGTCGTACAATTCATTGTTGTAGTAATCTAATCACGTGAAAACAAAAACAAAAAGCGGAAAAGGGGTGCAACACGAGAGACAAGCACAAATAGGAAATAGGAAGAAAAAGGATTATCTTAGAGATAAACACAACGCAAGCGGCATATTGACATGAAATGACATTCATATCCTAAGAAACTCGAAAAGGGCATCTCTAACTCTAGAAATCCAACGTATCGCCCTAAATAAAGCATTTAGAGCTCGAAAGTGGGGTCGGGCTGCCTTCAGGATCCCAAGGCTTCTTTTTTCTAGAGTAGATTAATGAGATGTGAAAAAATCATGTAATTCGGAGCTTTGCACGCGAAGTTATGGTATTTCAAAGCCCGTTGTACAATTCATTGTTGTAGTTGTCTAATCACGTGAAAACAAAAACAAAAAGTGGAAAAGGGGTGCAACACGAGAGACAAACACAAATAGGAAATAGAAGCAAAAGGAATATCCGAGAGAATAACACAACGCAAGTGGTGTATTGACAAGAAAGTACATTTGTATCCTAAGAAACTCGAAAATGGCATCTCCCAGCTCTAGAAATCCAACTATCGACCTAAACAAAGGAATTTGACCTCAAAAACGGGGTCTTTGCTGCCTTCACCATCCCACGACATCGTTTATCTCGAAAACATTAATGAGATGTGAAAAAAATCATGTAATTCAGAGCTTCGTACGCAAAGTTATGGTATTTCAAAGCCCGTCGTACAATCCATTGTTCTAGTCGTCTAATCACGTTAAAACAAAAACAAAAAGCGGAAAAGGGGTGCAACACGAGAGACAAATACAAATAGGAAATAGGAAGAAAAAGGAATATCTGAGAGACAAAGGCAACACAAGCGGAATATTGACAAGAAATGACATTCGTATCCTAAGAAACTCGAAAAAGGCATCTCCCGACTCTAAAAATCAAACGTATCAACCTAAATAAAGGATTTTGAGCTTGAAAACGGGGTCAGACTGCCTTTAGCATCCCAGGACTTTGTTTATCATGAAAAGATAAATGGGATGAGAAACAATCATGTAATTCGGAGCTTCGTACGCAAAGTTATGGTACTTCAAGTCTGTCGTACAATTCATTGTAGTCATCTAATCACGTAAAAAACAAAAACAAAAAGCAGAAAAGGGGTGCAACACAAATAGGAAATTGTAAGAAAAAGATATATCCGAGAGACAAACGCTACGCAAGCGGCGTATTAACAAGAAATGACATTCGCATCCTAAGAAACACGAAAAGGGCATCTCGTCGCTCTAAAAACAAACGTATCGACCTAAAGAAAGGATTTTTAGCTTGAAAACAGAGTCGGATTGCCTTCAGCAAACTGGGGCGTCGTTTCTCTCGAAAAGATAAATCAGATGTTTGGAGCTTTGTACGCAAAGTTATGGTATTTCAAAGCGCGTTGTACAATTCATTGTTGTAGTCGTCCAATCACGTGAAAACAAAAAGAAAAAGCGGAAAAGGGGTGCAACACGAGAGACAAACGCAAATAGAAAATAGGAAGCAAAAGGAATATTCGAGAGAAAAATGCAACGCAATCAGCGTATTGAAAAGAAATGACATTCGTATCATAAGAAACTCGAAGGGCATCTCCCGACTCTAAAAATCCAACGTATCGCCCTAAATAAAGGATTTTGAGCTCGAAACGAGGTCGGAGTTTAGCATTCCAGGGCTTCATTTATCTCGAAAAGATGAATGGGATGTGAAAAAATCATGTAATGCGAAGCTTCGTACGCAAAGTTATGGTATTTCAAAGCCCGTCGTACAATTCTTTGTTATAGTCTTCTAATCATGTGAAAACAAAAACAAAAAGCGGAAAAGGGGTGCAACATGAGAGACACATACAAATAGGAAATACGAAGCAAAAGGAATATTCGAGACAAATGCAACACAAGCGGCGTACTGACAAGAAAGGACATTCGTATCCAAGAAACTCGAAAAGGGCATCTCCCAGCTCTAAAAGTCCAACTTATCGACCTAAATAAATGATTTTTAGATTGAAAATGGGGTCAGGCTGCCTTCAACATTCTTAGGCGTCGCTTATCTCAAAAAGATGAATGAGATTTGAAAAAATCCTGTAATTCGGAGCTTTGTACGCAAGGTTATGGTGTTTCAAAGCCCGTCGTACAATTTATTGTTGTAGTCGTCTAATCACGTGAAAACAAAAACAAAAAGCGGAAAAGGGTGCAACACGAGAGACAAACGCAAATAGGAATAATAAAGCAAAAGGAATATCCGATAGACATCTGCAATGCAAGCGGCGTATTGACATGAAATGACATTCGTATCCTAAGAAACTTCATATGGGCATCTCCTGGCTCTAAAAATCCAATGTATCGACCTAAATAAAGGATTTTTAGATCAAAAATGGGGTCGGGCTGCCTACAGAAATCCGGGGCATCCTTTATCTCGAAAAGATGACTGAGTTGTTGCTCTATTGGAATTGATTTTCGTGGCTCTCGGAGACAGTGATCAGAGCATATCGTTTACGCATTATAGCTTTCATTTCCAGCCACGTTTCTATAGGTTTCTCTCCATTATGTCGCCTAGAATTTACAAATTGATCCCACCAACTCAAAGCGTAATGGGAGAAGTCCGTTGTAGCAACCGTAACCTTCTTGGTCTCGGTGTAACCAAACACGAGTTCAATTTTCTTCTTTCATTCGAAATAAGCGTCTAGATTAGCCTTTCCATGGAACGGAGGGATCTTGAGTTTAAGACCAGCAAGGTCGTCCCTTGGGTCATCCCTAATTTCCAGCCGAAACACTTCAATTTTGGTGCTAAGAGTTTGTTCAAAACGAGCTGTAAAAGCTTCAACCAAAAGCTTGTTTACTCGGCTTGTTTCTGCATCGTTATCTCCCATTGCGTTTTGATGATTAAACGCACAACAACCACACGGGCAGCTGCACAAGTAACACACCAAAGCAGCCCATAAGCAAAACACGTAGCGCACGAGCAGCAAATACTCGTAACACAAACGATACGTAACAAATGAACAGAAACTATGCATTGTTCAAACACTAGCTACCGGTCTAAGAACAACCAAACTGCCGAATATGAACCAACCTTTTCAAAAGCGAGCTCTGATACTACTTGACACGCTCCTCACTGGAACGACACCCTAGAACGAAGGTATGATGGAAACCCTTACTGCAGCCGATCCGGAAGACTCCTTACATGAGGCGTGTGGAAAGATAGGTCAAACGAGAGTTGCAGAAGGCTCTCGATTGGTAGGATGGGTAACCCTTGCTGCAGCCGAGTCGAAAGACTCCTTACACAAGGCGTGTGGATCGATAGGTCACATGAGAGTTGCGGAAGGTGATGTGTGGAAACACGAGTTATAAATTCCTAGACCACTTCACCGCAAGTATACGGATCGTGTAGTACCAGGGTCGATCTCTAGGGACTAAGTGCAGCTAAACTAAGAACAAAACTAAACTAGGAAGAAAGGTGATAGGAGGGGATATGGTTCTAATGGTCCTAAATCTATCCTAATGGTGACAACGAAACGAGGGTAAAGATGAACTAGATATGATGAATACTACGGGTGTACGAGATACCGGATATTGCATACACGAACGACTAAAGATCATAGATCTACAACCTACTCTTGACAACGGGAAATTCATGCTCTACGGTTGAGGAGTGATTCTTCCGAGCCTAAAACTCCTAACCATGGATACATGCAACCCTCCCT
>CM071862.1:10924919-10939551 GCA_036759665.1 Gynandropsis gynandra | reverse complement strand
ACGCCAGGGCATTAGAATTTGGAACTTAGCCATCATTTAGGGTTTAATCGGTTTCGAATCTACGCCAGGTCAATCGATTGAATCTAGGGATTAGGATAGCGGTCGTAATGCGTCTATGCATATAAGATGCGCAATGGATACATTGGTATATGCATGCTAGATAGTGGACAAGTCTACGCAGTCAGTTCCTATAGGTGAGCTTGAATTCCCTGAACTCATGATAGTACCTAAGACCAATTATCCTTTTAGAACTTCGTTACATCATTATGCAAACTCTCGATACCCATGGTGCTTAGCTATAAGTTTATCTCATCGATTTAGTTTAGTTTAGTTTAATAACAATTCCATCTTTAGTCACCTTACACGTCTATTCCATTAGTTTAATAGCTTATAAGTCGCATCAATTCCTTGTGTTCGACCCTAGTTACTACACGATCCGTATTCTTGCGGAAGCGTTAGTCTAGGTTTTATTACTTGAGCTTAACGCACATCAAGCCCCGAGGCCACATCCTTTGCCGTTTCCACAAAATCAGCGCAAGACAATGGTGGATCAGCCCATTCCTTTGACATTTGAAAGAGGTGAAGCTTCCATCAGATCAGCTAGAGAAGGATTATGTAAGGACCCAAACGAGCTGCTAGACGAAGGAAAGAAGAAGGAACCCCTAGACCAAGACTTCCGCACCACCCGTGCAGAATCCAGTGCGACCCAAGATACATGCGACGAGGATCTATGCATAAACACTCCCGAAATGTCAAGGAGCTACCCCAAACGCCCAACACACAATTGGAGCATTGACAAAGCACCTAAGGTGAAGTTGAAAGTGATGAATGTCGAAGGAGATAAAAACCCCACCGAGCTGTACACTAAGCACGATAGAGGTCCCTCCTTTGAGAGCAACACAACCGGGCTTATGGGGAACACAACCACACGGACTGAATTTCCAAGAAGTCCGACGAATTTGACTATTATGCCTAATGGGGCATTCTTTATCAACAAGACTTCAGATTCTCCTCAATTCGAGCAGCATTTTAAACCCGATGGGAGGATTGAGGAAACATCAGTATGCGCCATAGGATTCGGGACCCCAACGGGAAGGAGACTGCACACACGACCTCGCGCAAGACAACAACGAGGACGCCCACCTCGATATGATGAGTAGAGCTTGGTAAGGCTCGAGACATTAAACAAGCGCTTATCGAGAGGCAACCCGCCTTTTGGATTTTCTTTTCCGTTGACAGACTTATTTTATTCTTTTTGCATTGATGTACTCGGTGAGCTATTACGTTGTATTTTCTTTTGGGATTGTGTGATTTTTTTTCATAGGTTTTTCGACGTCAATATCATCCCTTAAGGAGGAGACGCATACAACGTCCAGCCGCATCGCCAACCCGGGACAACAAGAGACACAAAGTGCACACGTTCTATCCTTCTTTTCCCGTGTTTTGGTGTGCGAGATTTTCTCTTAGATCTTGAACACCGAGATGGTGTTTCATTCAAGTCAGTGGGAGTACTCATCGAGTAACATTCATGTGACTAGGATTAGATGTTGATTTTTTGTTTTTTAGGAATAAACGGATGGATACCGAGTATGAACTTTCGAGCTTTAGTCATTATTTTGCAACTTTGTCGAATCGTGAACAATAGTCTAGGTTTGCTAAGAAGTCTTTTGGATACTGATTAGTCGAGTAGTTGTGCTTGAAACATGATCTATAGTTGCATTCACCTCCTAGGTTTCAGTACCAAGTATCCATATCTCCGTGTATACCGTTTATCCCTTGCTTTGTTTGATATATTTTATCGTTCATGGATTATTAGATTCCACACGCTTATACTCCCCTGTGACCTTGGATAAGTTTCTAACTATTTTAGGTTTACATTAACATGAGTACATCGAGATCGCTGGTTCGGGTCTAAGTGGTGGGTTGAGGCGCTATTCTACATCCTAAGGGTTAGAGTTGATGTGTAATTTTTGGTAAAAAAATGTTCTTCAATGACACACCTCTTCACTCCGCTAAGGTTACAAGACCTTATAAGTGTGCCATAGGCAGCCTGGGTCTAAGTAGAAAGCCATCCCTCTTCGACTTCGACGTCCTAGAAACCAAGCGTGGATCTATATAAAAAAGAAAAGAAAAAAAGAACGAGAGTACGAGTCTAATGATATCTCAAGCTTAGGGGAATTGGTATGGAGATCGCTTGGACGTTGTCTAGGGGTATGAAATAGACTTAGGTTATTGGTAGGATTGCATGGCTCGTGACTTTCGGTTGATAGAAGTCTGAACTAGGTGCGCTTAGGCTTACGTTCATGTGACGCGTTGTTTTGCATGATGGATAATCCTTCGAAATTTTCGTGCTAGTGTCCATTGTTATTTAGCTCCTCTTGTACTCGACTCTAGGTTTTGCTCGAGGACGAGCAAATGGTAAGTCTGGGGGAGTTTGATAACACGTAGTGTGTGTTAGTTTTAGGCTAGGAATTTATATCATTTTCGCATAGTTTTCATAGCACGAGTTACGAATCCGATACGAACATTCTTTATATACTCCCTTTCTGTTGATTTTCAGGTTTTAAGGCTACAAGGCCTATTCAAGCTTTAGAATGTCGATTCTTGGATTCAACCGCATATAATGGGAGCTACAAGCCATTCGGAGCAACTTCAGGCCACAGAATCAAACGGAACACCCAAGCATCGAGAGAAAGGAATGAAAACAAGAAGATAACTCAGCCCGCTCGTGCTTGGAAGAGGCCATGCACGGGGTGCAACTCCATTAAAGTTTGCACGATTCGGGGAGGCTTGGAACATGTCCGGATTGGAGGAAGAACACGACCCCACGCGGGGTGGCTAAGTTACCCGTGCGGGCTGCACATTGACCAGAAAAGTTTGCCCAGGTCGGGCTGATGAAGAGCCCGCTCGGGCTGATGAAATTCGGTTTTACAATCAACATCGTAAATGTCTTATACTTGTGCTGACCGCTCAATAATCTAGGAATACGTGTTCAGCTGGAAGGTTAGATTATGAATCCGGAACAGTTGATTGTAGATTAAGTTTGATTAATAAGAATCTGATCGGTCGGTTAATCGACTTAGGAATTAGGATTGCGCGCTTAACGCTACCGTAATCACGAGTTAATCAATTCTAGAAGGTAGGATTGCACGTTGTTGTGGTTAGGAGGTTTAGGATTTAGAAGAACCATTCCTTATTTACGAGCATGAATTCCTCGTTATCAAGATAATTCGATAGGTACATGATCCTGCGTTTGTTGCATCCTTGCCAATCCCGGTAACCCGAAAGCCATAGTGTTCTTAATTATCAAGTTTTTTCACGTCACCTCATCGCTGTCATTATCCATTTTAGAACTGTAGAAATCTGTCCCACATCACCATCAATTCAACCCGTCTTAGTTTAGTCGTATCTTAGCTTAGGTTGCATTAGTCCCTAGAGTTCGGCCCTTTTATTACACCGATCCGTACACTTGCGGTAAGTGGATATTAGGCATTTTTATTGCTTAATATTTCGCACATCACCCATCACGCTTCTTTGATCCACTTCATAAAGACCTCATGTCTGGTTTGGCACACTTCTTGGTTGAGACCACATGGTGTGGTTCATGGCAAGATTGTGATAAGCTTGTATGCCTCTTCTACGCTTAAGTCCATGAATGATCCTCGAGCAGCGTTGTCTAATGTTGTTCTATGCTCATACGTGATCCCATTGTAGAATGTTTGGATCACGTACCACTGCTCTAGACCATGATGAGGACACATTTGTAAAAGGTCCTTCAATCTTCCCCATACCTCAAATAACGTCTCTCCCTCTCGGCTTCTAAACATTGTGATTTCTCCTCGCATTTGATTCGTTTCGCTTGGAGGTAAGAACCGTGATAGGAATGTTGTACAAAGCTGGTCCCATGTAGTGATCGAACCAGTGGGAAGAGATTGTAGCCACGCCTTCGCTTGTCCTCCAATGGAGGAGACGGTTCTCTCATTAAAACAATTTTCATTGTTGCATTTGACGCATGGACAAACCAACTTATCGGTTTCTTTATAAACTTGTTGATTTATCGCCATCGACATAAACTGTCCGAGACTCCATGAATTTTGAATGTGCTTGATAGCTCTAGGAAGTCTCGTAGATGTTGATGAGGGTCTTCATGATTGCTGCCCATAAAATGTTTTTGATATAACATGTTGATCATCGTGGGCTTGATCTCGAATTTCTCCCTCGCAACAGCGGGCGTCCTTATTGCTGTTTGGACATTGCTCATGTTCGGTACCACGTAATCACGAAGACGATGTGGTGGAGGAGTCTGCTGTTGTTGTAATTGTGTCACATTACCCATGGGTAATTGCGGCTGTCCATAACCATCCAATACATTGTTTTGATTGTTCATCGTTCGTGGATTGGTCGTATGTACCCTTTCTTCTCCCTTGCCCTTCTTTCGCTTATTAATCGTTCTCTCAATCTCAGGGTTGATTCGATCCAATTTCGTAAATCTGAATTCCTAAAACGTGTTGACAATTAGTCCCCGGCAACGGTGCCAAAAACTTGATGCGTGTCAAGTAAACAAAATTAACTTAAGACTACCCGCAAGTGCATGTCACGTGTGTAGTAGTTAAGGTGTCGATCCCACGAGGACTAATGTAAACCAATCTAAGAATAAAAAATAAAACCAAAGCTTGCTGCGAAAGAATGTGGATGATGAAATGCAAATATGACGATGATGCAATGGATAAGTGAATTCTAGACCAAGATACATACGCCCTAGGAAACCGGTTTCACCGCATAGCTTTCGAAACCTATCTTCAATCTATCTAATCGTGCATTCCCTATCAAGATATCAAAGGTGGACGATCCTAATGTAGAACCTATCCTCTCTCAAGGCATGGGAACGTGGCTATATTGAGTCATCCCCTACTTTCGTGGCTGACACCCCAACTAAACCCCATTACGATTCATGATTCGCCCGATAAAACCCTCAACCGTTACTACCCTACTTTTGTTACCTAGTCCTAGTTGTTCTAAGCCTAACTTTCTAGGACTAGAATTCACCTTTCAGTCCTTCTCCTAATCCCTAACACATGCATATACGTGGCCACCATAAACACAAGACAATAAGTGCTTAGACAAAGAATAGATAATACGAAATGGGGAAATGCATTCATAAACGAATCAAAGACGGTTCTGGGATA
This sequence comes from Gynandropsis gynandra, assembly GCA_036759665.1. Taxonomy (NCBI): domain Eukaryota; kingdom Viridiplantae; phylum Streptophyta; class Magnoliopsida; order Brassicales; family Cleomaceae; genus Gynandropsis; species Gynandropsis gynandra. The sequence goes on along the minus strand of CM071862.1, from coordinate 10,934,365 downwards.
GCCATGGGCTAATCCCTTCTCCTAGAACAATCCTACTACTCGCTCATGAGTCTAAACAATATAAACGAAATCAGTAGAGTAAGGAATATAGAAATATCATACGAGTGATGATTCCTGAATCAATTCACGATTCCTTGTTGTGTCTCCCGTCAAAGAGGACTCTTGAATGGATGGATGGATGTTGTGTACCCTCCTAGGGTTCTCCTCTGTGTTTGCTTCCCCTTGAATTCAATTTGGGGTCCCTTTTTATACAAACTCCCCGTTTGAGACATTCTAGGGAAGTTGTTATAGGCATGCCCCGCGTGGGCTAGGGAGGCACCCCGCGCGGGCTCCTCATTTTCTCCATGACCCACGCATGCTAAGGGCTAGCACGACTCGGGCAACAACTTCTGGAACGCCACCCTGCGCGGGCTAAGGAAGACACCCTGTGGCGGGCCTTATCTCCTCATGTCAAGTTGCATTCTTTGCCCGTTTCTTGTCCCGTTTGCTCCGTTATAATCTCTTATGCTCATACATTGTCTCGTATATGTTCTTTAGCTCCGAAACGAACCAAATACGCATCAAAACCTAAAAGAACATGAAAACACGAAAACAAGAAAAACATTTACAAAATCACACATAAACATCGCAACTATCGTCATAAACATATCTAAAATCATACGAGAATCGTGTACAGAAACGAGATATCACGTCCTCCTTAGCACGGGTCGCATCCTCCTCAACACGGGTCGCGTTCTCTTCGCTCGCCACATGACGCGTCATGTTCTCCTTTCTTGCCTTAGCTCGGGTCATGGGACCTTCTTGTAATATTGAGACGACCTCTTCATGCTCGATGCTGCCCATGATCATATCACGTACTGACAAGAAATGACATTTGTATCCTAAGAAACTCAAAAAGGGTATCTCCCGGCTCTAAAAATCCAACGTATCGACCTCAATAAAGGATTTTGAGCTCGAAAATAGGGTCGGCCTCCCTTCAAAAACCCGTGGCATCGTTTATCTTGAAAAGTTGAATGAGGTGTGCAAAAATTATGTAATTCGGAGTTTCTTACGCAAAGTTATGGTATTTCAATGCCCATCGTATAATTCATTGTTGTAGTTGTCTAATCACGTGAAAACAAAAACAAAATGCGGAAAAGGGGTGCAACACGAGAGACAAACAAAAATAGGAAAAAGGAAGCAAAAGGAATATCCGAGAGAAAAAGCAACGCAAGCGGCGTATTGACAAGAAATGACATTTGTATCCTAGAAACTCGAAAAGGGCATCTCACGCTCTAAAAGTCAGATGTATCGACCTAAACAAAGGATTTTGAGCTCGAAAACGGGGTCCGGTTGCCTTCAGCAACCTAGGGCATCGTTTAACTTGAAAATATGAATAAGATGTGAAAAAATCATGTTTTTCGAAGCTTCGTACTCAAAGTTATGGTATTTCAAAGCCCGTCGTACAATTCATTGTTGTAGTTGTCTAATCATGTGAAATCAAAAACAAAAAGCGGAAAAAGGGTGCTACACGAGAGACAAACGCAACTAGGAAATATGAAGCAAATGGAATATATGAGACACAAACGCAACGCAAGTGGCGTATTGACAAGAAATGACATTTGTATCCTAAGAAACACGAAAAAGGCATCTCCCGACTCTAAAAACCCAACGTATCGACCTAAATAAAGGATTTTGAGATCGAGAATGGTGTCGGGCTGCCTTCAGCATCCATGGCCATCGTTTATCTCGAAAGATGAATGAGATGTGAAAAAATCATGTAATTCGGAGCTTGTTACGCAAAGTTATGGTATTTCAAAGCCCGTCGTACATATCAATGTTGTAGTCGTTTAACCACGTGAAACCAAAAACAAAAATAAGAAAAGGGGTGCAACACGAGAGACAAACGCTAATAGGAAATAGGAAGCAAAAGGAATATCAGAGAGACAAACACAACACAAGCGGGGTATTGACAAGAAATGACATTCGTATCTTAAAAAACTTGAAAAGGGCATCTCTTAGCTCTAAATATCCAATGTATCGACGTAAATAAAAGATTTTGAGCTTTAAAATGGGGTCGGGCTGCCTTCAGCAGCTCGTGGCATCGTTTAACTCGAAAAGATGAATGAGATGTGGAAACATTATGTAATTCGTAGCTTCTTACGCAAAGTTATGGTATTTCAAAGCCCGTCGTACAATTCATTGTTGTAGTCGTCTAATCAATTGAAAATAAAAAAAAAAAAGTGGAAAAGGGGTGCAACACAAGAGACAAACGAAAATGTGAAATAGGAAGCAAAATGAATATCCGAGATACAAATGCAAAGCAAGCGGTTGACCACAAATGAAAGTCGTATCATCAGAAACTCTAAAACGGCATCTCCCGGCTCTAAGAATCCAGCGTGTCAACATAAATAAAGGTTTTTGAGCTTGAAAAATGGGGTCGGGCTGCCATCAGCATCTCGGGGCGTCGTTTATCTCGAAAAGATGAATGAAATATTAAAAAATCATGTAATTCGGAGCTTCATACGCAAAGTTATGGTATTTCAAAGCCAGTCGTTTAATTGATTGTGGTAGTCATCTAATCACATGAAAACAAAAACAAAAACTAGAAAAGAGGTGCAATATGAGAGACAAACGCAACGCAAGCGGCGTATTGACAAGAAATGACATTCGTATCATAAGAAACTCGAAAAGGGCATCTCCCGGCTCTAAAAATCCAACGTATTGACCTAAATAAAGGATTTTGAGCTCAAAAATTGGGTCTGGCTGCCTTCTACAACCTGGGGTATCGTTTATATCGAAAAGCTGAATGAGATGTGAAAAAATCATGCAATTCGAAGCTTCGTACGACAAGTTATGGTATTTCAAATCCCGTCAAACAATTCAGTGTTGTAGTCGTCTAATCACGTGAAAACAAAAGAAAAGCGGAAAAGGGGTGCAACAGGAGAGACAAACACAAACAGGAAATAAGAAGCAAAAGGAATATCCGAGAGAGAAACACAATGCAAGCGGTGAATTGACAAGACATGACATTTGTATCCTAATATACTCGAAAAGGGCATCTCCTCGCTCTAAAAATCCAATGTATCGACCTAAATAAAGGATTTTGAGCCGTAAAACGGGGTCGGGCTGCCTAGAGCAGCCCGAGGCATCGTTTATCTCAAAAAGATGAATGAGATGTGAAAAAATCATGTAATTCGGAGCTTCGTACACAAAGTTATGGTATTTCAAGCCTGTCGTACAATTCGTTGTTGTAGTCGTCTAATCTTGTGAACAAAAAAAAGCGAAAAAGGGGTGCAACACGAGACAAACATAATAAGAAAAAGGAAGCAAAATGAATATCTGAGAGACAAACACAACGCAAGCGACATATTGACAAGAAATGACATTCGTATCCAAGAAACTCGAAAAGGCATCTCCCGGCTCTAAAAATCAGATGTATCGACCTAAATAAAGGATTTTGAGCTCGAAAACGGGGTCTGGTTGCCCTTTGCAACCCAGGGAATCGTTTAACTTGAAAAGATGAATGAAATGTGAAAAAATCATGTTTTTCGGAGCTTCGTACGCAAAGTTATGATATTTCAAAGTCCGTCGTACAATTCATGTTGTAGTCGTCTAATCACGTGAAAACAAAAACAAAATGCGGAAAAATGGGGTGCAACACGAGGGACAAACGCAAATAGGAAAAAGGAAGCAAAAGGAATATCCGAAGACAAAAAGCAATGCTAGCGGCGTGTTGACCAGAAATGACATTCGTATCCTCAGAAACTGGAAAAGGGCATCTCTCGATTCCAAAATCCAATGTATCGACCTAACCAAAGGATTTTGATTTTGAAAACGGAGTCTTGTGATCATCTCATTTTCATACACGTCTCTCGCATGATTTTAGAGATGTTTATGACCATAGTTGCGAAGTTTACGTATGATTTTGTATCTGGTTTACTTGTTTCCGTGTTTTAATGTTCTTATAGGTTTTAATGCATATTCGATGGAGCTAAGGAGCATACACGGGACATAATTCGACATTGAAGGTCATAACAGATCGAACAGAACGAGAAATGGACAAGTCATGGCCAAGAATGATCAAGTGCACGACCGAGCATGCATAAAAGGACACAGCCCGGTCGAGCATGATCAAATGCACGACCGAACAACAACCTTCACCTTGTGCACGGTCGGGCCCGGTGTCCAACACTGTCAGGCTCCTCTTTGGTGAAGGCAGCACGGTCGGGATCTCAATGTTGCACGATCGGGCATTTGCTACAGATTCATCCCCGTAGCTTGTGCACGGGTCGGGCGTTCCAAGTGCACGGTCGGACACCAACAATTGAAGGCAGCACGGTCGGGCATCAAGCATAGCACGGTCGAGAATAATGGCAAAACAGCTTAACTACAACTACAGAAGGAGCATGCCCGACCGGGCATGACATGGAGCACGGTCGGGCAAGACTATGCAAAATAACCAACCGATGAATTTGGTGGAAATCAGTCGGCCAAGAGCTTCCAATTCAATTTTTAAAACCTCAAGGACAGAAGACGTTGATAAATTATCCATCCACCATACAGAACACACCATTCACAGCCACCATGCATCCATAGATTCCCGTTAATGAGAGGCACGCAAGGAGTTGGAGATTGATTCGAGATCATCGCTCGTTGACATCTCTATGCTCTTTACTCTACTGTTTTGTTTGTGATGTTTAGACTCATGAGCGAGTAGTAGATTTGTTCTAGGAGAAGGGATTAGCCCATGTCTATTCCAAAACCATTTTTTTTATTTGTTTATGAATGCATTTCCCCGTTTCGTTTATCTATCCTTTGTCTGAGCACTTACTGTCTTGTGTTTACAAATGACCATGTATATGCATGTGTTAGGGATGAGGAGAAGGACTGAAAGGTGAATTATAATCCTAAAAGATAAGGCTTAGAACAACCGAGACTAGGTCACGAAAGTAGGGTAGTAACGGTTGAGGGTTGTATCGATCGAATCATGAATCGTAATGGGGTTTAATTGGTGTATCAGCCACGAAAGTAGGGGATGACTCAATCTAGCCACGTTCCTATGCCTTGAGAGAGGATAGGTTCTACATTAGGATCATCCGTCTTAGATATCTTGATAGGGAATGCATGATTAGATAGATCAGATATATGTTTCGGAAGCTATGTGGTGAAACCGGATCCTAGGGCACTTGTCTCTTTTTTTAGCACTCACTTATCCACTGCATCATCATCATTGCATCCCACTATTCTTATTCTTCCGTAGCAAGCATTGGTTCTACTTTTGATTCTTAAACCGTGTTAGATTAGTCCTCGTCGGACTGACACCTTAACGACTACACACGTGTCGTGCATTTGCGGGTAATTGATGTAGTTAATCTCAAGTAATAATTACCTAGACTAACGCTTCCGCAAGAATACAGATCGTATAGTACCAGGGTCGAACACGAGGAATCAATGCAACTCTAAGCTAGTAAACTAATGAATAGGACGTGTGAAATCAATAAGTGGTTGGAATACGAATGAAAATAAACTAACTAACTAACTATCGAATTAAACTCAATGAACTAAACGCCACAAGTTTCGAGAGATGCACGATGATTGCAACAAAGTTCTAACAAGATCATGGTTATAGATATCATTATGTATTCAGGGAATTCAAGCTCTTTCCTAGGGAATGACTCTCCCGATGCCTAAACCCACTATCTAGCATGCGTACTACCAATCTCCTAATTGTGTACTCTCACCTACTAGATGCATTAACATCGCTATCCTAATTCCTAAGTTCAATCAACCGACCGGACAAGGTTCTAAATCAATTGAGACTTCATATCATGGCTACATTCCAAAATCCAATTCATCTCCCAATGCAATTAGATTTTTATAAACATTCATTCAAGCTACCAACAAGAATAAAAGCATTACAAACAACCAATCAATCCAAAACGAACAAATCTTATAACCAAGCATTAAGAACAAAACTTCATTACATATCGGCAAAGCTCTCTCACCCATGGCTATGGAACTACTCGGACATGAACTTAGAAAACGAAACACAAAAGATAACTATATTCAACATGGATAAAGAATGAGATCCCTCACTATTCTATTACCGACGTCTTCAGCAGCTCCTCCGCCTCTGGCTTTGTCGCCTCGTCCTTGCCCTTGTACGCGTTATGCTCTCTCTCTTTCTCTCTACGCGTGATCTATTTTTCTCCCTACTTGCTGTACGAATTGTGCAGCTGAATCCCTCTCCTTTTTGCCCTCTTTATCCTCTTTCCTTTCCTCTATTCAATCCTCTTTGGCCGTCCCCTTTCTTTCCTCTCTAGTGGCTGGAATTTCCTATTTCTTACAACATCTGTAGTTTTCCTTTTCCGAGCTCATCTCTTGTTTTTCCATGCTTGTGTAATTGTCAACGTTTCCTCTTTATTTTCCAGCCATGGAGCTCTCCTTCCTCTTCTATAACCATATTTCCTTTTGGTTTAAGAAGCCAACATGTTCCTTTTCTTGTTTTGCGAAGTCTTTTTCTGGTTTATGCAGGTGACGAACACGACCTGGGCGGGCTGATGAGTGCCCCGCGCGGGCTGGCTGGCAGGAGAGAACTCGCGCGGTCTGGTGAGGAGCCCCACTCGAGCTGGAGCTGCTGGAGGAGTGAGCCCTCGCGGGCTAAAGTGGACACCGTGTGAGGGGTGGTTTGGAAATTGCTGTCCACTCGAGTTGGGCATGAGTCCGAGGCGTGCTGAAAGTGCTAGGCATGGAGCCTGTGCGGGCTAAGGTATCCATCCACGACGGTTGCTTCTCCTTTGACGTGGAACGGTCATGTTTTGGGGTATTCACTCGTGTTTGTGTCCCGATATCTCTATTCTCTGGAAAACACGAGAAAACGATGAAAGATGACTACGTGATGCTTAATGCTTGGTAAAATCCAAATGAATCATGAAAATAATTATGAAAATAACAAAAGAGACGTTATCAGTAGTCTTTTTAGTTTCCACACATTTTTTTTAAAATTCGCACTCGGTTTCTAGGACGTTGGAGTTGAAGAGGACAACCTTCTACTTAGACACAGGTTGCCAATTGGCACACTCATAAGGTCTTGTAACCTTAGCGGAGTGTAGAGGTTGCGTCATTGCTGATTTTTTTCTTTGATTAACTATTGTGAATACGCATCGACTCTAACCCTTAGGACGTAGAAAAACCGCCTCGACCCACCACTCCAGAATCATCAATATGGATGCACTAATGTCAATGTAGGGCTGAAAAGGTTAAAGAACTTAGTCTATTTACAGTATATTGTAAGTGCCTGGAAATATAATGATCGAAACAAAAAAAAGAATGACAGGAATGCTCGGAGATATAAGTGCTTCGATTGAAGCCTAAGGGGAGGAATACAACTATAGGCTACGGATTCATGCACAACCACTAACTAATCAATATCTAAAGGTATATTTCAGCAAACCTAGACTTTTGTTCCCGATTCGAAAAAGTTTCACAGAGGTGACTAAAGATCAAAATTTTTCGAACTAGATATCCGTCTGTCTATTCCTAACAAAACTAAAATAAAAGCGAAAATAAACGAATAACTCAACATCTAAATCCTAATCACAATCATGACATTCAAAGAGTACCCCCAGACTTGAACGGAACACCGTCCCGGTGTTCAAAACCTAAGAGAAGGACTAACATGCAAAAACTCGGGGAAAATAAGATAGATAGGAACGCGTGCACCTGATGCGTGTTTGCTGTCCCGAGTTGATACAGCTGGGCATATGATGTGCGTTATATCAAGTGATAAAACCTAGACTAACGCTTCCGCAAGAATACGGATCGTGTAGTAACTAGGGTCGAACACAAGGAATTGATGCGACTTATAAGCTATTGAACTAATGGAATAGACGTGTAGGGTGACTAAAGATGGAATTGTGATTGAGCTAAACTAAACTAAATCGAAGAGATAAAACTTATGGCTAAGCACCATGGGTGTCGAGAGTTTGCATAATGATGTAACGAAGTTCTAAAAGGATAATTGGTCTAAGGTACTATCATGAGTTCAGGGAATTCAAGCTCTCCTATAGGAACTGACTGGCGTAGACTTGTCCACTATCTAGCATGCATATACCAATGTATCCATTGCGCATCTTACATGCATAGACGCATTATGACCGCTATCCTAATCCCTAGATTCAACCGATTGACCTGGCGTAGATTCTAAACCGGCTAAACCCTAAATCATGGCTACGTTCCGAAGTCTAATGCCCTGGCGTTGGTTTACTAGACTTCTAACATCATTCATTCGAGTGACGTACAAGTAATGAAAGCATTAAGTTCCACCATTCATTAAGCGTAAGACTTCGTTACAACATAGCAAATCTCTCTAACCCATGGAAAAGGATCTACTCAGACATGAATACAGAAAAGGAAACACAAGAGAACTCTAAGTTCGACATAGATAGAGATAGAGATGACTCCCTATTCATAAACCGATGTCTTCGGTAGAGTCTCCTTGCTCCCGATCCGTAGATCCGTCTTTTCTTCCTTCTTCCTCTTGCCCTAATGTCTCTCTATCCCCTCTGATCTAATCTGGTTCGATCCCCCTCTTTCAGATCTGATTTTCCTTTTTATTTTGCCGTTCTAGATCTTAGGAAAGTTTGTTGAGAATCAAGGACCCGAGCGGGCATGTCCTCTACCCGCTCGTGCAGACCACTTGCCCGACCGTGTGCTCTCCTTCCAGCCCGAGCGGGCACCATGCCCGATCGTGGCACTCCAATTTCACCCGAGCGGGCACTCCATCTTGGTCGTGTATCTTGAGTGCCCGAGTTGTGCAAAGCTACGGGGGTAATTGGCAGCAATTAGGCCCGATCGTTACACTTTCAATGCCCGAGCGGGCATGTGTTGAAATGTTGTTTCCGCTCCCTTCGCTCGGTGTTTGAGTGTTCACTTTCAGTCCATGGCCTTGCACAAGTCGAACCTTGTTACTCAACTACGTTTTCGGGGTTAGATTGCCATAATCACTCGTGTTTCTCCTCATGTCTTCGTTTCCTACGCAAAACACGAAATGTAGATAAAGTCTTCGAATATACTCGGTAAGTGAATGAAATCTAAATAATCTACTCTAAACTAGACCTAAGAATGATATAAAAACTACAACGGATTACGTGTTATCAAACTCCCCCAGACTTAAACTTTTGCTCGTCCTCGAGCAAACCTAGAGTCGAGTCATAGAAGAACTAAACAACAATGGATACTAACACAAACATATCAAAGGATTAGCCATCATGCAAAACAACGCGTCACATGAACGCAAGCCTAAGCGTACCAAGTTAAGACTTCTATCAACCGAAAGTCTTAAACCATGCAATCCTACCAATGACCTAAGTTAGTCCATACTCCTAAACAACGTCCAAGCGATCTCCATACAAACTCTCCTAAGCTTGAGATATCATTAAGCTCATATTCTCGTTCTTATTCTT
>CM071862.1:10897339-10912775 GCA_036759665.1 Gynandropsis gynandra | reverse complement strand
TGGTTTCGGTAGTCTTGTGGTGAAACCGGATTCCTAGTAAGTTTGTCGTATCGTTATCAAACAAGTATTTTATTTACATTAAGTATTTCATTCATCATCCGAATTTGTTCGTTAGACCTATCCTAATAATGATACACTTTCAGTGTTATCACGTAGTCTCTGTGGGATCGACACCTAAAATACTACACAGGTGTCGTGCACTTGCGGGTAGTTTAGGATATTTTATTTAACTTTGAGAACGCATCACCACCCTTGCTGGAACGTTGTGATTATATTCTCCAGCGGAGTTGCTACCTTCATCAGCCATACGATCGATTAGGTCCTCGATCTGTGGAAACGTGAGGTTGCTCAGAGAACTTCCAGCTGTGGCTATTATTAGAATTCTCGTGTTGTCCATGAGTCCTTGCTGAAAGTTGTGTATTAGATAACTCTGATCCATGCCGTGATGTGGACAAAGGCATTGATAGCCTTTGAATCGTTCCCACTCTTCCTATAAACTCTTAGCTGCTCCTTGGACGAACGTGTTGATTTGATTCTTAGCTAGGTGAGCTTTACTTTGAGGGAAGAATCGTATCATGAACTTTGCCTCTAGCTGCCCCCATGATCGTATAGAGTTTGCCGGTTGGGAATATAACCAGTCTTGCGCTTTACCTTAACTGAGAATAGGAAGGCAGCGAGCATGACGTCGTCATCCGAAACTCCTTCTGCCACTCTAGTAGTTTGGCAAAGCATCTTGAAATCAGTAAGAGGCTGATTTGGATCCTCGGTGGGTCTCCCAATGAATGCTGCGTTACTGAGCATTTGAATGAATGCTGGTTGTAACTCGACGCGAGCATCTCTTCTAACAATGCAAGACAAGAGTTGTGTATGCCTACGAGCCATGTATGTTCCATAGGTTAGCGCGGCTGGAATTTGTGATGTGTTTAGGATGCGACGTTCTGCCATTTGTTCTTCTTCGGTCTCGCTCGATAATGTACCTCATACAATAGAAACACAAGAAACGGTTAGGCTCCGAGAGGTAAAAGAATTGACTCAAGAAAAAAAGAAAATCAAATAGAAACATGAAAACAAATAAGACTCTGGAAAGGACTATGTCCTAATCCAAAATTATCCTAACTCTAAAGACGTAATCAATTCCCCGACTTGATGTAATTATCTCAAGTAATAATTACCTAGACTAACGCTTCCGCAAGAATACAGATCGTATAGTACCAGGGTCGAACACAAGGAATCGATGCGACTCTAAAGCTAGTAAACTAATGAATAGCACGTGTAAAATCAATAAGTTGTTGGGATACAAATGAAGATAAACTAACTAACTAACTATCGGATTAAACTCAATGAACTAAAAACCACAGGTTTTGAGAGATGCACGATGATGCAACAAAGTTCTAACAAGATCATGGTTATAGATATCGTTACGTAATCGGAGAATTCAAACTCTTTCCTAGGGAATGATTCTTCCGATGTCTAAACCCACTATCTAGCATGCGTACTACCAATCTCCCAATTATGTAATCTCACCTACTAGATGCATTAAGATCGCTATCCTAATTCCTAAGTTCAATGAACTGACCGACCAAGGTTCTAAATCAATTGAGACTTGATATCATGGCTACCTTCCAAAATCCAATTCATCTCCTATAAACATTCATTTAAGCTACCAACAAGAATAAAATCATTACGTACTACCAATCAATCCGAAACGAACAAATATTATAACCAAGCATTAAATGCCTGATTTAGAGAAGCCTGATCTCAATCTGAAAGAGTACGTAAACGGCATAACGTTGTGCAGCGAGCATACGATCGAGAATCCGCCCTCAATGGCGCAAGCGAACATTGCTGGAAACTCGGTAAATAAAAGAGAGAGCAAAATTGCAATCATGGAAGGGTATGAGCCTGATTTAGAGAAGCCATATGTTGTGCTGCCAGCTTACGAATCTCCTGTACCATTTCATGGACGCTTGGTAAGCAGCAAGAATCAAGAGAGTGTGACCAAATTGTTCCGTGGCCTTAAACAACTCGACATCAACATGCCATTCGTGGAAGCCCTCCAAAAGATGCCTAATCGAGCAAATTATAGTAGGGAGTTTCTTTCCAAGGAGAAGCGCATCAAAGAGAGTGAAACAGTAGCACTCACCCAGAAATGTAGCACAATTCTCCAAAACAAGCTGCCACTAAAGTTGAAGGACCCCGGAAGCTTCTCCATTCCATGCACCATAGTAGACATTGACATCGACAAATATTTGTGCGATTTGGGAGAAAGCGTGATCATAATGCCACATTTTGTTTATAAGAGGGTGAACTTCGGGAATATCAAGCCTACCAAGATGTGTCTACGGCTCGCGGATCGTTCGGTAAGGTATCCGGTGGGAATTGTTGAAAACATTCCCACCAAGGTAGGTAGTATTTGCATTCCTACTGATTTTGTTGTACTCGATATCGAGGAAGATGCTAACGCACCTATTACTCTTAGAAGACCATTTTTAGCTACTGCAGGTGCCAATATAGATGTATGACAAGGGAAGTTCTCTCTACATGTCGATGATGAGAAGATTAAATTCCAGTTGTCCAGCCCTAAGGAGTCATGCTATAGAGTTGATGTGCTGGACAAGTTGGTGAATGACACGTTTGATCATGTAAGTATTTCCGATCCTTTTGAAAGTTGTCTAACACAAGTATGCAATGCTGCAGGACTTACCGATGAAGGAGACAAGGTCTACAAAAAATTCGTGAGTGCCATTCAGACACTGCAAGACGCCTCACATGAGAAGAGGACAGTCGGGAAACCTCCATCGACTATCAAAAGAGGCCGCAACAAGGTTTGGAAGAGAAATTAGCTGCGAAGGCAATGCACAATGAGAAAGGCAACCGAGCTGAAAGATGGCACAATACAAAGACTATACCCCGTGACTTTTAGCCAGGTGATCTTGTTCTACTTTGTGACTCTCGTTTTAATTCGAAGACATCAAGCTTGATGACTTAAAACAAGCGCTTTCTGGGAGGTAACCCAGCATTTGTTTTTCATTTATTTCGTATTTTGGACTTGGTATTTTTGAAAATCATAAAAAAATCATAAAAGAGAAGAACACCTACCGTCGTGACCTCACCTTTCCTATCCTCCATCGGAGTTTCACGTCGAGGACACCGTTCAATTCAAGTCTGGGGGGAGTACTTCACGTTTGTCAGGTGATCTCGTTTTATTTTCCTTTTTTTCATGGGTTAATATTAGTTGTTTTTGAGTTAGATTCGTCCCAGGCACTTGTTCGGTGCCATGTTTTGATATGAACCTTGAACCAAGGATGCTTCAGAAGTTGGCCTTTTTCGTGATATCTTGCATGTTAGAGCATATTAGTTGGTTGAGGAACGAGTGGGTCGTATGGGAAGTTTAAACGAGTTTGTTAAATTAGTTTCTTGTTCATTCTCTCTATCCAAATGATTATACTTCATATTGATGATGCTTTATTTCTTTTTCACGAGGATGATTTGATCACATGAGTTGAGCTTGTTTCGCAGAAAATAAGAGCACACACTAACACTCTGCTATCGATAGAAATAATGCCTCAAAGCATGATCTAAAATCGATGAGTGCATCGACCTTGATACATTTTCGATTGTTCGGGTCTAAGTGGTGGGTTGGCGATCATCTTTCTACGTCCTAAAAGCAAGGCACAAAAACGCTATCTACTCCGCTGAACTCTTGAACGTGGTACAAGAGTATACCGTCATCGGTAGCTTGGGTTTAAGCAGAAGTTGAATCCCTTCAAATCCGATGTCCTAGAAGCCTAGTGTATTCACAAAATCAGTAAAAGAAGAATAAAAAGAATAAAGAAGCTTGAAAATAAAACAACTATCCTCTTTGATTATGTGATTAGCATTTGTTTGAAGTCTCGTTTGGTAGAGAGTTTCTCACGTAGCTCTTCTTTGATTTACTTTCTTATAGGTAGCCATGGTGAACCTAAGATGAAGACTGAAAGTTATTAGACCAAAATTTGCTCTTACTTGTTTGTTGATCGATTAGGTTTGCCTTAGCGGTATTTCTAGGGGAAAGGGGAATTCTCGTATCTTATATCTCCCACGTGTTCCACGTTTACGTTTGCTTAGGGACAACCAAACATTCACGTCTGGGGGATTTTAATCATCTCGTTTTCGTACACGTTTCTCGGATGATTTTAGAGATGTTTATGACCATAGTTGTGAGGTTTACGTGTGATTTTGTAACTGTTTTACTTGTTTCTGTGTTTTCGTGTTCTTATAGGTTTTAATGCGTATTCGATTCATTTCGGAGCTAAGGAGCATACACGGGACATAATTCGACATTGAAGGTCACAACAGATCAAACAGAATGAGAAGTGAACATGTCATGGCCAAGAATGATCAAGTGCACGACCGAGCATGCATCAAAGCACACAGCCCGGTCGAGCATGAACAAATGCACGACAAAACAACAACCCTCACCTTGTGCACGGTTGGGCTTGGTGTCCAGCATGGTCGGGCTCCTCTTTGGTGAAGGCAGCACGATCGAGCTCTCAATGTTGCACAGTCGGGCATTTGCTGCAGATTCATCCCCGTAGCTTGTGCACGGGTCGGGCGTTCCAAGTGCATGGTCAGGCACCAACGATTGAAGGCAGCACGATCGCGCATCAAGCATAGCACGGTCGGGCATAATGGAAAAACATCTTGACTACAACTACAGAGTCTAATCACATGAAAACAGAAACAAAAAGAGGAAAAGGGGTGCAACACGAGAAACAAACAAAAATAGGAAGTAGGAAGCAAAAGGAATATCGGAGAGACAAACGCAACACAAGTCGCGTATAGACAAGAAATGAAATTCGTATCCTTCGAAACTCGAAAAGGGCATCTCTCGGCTCTAAAAATCCAATGTATCGACCTAAATAAAGGATTTTGAGCTTGAAAATGGGGTTGGGCTGCATTCAGCATCCCGAGGAGTCGTTTATCTTGAAAAGATGAATCAAATGTGAAAAAATCATGTAATTCAGAGCTTTGTACGCAAAGTTATGGTATTTCAAAGCCCATCGTACAATTCATTGTTGTAGTTGTCTAATCACGTGAAAACAAAAATAAAAAGCGGAAACGGGTGCAACACGAGAGACAAACACATAGGAAATAGGAAGCAAAATGATATCTGAGAGACAAACTCAAAGCAAGCGGCGTATTGATAAGAAATGACATTACTATTCTAAGAAACTCGAATAGGGCATCTCCTGGCTCTAAAAATCTAATGTATCAACCTAAATAGATCTTTTTGAGCTTGAAAACGGGGTCGGGCTGCCTTCAAAATCCCAGGGCGTCGTTTATCTCGAAAGGATGAATGAGATATGAAAAAAACATGTAATCCGTAGCTTCGCACACAAAGTTCTGGTATTGCAAAGCCCATCATACAATTCATTGTTGTATTCCTCTAATCACGTGAAAACAAAATACAAAAAGCCGAAAAGGGGTGCAACACGAGAGACAAACACAAATAGGAAATAGGATGCAAAAGGAATATCCGAGAGACAAATGCAACGCAAGCGGCGTATTGATAAGAAATGACATTCGTATCCTAAGAAACACGAAAAGGGCATCTCCTGGCTGTAAAAATCCAATGTATTGACCTAAATAAATGATTTTGAGCTCGAAAACGGGGTCGGGCAGCATTCACCAACCCGGGGCGTCATTTATCTCGAAAAGATGAATGAGATGTGAAAAAATCATGTAATTCGGAGCTTCGTACGCAAAGTTATTGTAATTAAAAGCCTAGCGTACATATCAATGTTGCAACCATCTAATCACGACGAAACAAAACCAAAAGGCGGAAAAGGGGTGCCACACGAGAGACATACGCAGATAGGAAATAAGAAGCAAAATTAATATCCGATAGAAAAATGCAACGTAAGCGGCGTATTGACATGAAATGACTTCGTATCCTAAGAAACTAGAACATGGCATCTCCGGGCTCTAAAAATCCAACGTATTGACCTAAATAAAGGATTTTGAGCTTGAAAACGGGGTCCAACTGCCTTCAGCAAACTAAGGCAGAGTTTATCTCGAAAAGATAAATGAGATGTGAAAACATCATGTAATTCGGAGCTTCGTACGCAAAGTTATGGTAATTCAAAGCATGTCGTACATATCAATGTTGTAACCATCTAATCACAACGAAACAAAACCAAAAGGCAGAAAAGGGGTGCAACACGAGAGACAAATGCAAATAGGAAATAAGAAGCAAAATGAATATTCGATAGAAAAATGCAACGTAAGCGGCATATTGACAAGAAACGACATTTGAATCCTAAGAAACTCAAACAGGGGTTAGTGAAATGAACTCAGAATATGTGTAGGATTGCACAGTTAGTGGCTTTCGGTTAATAGGGGTCTAACTTTGGTGCGCTTAGATCTATGTTCGTGTGACGCGTTGTTGCGTAGGGTGGCTGACTTTTCGAGTTGATTGTGCTAGTTTCCGGTTGTTGTCTAACTCCTCTCTTGCTTAGTTCTAGTCTTGCTCGAGGACGAGCAAAGGTTTAAGTCTGAGGGAGTTTGATAACATCTATTTTTTTATAGTATTTTAGTTGATTTTGTAGTTACTTCACCAAGCATTAAGCATCACTTAGTCCTCTTTCATCCCTTTTTCGTGTATTTGTAGGAAAAGATTACATCAAACACGAACACGAGCAAACACGAGGGAACCCGACCGAGCTCTCCAAAACAGAACAATCCTCAAAGATGTTGCACGATCCGGGCTGATGAGATGCACGACCGGGCTATGTTTGAATGGAGAGTTACTGAAGGCAGTCTGACCCCGCTATCGAGCTCAAAATCCTCTATTTAGGTCGATAGATTAGATTTTTAGAGTCGGGAGATGCCATTTTCGTTTTTCTTACAATACGAATGTCATTTCTGGTCAATACGTCGCTTGCGTTGTGTTTGTCTCTCAAATATTCATTTTGCTTGCTATTTCCTATTTGCGTTTCACTCTCGTGTTGCACCCCTGTTTCGCTTTTTTGTTTTTCTTTTCACGTGATTAGACGACTACAAAAGTGAATTGTACGACATGCTTTGAAATACCATAACTTTGCGTACGAAGACGCTACGCACACGACGACATCGAGGACGTCCACCTGATGAGTAACATCTTGGTCAGGCTCGTGACCTTAAACAATCGCTTCACGAGAGGCAACCCGATTCCCATATCCTTTTAGTTATTTCGTTTTAGTTTTTTTTTTAGAATTCGACTCTTATTCTTTTCACAAGCATGCTCCTTGCAAACAACCCTGATGTATCGTATTGTCTACTTCGGATTGTGTGAATTTTGTTAAAGGTTTTCCACTTCGAAATCATCCACAATATAAGGAAAGACGCGTACGTCCAACTGCATCAACTAGGCACAGCAAGCACGCATCAGGTGCACACGTTCCTATCATATTTTTCCCCGAGTTTTTGCATGTTAGTACTTCTCTTAGTTTTGAACACCAGGACGGTGTTCCGCTCAAGTTTGGGGGGTACTCTTTGAATGTCATGACTGTAATTAGGATTTAGATGTTGAGTTCTTCGTTTTACTTTTGCTTTTACGTTTGGTTTGGTAGGCTTAGACGGACGAATATCTAGTACGAAAAATTTTGAACATTAGTCACCTATGTGCAATTTTGTCGAATCGGGAACAAAAGTCTAGGTTGGCTGAAACATACCTTTAGATATCGATTAGTTAGTGGTCGTGCATGAATCCATAGCCTATTGTTGTATTCCTCTCATTAGGCTTCAATCCCAAGCACTTATATCTCCGAATTGGCTTACTTCTTGCGTGTACCAATTGAAGTATTTTGAAATGAATTGAAGACTAAATGCTTTCGCCGGTCAAGCCCTGTGCGGGCTAGGTGAATGCCCTGCGTGGGCTGTGTTATTCCTCGCCGATTCTCGTCCCGTTTTGTTCCGTGATGATCCTCGATGATAGTACTTTGTCTCGTGTACGTCGTTTAGCTCCAAAATGAATTGAATTTGCATTACGACCGGTAAGGACACGAAAACACAAAACAAGTAAAATGGATACAAAATCATACGTAATCATCATATCTATATCATAAACATCTCTTAAATAATACGAGAAATACGTATAAAAACGAGATGATCAGACATTTTAGGGAAGTTTTTATAGGCATGCCCCGCGCGGGCGAGAGAGGCAACCCGCGTAGGCCCCTCATTTTCTCCATCCCGTGCTAAGGGCTAGCACGACTCGGGCAACAATTTCTAGAACACCACCCCGCACAAGCTAAGGTGAGAACCCCGCGCGGGATCTTTTTGAACATTAATCCGTGTGTGCTGAGGGTCAACACGACTTGGGCAAATGCTGCTGGACATTCAGCCCGAGCGGGCTAAGGAAACCACCCCGCGGGGGGCTTTGTCTCCTCATGTCGTATCGCATTCCTTGCTCGTTTCTCGTCCTGTTTGCTCCATTATAATCTCTTAAGCTCGTACATTGTCCCGTGTATGTTCTTTAGCTCTGAAATGAACCAAATACACATAAACACCTATAAGAACATGAAAACACATTAACAGGTAAAACAGATATAAAATCACATGCAAACATCACAACTATCGTCATAAACATATCTAAAACCATGCGAGAATCGTGTATGGAAATGAGATGATCATCAGACTGCCTTCAGAATCTTCGGGCATCGTTTATCTCCAAAAGATGAATCAGATGTAAAAAAATCATGTAATTCGAAGCTTTATATGAAAAGTTGTGGTATTTCAAAGCCTGTAGTACAATTCACTGGTGTATTCGTCTAATCACGTGAAAACAAAAGCGAAAAGAAGAAAAGGGGTGCAACACGAGAGACAAACGCAAATAGGGAATAGGAAGAAAAATGAATATCCGAGAGACAGACGCAACCCAAGCAGCGTATTGACAAGAAATGACATTCGTATCATAAGAAACTCGAAAAGGGCATCTCCCGGCTCTAAAAATCCAATGTATCGACCTAAATAAATGATTTTGAGCTCGAAAATGGGGTCGGACTGCCTTCAGCACCTAGGGGCATCATTTATATTGAAAAGATGAATGAAACGTGAAAACATCATGTACTTCGGAGCTTTGTACACAAGGTAATGGTATTTCAAAGACTGTCGTACAATTCATTGTTGTGGTCGTCTAATCACGTGAAAACAAAAACGAAAAGCGGAAAAGGGGTGCAAGACTAGAGACAAATGCAAATAGGAAATAGGAAGCAGAATGAATATCTGAGAGACAAACGCGACACAAGCGGCTTATTGACAAGAAATGACATTCGTATCCTAAGAAACTCGAATAGGTCATCTCCCGTCTCTAAAAATCCAACGTATTGACCTAAATAAAGGATTTAGAGCTCGAAAATGGGCTCGAACTGCCTTCAAAAACCCAAGGCGTCGTTTATCTCAAAAAGATGAACGAGATGTGAAAACATAATGTATTCCGGAGCTTTGTACGCAAAGTTATGGTATTTCAAAGCCCGTCGTACAATTCATTGTTGTAGTCATCTAATCACCTGAAAACAAAAACAAAAAGCGGAAAAGGGGTGCATGAGAGACAAACACAAATAGGAATTAGGAAGCAAAATGAATATCCGAGAGACAAAAGCAACACAAGCGGCGTTGATGTGGTTAATCTCAAGTAAGAAAATAACTAGACTAACGCTTCCGCAAGAATATGAATAGTATATTACCAGGGTCGAACACGAGGAATCGATGCAACTCTAAAGCTAGTAACTAATGAATCGGATGGTAAAAATCAGTGAGTGTTTGGAATGCAAATAAAACTCAAACAACTAATTAACGATTTAAATTCAACTAACTAGACACCACAGGTTTCGAGAGATGCGCGATGATGCAACGAAGTTTTAACATTATCAATGGTCTTAGATATTATCACGAGGTCACGGAATTCAAGCTCTAATATAGGAACTGGCTTGCGTAGACTTGTCCACTACCTAGCGTGCATTTTACCAATTTTCTCATTGCATAATCTCACCCACTAGACGCATTAAGACGGCTATCATAATCCCTAGATTATCAATCGAGCTGGCGTAGATTCTAGACCGATTAAATCCTAAATCATGGCTAAGTTCCAAAGTTTAATCCCCTGGCGCAGATTCATTAGACTTCTATAATCTTTCATTCGAGTGGCATACAAAAACGCTCATAAGGTATTGTAACCTTAGCGGAGTGAAGAGGTTGTATCATTGCACAATTTTTTTCTTTTGATTGGACTATTGTGGTTACGCATCGACTCTAACCCTTAAGATGTAGAAAAACAGCCTCGACCCACCACTTAGACCCGAACCATCAATATCGATGCACTCATGTCAATGTAAGGCTGAAATAGTTAAAGAACTTATTCTATTGACAGCAGAGTATAAGTGCTTGGAAATATAACGGCCAGGAGGAAAGAGAGGGAAAAAAGGAAAGAAAAGAGGAAGGAAAGAAGAAGAGAGGAGTGAGAGGTGGAGCTCATTCACTCAGTTTTCAGTTCTTGATCAAGGAGAGAGAGTAGAGAGAAGAAGGAGACTCTTGCGAGGAGACGTGCAAGGAGCATTGGAGATCTCCATTGGCGTAGGGCGATCATGTTTTATGGTATCTCCATTCACTGCAAAACACGATAAAACACTAGAAGATGGCTAAATGATGATCAATGTGATAACACGTAATCCGTAGTAGTTTTTATATCATTCTTAGGTCTAGTTTTTAGTAGATTTATTAGATTTCACTCATTTATCGAGTTTATTCGAGGACTTCATCTACATTTCGTGTTTTGTGTAGGAAACGAAGACATGAGGAGAAACACGAGAGATTATGGCAATTTAACCCCGAGAACGTAGTTGAGTGACAAGGTTCAACTTGTGCAAGGCCATGGATTGAAGCGAACACTCAAACACCGAGCGAAAGGAGCGGAAACAACACCTCAAGTCATGCACGCTCGGGTGGATTGGGAGTGCCCGGTCGGGCTAATTGCTACCAAACAACCCCGTAGCTTTGCACGACTCGGGCAATCAAGGAACATGACCAAGAAGAGGTGCCCGCTCGGGTGGATTTGGTGTGCCCGCTCGGGCTAATTACCATCCAAAATGGCCGTATGTTTGCACGACTCGAGCTGAAGAAGAACATGCTCGGGCATGGGTGCCCGCTCGGGCTCAATTTTGTGCACACGGTCGGGTACATGGCCAGCACGAGCGGGAACAAGCTGTGCCCGCTCGGGTCCTTGGATCTCAACAAACTTTCCTAAGATCTAGAACGGCCAAATCAAGGGAAATCAGATCTATTTAAAGGGGAATCGAACCAAATTGAAAGAGGGACGATTCAGGGGCATTAGAGACAGATTTGGAGAGAATAAGAAGGACGGGACGAGAGATCCGAAGCATGGAGGATCTATTGAAGACGTCGGTATATGAATAGGGAGGAATCTCTTTCTCTATCTATGTCTAATTTAGTATTCTTTTGTGTTTCGTTTTCTGAGTTCATGTCCAAGTAGATCTATTGCCATGGGTTAGAGAGTATTGCCAAGATGTAATGGAGTTTTGAGCTTAATGAATGGTGGATCTTAATGCTTTCATACTTGTACGCCACTCGATATGAATGAATTCGGTATTTGATCATGTTTTCAGATTGATTGGTTGATCTTAATGCTTCATTCCTGTACGCCACTTGAATGATGATATTAGAAGTCTAATAAATCTACGCCAGGGCATTAGACTTTGGAACTTAGCCATGATTTAGGGTTTAATCGGTTTAGAATCTACGCCAGGTCAATCGATTGAATCTAGGGATTAGGATAGCGGTCGTAATGCGTCTATCCATGTAAGATGCGCAATGGATACATTGGTATATGCATGCTAGATAGTGGACAAGTCTACGCCAGTCAGTTCCTATAGGAGAGCTTGAATTCCCTGAACTCATGATAGTATCTAAGACCAATTATCTCGTTAGAACTTCGTTACATCGTTGTGCAACTCTTGATACCTATGGTGATTAGTCTTTGAGTCATCCCTATCTTAGGTTTAGTTTGCATTTGCATTTGCATTCCATCCATTATTTTATTTCACACGTCTTATTCATTAGTTTAATAGCTTATAAGTCGCATCAATCCCTTGTGTTCGACCCTAGTTGCTACACGATCCGTATTCTTGCGGAAGCGTTAGTCTAGGTAATTTATTACTTGAGTCTACGCACATCACAATGCTTGGTAAAATCAAAATGAATGAGGAACTAAATATAACAATAGACAAAAATACTATAACAAAATAGACATTATCGAGCGTATTGAGAAGAAATGACATTTGTATCCTACGAAACTCGAAAAGGGCATCTCCCGACTCTAAAAATCCAACGTATCGACCTAAAAAACAATTTTGAGCTCGAAAACGGGGTCGGGCTGCCTTTAGCAACCTGGGGCGTCGTTTATCTCAGAGAGTTTAATGAGATGTGAAAAAATCATGTAATTCGGAGCTTCATACGCAAAGTTATGGTATTTAAAAGCCCGTCGTACAATTCATTGTTGTAGTCATCTGATTTTGTGAAAACAAAAACAAAAAGCAGAAAAGGAGTGCAACATGAGAGATAAACACAAATATGAAATAGGAAGCAAAATAAATATCTGAGAGACAAACGCAACGCAAGCGGCATATTGATAAGAAATGACATTCGTATCCTAAGAAACCCGAAAAGGGCATCTCCCGACTCTAAAAATCAACCGTATCGATCTAAATAAATGATTTTGAGCATGAAAACGAGTTCTAATTGCCGTCAGTAACTTAGGGTATTGTTTATCTCGAATAGATGAATCAGATGTGAAAAAATCATGTAATTCGGAGTTTCGTACGCAAAGTTATGGCATTTCAAAGCCGCCGTACAATTAATTGTTGTAGTCGTCTAATCACGTGAAAACAAAAACAAAAAGCAGAAAATGAGTGCAACACGAGACACAAATGAAAATAGGAAATAGGAAGCAAAATGAATATCTAAGAGACAAATTCAACGCAAGCTGTGTATTAATAAGAAATAACATTTGTATCCTAAGAAACTCAAAAAGGGCATCTCCCGACTCTTAAAACCCAACGTATCGACCTAAATAAAGGTTTTTCAGCTAGAAAACAGGTTTGGACTGCCTTTAAAAACCCGTGGGGTCGTTTATCTCGCAAATATGAATAAGATTTGAAACAATCATGTAATTCGGAGCTTCAGACGCAAAGTTATGGAATTCCAAAGCCAGACGTACAATTCATTGTTGTAATCTTCTAATCACGTGTAAGCAAAAACAAAAAGCAAAAAAGGGGTGAAACACGAGAGACAAACACAAATAGGAAATAGGAAGCAAAAGGAATATCAGAGAGACAAACGCAACGCAAGAGGCGTATTGACAAGAAATGACATTCGTATCCTAAGAAACTCGAAAAGGGCCTCTCCTCACTCTAAAACTCCAATGTATCGACCTAAATAAAGGATTTTGAGGTCAAAAACGGGGTCAGACTCCCTTCAAACACTTTTGGCGTCGGTTATCTCAAAAATATGAATGAGATGTGAAAAAGTCATGTAATTCGGACGTTCGTACGCAAAGTTATGGTATTTCAAAGTCCGTCGTACAATTAATTGTGGTAGTCTTCTAATCACGTGAAAACAAAAACAAAAAGGGGAAAAGATGTGCACCACGAGAGACAAATGCAAATAGGAATTAGGAAGCAAAAGGTATATCACAGAGACAAACGCAACGCAGGCGGCATATTGATAAGAAATGACAATTTTATCATAAGAAACTCAAAAAGGGCATCTCCCGGCTCTAAAAATAAAATGTATCGACCTAAATAAATGATTTTGAGCTTGAAAACGGGGTCGGGCTGCCTACAGCAACCCGGAGCATCGTTTATCTCGAAAAAGATGAATGAGATGTGAAAAAATAATGTAATTCAGAGCTTCAAATGCAAAGTTACGGTATTTCAAAGCCCGTCGTACAATTCATTATTATAGTCGTCTAATAACGTGAAAATAAAAACAAAAAGCAGAAAAGGGGTGCAACACGAGAGAAAAACGAAAATACGAAATAGGAAGGAAAAGCAATATCAGAGAGACAAACGCAACGCGAGCGACGTATTGATAAGAAATGACATTCGTATCCTAAGAAATTCGAAAAGGGCATCTCTCGGCTCTAAAAATTCAATATATCGACCTAAATAAAGGATTTGAGCTCAAAAACTGGGTCGGGCTGCCTACACCATCCCGGAGCGTCGTTTATCTCGAAAAGATGAATGAGATGTGAAAAAATCATGTAATTCGGAGCTTCATACGCAAACTTATGGTATTTCATAGCCCGTCGTACAATTCATTGCTGTAATCGTATAATCACGTGAAAACAAAAACGAAAAACGAAAAAAGGGGTGCAACACGAGAGACTAATGCAAATAGGAAATAGGAAGCAAAATGAATATCCGAGAGACAAACGCAACGCAAGCGGCGTATTGACAAGAAATGACATTCGTATCCTAAGAAACTCGAAAAAGGGCATCCCCCATCTCTAAAAATCCAATGTATCGACCTAAATAAAGAATTTTGAGCTCAAAAAAAGGGTCGGGTGCTTTCAAAAACCCGCAGCATCATTTATCTCAAACGAATATCCGAGAGACAAATGCAACGCAAGCGGCGTTTGATAAGAAATGACATTTGTATCCTTAGAAACTAGAAAAGGGCATCTCCCAGTGATAACACGTAAAGTGTATCGATTTTAGGCTAGGTTTTAGTGTCATTTTCGCATATATTTCATAGTTAGATTTACATTTCCGATACGAATCTTCGTTACATACGCCCGTTTTGTTGGTTTTCAGGTTTTAAGGCGACAAGGCTTAACGAGCATAAAAAGACGAATTCCTGAGTAAAACCACACATTTGAAGATAAATTAACTGGAAGCCAAAATCAAGCCTCTGAACTCAACGGAACACCCGAGCAACGAGCGGAAAAGAGTAAAATCAAGGAAACAAGAGTGCCCGCTCGGGCACTAAGGTCTACCCGCTCGGGCAAAACCTACGGGGTTTATTTACAACACCTTGCACGACCTGGGCACAAAGGCAACATGATCGGGTAGTGATGTGGTGAAACTCAAGCAATATAATTTCCTAGACCACTTCACCGCAAGTATATGGATTGTGTAGTACCAGGGTCGATCTCAAGGGACTAAAGCAGCCAAAAACTAAGAATAACACTAAACTAAGACGAATGAAAGTAGATGAAGGTGTGGTGCGAAATACCTAAAAGACTAAGCTAAGTGGTGACAACGATAGTAGGTTGGGGTAAACTTGGATATGACGAACACTACGGGTGTCGAGATACCGGGAATCGTATGGATGAAACAACTAAAGATCATAAACCTATCGAATTGTCTTGATAACGGGAAATTCATGCCCTAAGGTGAGG
>CM071862.1:10881764-10896176 GCA_036759665.1 Gynandropsis gynandra | reverse complement strand
AAAAGCCTAAGCGTACCGAGTATAGCCTTATATCTACCGAAAGTGTTGAGCCGTGAAATCCTACCAAAAATCTAAGTCTACTTCACAACCTTAGATAACGTCCAAGCAATCTCCATACCTATTTCCTAAGTTTTGGATATCATTAAACTCAATTTTTCTCGTTCTTATGCATTTTTTTCTTTTCAGTACTTAGATCCACGCTTTGTTCCTAGGACGTCGAAGTAGAAGAGGGATGGCTTTCTACTTAGACCCAGACTGCCTATGGCACACTCATAAGATCGCATGACCTTAGCGGAGTGAAGAGGTGTGTTATTGAAGATCTTATTTTTTTTTTTGGGTTTTTCTTTTCTTGATTACGCAACACTCTAACCCTTAGGACGTAGAAAAGCGCCTCTACCCACCACTTAGACCCGAACCATCGAACATCGATATACTCATGTCAATCCTAACTCGGAATAGTGAAAAACTTATCCAAGATGACAACGGAGTATAAGCATGTGGAATCTAACTCATGAACGCTCAAAATATCAACTAAGCAAAGGCTAGACGGTATACACGGAGATATGACTACTTGGTACCGAAATCTAAGGAGTGAATTCAACTAAAACCTAGACCATTATCCACGTTTCAACAATGTTGCAAAAAATGACTAAAGCTCGAAAAAATTTTCACTAGGTATCCATCTTATTCCTAAACCTAATCCTAATCCTAATCCTAAACGCAAATATGTCGCTCTAAATAAAAATCCGTATCACTAAATATGAAGAGTACACCCCCTAGACCTGAACGGAACACAGTCCCGGTGTTCGAGACCTAAAAGGGATACCCGCATGTAAAAACTCGAGAAAATATAAAAAGGATAACGAATACACCTGGTATGTGTGTGGCTTTCTCGAATTATGATGCATCCGGATTGTGCAACATCCGCACTGTGCTCGTGTGGGCTTCATGAACCGCCAGGTCGTGCCTTATTGAAATTTTCCTAGCCCGCACGGGTGATATGGTCTACCTGACTGGGTATTTGCTGCAAAACTGAAAAAGAAAGCGAGGAAAACCGTGCAACAAAAATCATGTCTACTAAAACCCTAAGTCCTAAAAAAATTGTCCATGTCTAAAGAGAAGTTCTAAAACAGAAATGAAATGAAGATGAAAAAGGATATGTGGCTGGGGTTGCCTCCCGAGAAGCGCTTGTTTTCGGTCTTTAGCTTGACCTTAGCGTCTTCATACGCATGTAATGTCAGAAAGAGGCAAGTTGCCCGTTCCGTCATCCATTCTATCAGCACAATATGCCTTCACTCTCTGCACATTCACCAAGAATGTTCCCCCAATCCCATTGTCTAACTCCACGGCTCCATGCGGTGAAACTCCTTTTACCGTGAAAGGTCCCGACCATCGCGACTTGAGCTTTCCTGGAAATAACTTCAAGCGGGAATTGAATAGAAGCACCTGATCACCTACTTTGAACGAGCGTTGGAGAATGTGCTTGTCATGCCACTTCTTGGAACGCTCTTTGTAAATCTTTGCGTTCTCGTAGGCATTTTGTTGCATCTCCTCTAAATGGTGAATCTGGAGAACCCCCTTCTCCTGAGCCGTTTTGAGGTCGTAATTCAGCGTTTTTATGGCCCAATATGCTTTGTGTTCCAGTTGGACGGGGAGGTAACATGCTTTTCCATATACGAGCTGAAACGTTGTCATACCAAGGGTCGAGCTAAAGACCGAAAACAAGCGCTTCTTGGGAGGCAACCCGAGCCCCATATCCTTTTTCATCGTTTTCGTTTTATTTCTATATTTTTGAACTCCTTTTCATTTTTTTTTAGGTTTGGAAAATTTTTCTAGGATTTAGGAATTTAGTGGTCTACCAGATTTTTGCTGCATTGGTTTTCCTCGTATAATTTTTCCGTTTTGCAGCAGTACCCGGTCCGGCAGATACATCAACCCGAGCGGGCATAGTCAAGTTCAAGGGAACCCGGTCGGGCAGCATCAGAAGACCCGATCGGGCAGGTCAACACGAGAGACGCCCGATTGGGCGACACAGGGTACCCAATCGGGCACCGTAAAATCTGCACGCCACTCACGCCGCAATCTCTTCCACCGGAGTCGCTCGTGCGCCGCCGCCGTTCACCACCGCTCTGACTTCCCTTCCATGGAAGGAGTGTCGGACGTCCTCAGGTATGTCGCGGAGGAGACCAGATATCAGACTTTTATGACAGAGCAAAGGTACGACATGGAGGCGGCGAGGCACGACATCGAGGCTGCGAGGTATGCGGAGCAGCAGCAGTTCCAGGAGCAGTCGATCCAGCATACGTATTACCTCACGGAGTCCGTCCGTCGATTTCAGTAGCTCGGTATGCAGCATTACCAGGAGCCATACGTGCCGATCCCGTAGGACTATCATATTGATGCTATCCCGTACCGCCCTCACATCCCCTACGAGCTGCAGTTTTTCTACTTCCCACCTGGGGAAGGGGCATCCGCGGAGCCAGCTGACCTTCCGACCACCCGCGGTGGAGAGGATGAGGATTAGACCACTCTTCCCTTTTTCCTTTTTCTTTCTGTTTCTTTTTCATCTTTTATGGACCTATTTTTCTTATTTTTCTTGCTTTTTAGTTTTAGCGATTATGTACGCTCTTTCAGACTAATTGATGTAGTGATCTTTGCTCTATCTCTTGCATTGCATGATTTTCATCTCAGGTCCTTCACGCTAACACATGCATTAGAGCAAAAGAGTGTCACGAATTCTGGATGTATCACAATTCCAGAAAGCTACACACACTAGGTGTACTCGTTATCCTTTTTATATTTTCTCGAGCTTTGGCATGCGGGTATCCCCAATAGGTCTCGAACACCGGGACTGTGTTCCGTTTAGGTCTGGGGGTACTCTTTGTCTAGAGTGATACGGATTTGACATTAGAGCGACATATTTGCGCTTAGGATTAGGATTAGGATTAGGAATAAGATGGATACCTAGTGAAATTTTTTCGAGCTTTAGTCATTTATGCGACCTTGTCGAATCATGGACAATGGTCTAGGTTTGCTTAGAAGCCTTTTGGATACCGATTAGTCGAGTAGTTGTGTTTGAAGCCACAATCTATAGTTGAATTCACTCCTTAGGTTTCGGTACCAAGTAGTCATATCTCCATGTATACCGTCTAGCCTTTGCTTAGTTGATATTTTTAGCGTTCATGAGTTATTAGATGCCATACGCTTATACTCCGGTATCATCTAGGATAAGTTTTTCACTATTCCGAGTTAGGATTGACATGAGTACATCAATGATCGATGGTTCGGGTCTAAGTGGTGGGCAGAGGCGCTGTTCTACGTCCTAAGGGTTAGAGTGTTGCGTAATCAAGAAAAGAAAAAATTAAAAAAAATAAAAACCGAAAATAAATAATATCTTCAATAACGCACCTCTTCACTCCGCTAAGATCACACGACTTTATGAGTGTGCCATAGGCAGCCTGGGTCTAAGTAGAAAGCCATCCCTCTTCGACTTCGACGCCCTAGGAACAAAGCGTGGATCTAAGTATCGAGAAAGAAAAGAATAAGAAGCGAGTTTAATGATATCAAAAGCTTAGGGAAATTGGTATGGAGATTGGTTGGACGTTGTCTAGGGTTGTGAAGTAGACTTAGATTTTTGGTAGGATTTCATGGCTTAGCACTTTCGGTAGATATAAGGCTATACTCGGTACGCTTAGGCCTTTGTTCATGTGACGCGTTGATTTGTGGAATGACTAACTCTTTGATCTTTTTGTGCTAGTATCCATCGTTATTAGATTCTTCTTGTACTTGACTTTAGTTTTGTTTGAGGACAAACAAAGGTTCAGGTCTGGGGGAGTTTGATAACAAGTAAAGTGTGTCGATTTTAGGCTAGGTTTTAGTGTCATTTTCGCATATATTTCATAGTTAGATTTACATTTTCGATACGAATCTTCATTACATACGCCCCTTTTGTTGGTTTTCAGGTTTTAAGGCGACAAGGCTTAAACGAGCATAAAAAGACGAATTCCTGAGTAAAACCACACATTTGAAGATAAATTCACTCGAAGCCGAAATCAAGCCTCTGAACTCAACGGAACACCCGAGCAACGAGCGGAAAAGAGCAAAATCAAGGAAACAAGAGTGCCCGCTCGGGCACTGAGGTCTACCTGCTCGGGCAAAACCTACGGGGTTTATTTAAGACACCTTGCACGACCCGGGCACGAAGGCAACATGATCGGGTAGCCATACTCGATCGGGCGCAATCAAGGTACCCGCTCGGGCGTTAATTCATCCCAAAATTCCCCGAGAGTTTACACGACTCAGGCCGTTCAATCACACGATCGGGTGTTGATGCTCGATCGGGCAGGATGGAGTACACGACCGGGCGAGGCGCTACACGACCGGGTAAAACCACTACCCGAGCGGGCCGCCTTTCTCGCAACAAACTAGATCTTGGATTCTAACGAGCTAATTAATAGACCAGAACGGATCTAGAGCAAAGGGGGCGACGTACAAGGCAAGAAAAGGCTTGGAAAACATCAGGAAAGGCTCGGGAGACGCTGGAGAAGGAGAGAAGAATCAATCCACACATCGGTAACACAATAGGGAAGATCGAGGCATCGAGTTTCCTAGAGTTTATCATGTTTAGGGTTGTGTTATTTCCTTTGTCTGTAATCTCCATGAGTGAGTAGGTTCCCAACTATGGGTTAGGGATATCGGATTGTAACGGATGTACAATTTTATGCGTTAATGCTTAGATCTATTGCATTTATCTTGATATTCGGTTCTACAACCAACACCGTAAACGTCTATACTAGTGTTGCCCGCTCAGTAACATAGGAATTCATACTTTGCTGGAAGGTTAAAAGATGAATCCAGAACCGTTGAGCTGTAGATTAAGTTTGATTAATGAGAATCTGACCGGTCAGTTAATCGACTTAGGAAATAGGATTGCGTTCGTAAAGCTGCCATAGTACGGGTTAATCACTGCTGGAAGATAGAGTTGCACGTACTCATGGTTAGGAGGTTTAGGCTCGGAAGAATCACTCCTCACCTTAGAGCATGAATTTCCTGTTATCAAGATAATTCGATAGGTTTATGATCTTTAGTTGCTACATCCATACGATTCTCGGTATCCCGACACCCGTAGTGTTCGTCGTATCCAAGTTTTCCTCAACCTTCTATCGTTGCCACCATTAGCTTATTCTTTTAGATATTTTGCACCACGCCTTCATCTACTTCCCTTTGTCTTAGTTTAGTGATATTCATAGGATAAGGCTGCTTTAGTCCCTAGAGTTCGACCCTGGTACTACACAATCCGTATACTTGCGGTGAAGTGGTCTAGGAAATATATAACTTGAGATTTCTGCACATCACCCAGCTATTAAAATCCAACGTATCGACCGAAATAAAGGATTCTGATCTATAAAACGGGTTTGGACTGCCTTCGAAAACCCGTGGTGTCTTTTATCTTGCAAAGATGAATCAAAATTGAAACAATCATGTAATTTGGAGCTTCATACGCAAAATTATGAAATTTCAAAGCTTGTCGTACAATTCATTATTGTAATTGTCTAATCACGTGAAAACAAAAACAAAAAGCAGAAAAGGGGTGCAACACGAGAGACAAACGCAAATAGGAAATAGGAAGCAAAAGGAATATCAGAGAGACAAACGCAACGGAAGCGTTGTATTGACAAGAAATGACATTCGTATCCTAAGAAATTCAAAAAGGGCATCTCTCGGCTCTAAAAATTAAACATATCGACCTAAAAAAAGGATTTTGAGCTCGAAAACGGGGTTATGTTGCTTTCAAAAACCTGTGGCGTCGTTTATCTCAAAAAGATGAATGAGATGTGAAAAAATTATGTAATTTGGACCTTTAAACGCAAAGTTATGGTATTTCAAAGACCGTCGTGCAATCATTGTTCTAGTCGTCTAATCACGTGAAAACAAAAATAATAAGCGGAAAAGAGGTGCAACACGAGATACTAATGCAAATAGAAATTAGGAAGCAAAAGGAATATCAGAGAGACAAACGCAACGCAAGCCGCGTATTGACCAGAAATGACGTTGCTATCTGTAGAAACGCGAAAAGGGCATCTCCCGGCTCTAAAAATCCAATGTATCGACCTAAATATAGGATTTTGAACTTGAAAACGGGGTCGGGCTACCTACAGCATCCCAGAGCATCATTTATCTCGAAAAGATGAATGAGATGTGAAAAAATCTTGTAATTCAGAGCTTGAAACACAAACTTATGGTATTTCAAAGCCCATCGTACAATTCATTGTTGTAGTCGTCTAATAACGTGAAAACAAAAACAAAAAGCGAAAAAGGGGTGCAACACGAGAGACAAACGCAAATAGGAAATAGGAAGCAAAAGCAATATCAGAGAGACAAACGCAACGCAAGCGACGTATTGACAATAAATGACATTCGTATCCTACAAAACTCGAAAATGGCATCTCTCGGCTCTAAAAATCCAACGTATCGACCTAAATAAAGGATTTTGAACTTGAAAACGGGGTCGGGCTGCCTACAGAATTCCGGAGCATCGTTTATCTTGAAAAGATGAATAAGATGTGAAAAAATCATGTAATTCAAAGCTTCATACGCAAAATTATGGTATTTCATAGCCCGTCGTACAATTCATTGTTGTCCAACGTATCGACCTAAATAAAGAATTTTGAGCTCGAAAACGGAGTCGGGATGCCTTCAAAAACCCATGGCATGATTTATCTCAAAATGATGAATGAGATGTGAAAAAAAATCATGTAATTCGGAGCTTCGTATGCAAAGTTATGCTATTTCAAAGCCCATCGTACAATTCATTGTTGTAGTCGTCTAATCACGTGAAAAAAAAACGGAAAATAGGTGCAACATGAGAGACAAACGCAAATAGGAAATAGGAATCAAAAGGAATATCCGAGAGAGAAACGAGTTAACCTAAGACTACCCGCAAGTGCACGGCACGTGTGTAGTTGTTAAGGTGGCGATCCCACGAGGACTAATGTTACACGATCTAAGAATCAAAATTTGAACCAATGCTTGTTGTGACAAATAAAGATGATATGATGCAAGTATGGTGATGATTCAGTGGATATATGAGTTCTAAACAAAGAGACAAATTTCCTAGAATCTAGTTTCACCGCATAGCCTCTTAAATCTATCTCCGATCTATCTAATCGTGCATTGCCTATCAATATATCTAAGGCGGACGATCCTAATGTAGAACATTACCTCACTCAAGGCATAGGAACGTGGCTAGATTGAGTCATCCCCAACTTTCGTGGCTGACACCCCAACTAAACCATATTACGATTCATTATTCGCCCGATTCAACCCTCAACCGTTACTACCCTACTTTTGTGACCTATAATTCACCTTTCTTTTGAATATTTAAAAAGGCTCGGATTTGTATTTGCTTCTCCACTTTGCCTGAGAATCTTTTGAATATTTAAAAGGACTTGGATTTGTATTTCATTAGATACACGAAGTCGTATCGTGATATATCGTCAATGAATATGATGTATTAAGAATACCTCTCTCTGGCTTAAACCCTCATAGGACCACATACATTGGTATGTATGAGTCCTAATGGTTTTGTGGCTCATTTTCCTTCTCCCGTAAAATGAGACTTGGTCATTTTTTTCCGGGAGATATGATTCACAAATTATGTATGATTGTTAATCATAAAGTCTGAGATATTCATCTCGATGCAACGAGTTTATCTATTTCTCCCTTATATGGTCGAGCCTAAAACATGGCGTGCTGCAAATAAACAACCACAAATAATTCATCACTATGATAAATAGAGTAAATGTTATTCAAAAAAACGTTTTAAATCCACATCTATGTGACAAAAGTGTCTTGTCAAAGACATACGACGAGAAATATTTCCTACAGTTAATGTCGCGATGCTTGCTTTATTCTCGACTTTTAGGTTAAGGTCTCCTTTTGTAGCCTCATATTAATCCTTAGTCCTTGCAAAATATTGTAGATGTAAAATCTATTGCTGGTATTTAATACCAACATAGTTCAATCAATAGCAACAAGGGAAATCATCAACAGTTTTTCAAGAAAGTTGTATCTGATTTCTTTCCTTTTAAGGTTGTATTATACTCCTTGAAATTCTTCTTCTAGCTTTCTTCTTACAGGAAAAAATCACTATGCATCGGCATGGCTACCATTGAAATCTATTGCCTTGGGCTTGGTCGAACTACCCTTGGCTGAGGACGACTTCTTGGACCAACTTATGCTCTTACTTTTCTTGGAAAGTAGCCAATGGCCATCACAAAACCAGTAGCCTTTGGTGCACCCTGAACGATTGATTCTCATAATTAAACAATAAGCCAAGCCACTCATGTGGCTTATAATCCAACTTATTTATATTGTAATTACAAATAAAGTTGGCAAAGGTGTTGGGGAGTGAATTCAGGATCACGGCCTGCACCAATCCCTTGACAGACGTAAACCTAAGCTTCTCAAATTGTTCTACAAGATCTATCATCTTGAAGACGTGGGGTCCAACAGATGTGTTTTGAGCCATCTTGGCTTTGAACAGAGCCTTGGACAACTAAAACCTAGTCGTCCTGCGTTGCACCCATACAACTTCTTAAGATGTATGATGATGTCTATTGGATTCATCACTAAAAAAACAGTCAAATATCAACGGACCGATCAACAGATCCATCCGTTGATACCATTCCCAACAGATTATAACAGATTTAAAAAATTATCAATGGCCCGAAGTCCATTGCAATCTGTTGCAATTATCAATGGAAGAGAAACAAATAATATCCATTGAAAACGTGGTAAAAGGTCCGTTGAAAACGACCTTTTTAGTCCAACATATGACCGTTGTATTTCGCAACGGTCATCCACAGTGATGTTCAACGGATGCCAGATAGAATGTTTAGATTTCGAGGCTGCCGTTAGAATAATTCAACGTTATGTTTCAACGATCATCCATTGGTATTATCAACGGGAATCCGTTGGTATTATCAACGGGTAGCCATTGGAAAATTCACTATTTATTGATCAAACTCGAACCTTTTACCATCAAGCCATCAACAAAAAATATATTTTCAAATGATATCGTCTTCTTTAAATAAAGATATATACAGATTGAGAGTGGATGTATAGAAGAAAAGATCTTGTAACCGAGGAAGTTACTCAAGAATTCTTACACGAAATGGAGCAGTTCATGAGTTTTGCATTGATGCAACCTTTATGTCAAGAAAGCAGGGATAATGTTATGTATCTGCAAAAGATGCACAAAACATGAAGTATTGAAGTCAAAAAATTGTTAGCAAACACCTTTACAAGGTGAGTTTTGTATGGAATTACGAAATTTTATTATTTCACGGTGAAAATTATAGTGTTATAGATATTGTGCAAGAAGCACAAGAAATAGAGAGAAATGAAGAAGTTCTTTATGAAACATCAACTACAAATCCATTTGTAAAAATTGTGTCAGACGCTTTTCCTAATGTCGTTGAGCAATCATATGAAGATATTTCGAACAATGAGGTAAACCAATTTTTTAACCTATTGGATTCGACGAAACAACCTATACATGAAGGTTATCGTGAAGGTCAGTCTCGTTTATCTTTGTCCTCAGGATTGATGAGTATAAAAATAGACTACAATGGTGTTCAAATTGCATTGATTCATTTTGCAAAACCATGAATATTTACCATAAAATAATCAAGCTCTCGAGATATATTACGAAACAAAGAATGTTTTAAAATATTTGTGAATGCCACATGAGAAAATTGAAGTTTGTAAAAATAGTTGCATGTTGTTTTGGGGAAAAGATAAAGCTTTGTTGGAATGTAAATTTTTCGGTGTAAGCAGGTTTCATCGAAAAACCCATCTTCACGTAAATTTGTACTGTACAAAAAGATGTTTTATATGTTGTAATAAACAGGTTGAGAAGGTTATATGAATAAAAAGAAAACGTTGTGGCAATGAGATGACACACAAAGCACTAGACGAGCGAAGGGATAATGCAATATCCATCGAATGATAAGGCTTGGAAAGATGTCAATGAAATATTTCATGAGTTCACGTATGAAACAAAAAATGTTTATCTTTGCCTATGCATCGATGGTTTTAATCTATATGGACAATATGGAAGCCAATATTCTCTATGGTCGGTAATTTTATCTCCTATAATTTGTCTCTTGATATGTGTTTGAAAAAAAAATTAATGTTTTTGACGTTGTCGATTCCAGGACCAAGGACCAGAACATTCGAAAAGAAGTTTTGATATTTTTTGTAGTCCTTAATTCACGAATTAAGAGATTTATGAAGCGATGTAATTTTTGCTTATGACGTAAGTACAAAGCAAAACTTCACATTGAAAGTGGTCTTGATGTGGACAATTAACAGACTTCTCTGCCTATGGAATATTATCTGGATGGTGCACGCATGGGAGATTGGCATGTCCATATTATATGGAGGACACAGATTCATTTCGACTAGTATATGGGAAGAAATTATGTTGGTTTGATTTTCATAGAAGATTTCTTCCCCGTGGACATTTATTCAGAAAAGATAAAAAAATCGAAAGAACGTTGTACACGAAGAGGCACTGTGCATGCAAACATGAATGCAAATTCTTTACGAACGATTAAAAACTATGAGATATATATATATATAATAATAGATAGAATGCGGTGGAAATCGTGAGCATCGAAAACCAAAAGGTAAGGTTAACTTATATAGGTCAAAGGTTCCGATGAGAGACATCCTACCTGATTAAGAGATTTTTCTAATGGTCCTACAAGAAATATATTGCGTTTGTTTACTCAGGATTACACATTCCACGCTTCCAAACACGAAAAACATAGAAGCACTTACAATTATGACGTTTGTGTTAATAGTGAAATAGAAAGTGATAATATCTACGATATTTTTCACAATAAACTACAGGTGGAATATCTTTGTCTCGTTGTGTTGAAGGTAATGATTTTTAAATGTAAGTGGTTCAATCCAACTGTAGGACGTGGTACAAAAAAATCGATGGGGAGGAATTGACATCAAGCCGGTACGACAATATGGAAAGTATGATCCATTCATCATCATGATCAAGTAGATCAAGTATGTTACGTGCACTATCCAACAACATTAAAACTTAGAAGAGAGGAGTGGTGGGCTGAGTTAAGATCAAACTACATGGAGTTATAAGCACAGAAGAAAAAGATTATATGTTTCAAACCGATTACCCTGAACCGATACGATTAATTGATATATACAATTGAGAGGAGATTGTTGTAAGTGCTGACATAGATAGAGAATAAACGAGGGATTATGAAGACGTTGAACCAAAAGACTCAGAAGATGAACATGGTGATGATTCAATGAACAATTGAAACAAGACTCGCCAAGAGAAGAATCAACCGAAGAAGAAATGTGAATTTTATAATTGTAATATCAAACTTTTATAAAAAAAAATTTTACGTCATATATTCAACTTTTAACGGGAATCCATTGGAAATCGCAACGGAAACCCGTTGAACCATTTAATTTTGTTTGTTACTTAGAAATATTGCATGTATTTCTCAATTTTCAACGGGCATCCTTTGATAGAACCAACGGATGCCCATTGCAATGATTTAACATGCCAACGGATGCCCGTTATAATGATTTGTGACAGATGCATGTTGGTAGTGGGCAACGGATGCTTGTTGCTAATTAGAAATGGAAACCCATTGTAAAAGGTCATCATGACTATGCTACAACTAGTACCCTCGTTGTTGTGTTCCAACAGGCATCCGTTGTAATTTCCAACAGATACCCGTTGAAAAGAAGAACTACAGTCATTTACGTAGTTCGTTGCCTCGAGAACATATTTTTCCAACCGTCATCCGTTAGAAATGAGAACAGATGCCCATTGGAACATCAACAGTCATGTTACTTAATTGTGTCCGTTGAGGAGACGTTATTTTCAACGGGTATCCGTTACAATTTCCAACGGATGCCCATTGCAAAAATTTGTATTTTAACCGTTGAACAGTTCATTTCCATCACAATCTCAAAACCAAAATATCAATTTCTCTCATAATTAATTTATAAACGCTTAAAAACAATGAGAGCTCAACAATTTATCGGTTACGGCGGAATGTTGTCGGGTTCCGCAGGAGTCTCGTCTTCACCTCCACTACCACCATATCGATCTTCTTCACCTATATCAGCACCACCGATATTTGATGAAGAAGATGATATGGTGGATATTGACACTTTGATCGATAGTTTCGACGAGTGTCCTTCAATCCCTATTATTGATCATGAACGTCCTGACGAGATGTTATGGTAAGATATGATTTAGAACTATTGATATTGAAATTAAATATAAGTATTGTCTAATTATTTGGTTTACACATGAATGTTTGATGTGGATGATGTTCTTAAACACACTAACAAAAACATCATCTGAATTCAATTACAAGATCGATTGTATTACTCCTGGCAGGTGACGCTAGAAGTTATACGTCGCCGATACATCGCGCATATAGATGGTAGAAGAAGGATACATCGCACATGTATACCGTTTGGACGCACGATATGTAAGCTTGGTTGCGCTTGATGATGAACAATGCTAAGCGAAACTATTATAAGAAGAACGCAAAATCATCATGGGCAACGAACGAGGTATTCAACCAACTCGTCCAACATTGAGAGTCATAGGACTTCAAGGCCAAAAAATGTCTGTACGAAGAGAAAGTTCCCGGAGATAGCCCGCATCACCATACATTGGGATCAAAGTCATTTCCGAAAAGAACAAATTGGTAAAAAATATTTATATTAGTAATTTAAATTTATTGTTATATAAAATTATTAACCAATCATATTACTATAATGTTATAGATGCAGAGGATGGAAAGAGAACCGACTCTTCTCTAGCTGATTGTAGAGACCCACGCCAAGAAGAAATTTGTCGTGGGGGAAGAGGTGATGACCCTATAGCTTAGCTAAGCTAGTCGACCCTCGGGCAAAATGGACAGTGAAAGTTGTGACGAAAAAGATCACATGCAATCACAAGACATTAGTTCAACTCCTTACGATCTTAATCTTTTACAAAAGGACAACATTTATTTAGAGATGCATAATAAGATTATTGTTATAAAAATTCTTTAATTATATAAAATATTTTATAATGATATACCAACTTTAATGTGTTTTATATTGCAGTCTGTTAGACCTTATAAGGGGCATCTATACGATCTAGATTTGCTACAAAAATATATCATCGAGAACGCCACGACGGTACCCCTTGCGGTACAAGAGACTTACATGCAAGAAAGACGCATCGAGCAGCTCGAGACTACACTTCCAGAACCACAAGATGAGCTTCAAGATACTCGAGGGCAGATGCATCACATAGAGAGTATCATCGAGTATATGACCGAACGAGCGTATCAGCCACCATAACCGACAGGGGAAACAACGTCGAGACAAGAACCGATCATCGACTTCGATGTGACCCCTTCGTGAGGCGTTAGCGACCACGATGATGAAGGTGATTGTACCAGTTTAGATAACATGTAGTAAATTAGTTGTTTAATTTTGTATAAATTTATCTATATTAAATTTTAAAAAAATAATTTTTTTAATTTTTTTCATCGGATTATCAACGAAGGACCGTTGAAAATGTTCAATGAGCATCTGTTAAATTATTTTAAATTCCTGCCATTTTATTTCCAACAGTATCCCTTTATGACTCCCACCATTTTATTTCCAACGGACATCCATTGGATGATTTTAAATTCCCACCATTTTATTTCCAATCGGTATTGCAACAGACATCTGTTGACAATTGACAACGGGCCTCCGTTGAACTTGCGAAACGGGCATCCGTTTCCATATTTTAACAAAATTCATTGCAATATTTTAACGGATATATCCGTTGAACGATATCAACTGATATTATCCATTACACTTCCGTTGCAAATCGCAACAGATGTGGATTTCAACTGTCGATTCCAATCGGCTCTAAATCTGTTGAAATCTGTTGGAAAAGGTCATTTCCAAAGAAAATTTAGCCATTTCCAATGGCCTTTTTTTGTAGTGCATATCGTGATGTTGGCGTTGGAGTTCATAACCCATGAATGCCAAAATTATTCCTTGGTGGTGATCAAGTCATCCACTTGCTTCACAAAGGTAGTTGATGTGCTTTATATCAAGTAATAAATTACCTAGACTAACGCTTCCGCAAGGATACGGATCGTGTAGCAACTAGGGTCGAACACAAGGAATTGATGCGATTCTAAAGCTATTGAACTAATGAATAAGACGTGATGAATCTAATGGTAGATGGAATGCAAATGCAAATGCAAACTAAACTAATGATAGGGATAACTCAGCGACAAATCACCATAGGTATCAAGAGTTGCACAACAATGTATCGAAGTTCTAACAAGATAA
>CM071862.1:10861820-10879721 GCA_036759665.1 Gynandropsis gynandra | reverse complement strand
TCATGCCCGATCGTGTAAGTCCACAGCCCGAGCGGGCACACACCTACGGTGATTTCTTGGTATGAATTAGCCCGAGCGGGCACACCAAAAGCACCCGAGCGGGCACACCTCCCTGGTCGTGTTCCTTGAGTGCCCGAGTCGTGCAAAACTACGGGGATCATTGGTAGCAATTAATCCGACCGGGCACTCCCAATCCACCCGAGCGTGCATGATTTGAGGTGTTGTTTCCGCTCCTTTCGCTCGGTGTTTGAGTGCTCACTTCCATCCTTGGCCTTGCACAAGTTGAACCTTGTCACTCAACTACGTTTCCGGGGTTAAATTGCCATAATCTCTCGTGTTTCTCTTCATGTCCTCGTTTCCTACACAAAACACGAAATGTAGATGAAGTCCTCGAATAATCTCGATAAATGAATGAAATCTAATAAATCTACCTAAAACTAGACCTAAGAATGACATAAAAACTACTACGAATTACGTGTTATCAGTAGTCATCCCATCAGTGTGATCAACAGTGGGTACAAGCATGGTTGGCTTATCGATCATATCGATAAATTTTTCGTGCATGAGAACTAGCGGCAGGTTTTTGTACCAGTCATCAAAGTTGGTTTCTACCAAATTATGGACTTTTGGTTTCAATCGAGTGATATAGAAGATATTCTTCTTCACTTGTCTAGATTATCTATCAAATAGAAAGAAAACACAATATGTGAGAACCTTTCTCATTATGAATTTGTTATTTAGACATGGACTTCATCTAAATAATGCAATCACTAATCAATGCTATTATATCACTAGAAATCTTATTTCGTATTAGTAGTTTCTTTAACCCTGTTATATGAATGGGACCCCTGATAATCAGATCGCATCTCAAACATATTAACTCGGTTAATATGCAATCTCGTAGTGACTCTACATCACATAGTCTCTTAGCAGTCAGATCGCACCTATGGACGTATTTGAGTTCACCCATCATCTTTTGTGGTCAAAGATTAAGATATGTACCCTCCGAGAAGTCCAGGTGCATGTACAATTTAATTGATGACTTCTACTATGCATTTGATGCAGTAGACTGCATATATTGAATTTTAATTTATGTATCTTTTGTAGTTAGGACGTACCACACAAACCAGTTCCCGACAAGTGGATCCCCTTCTGATGGGAAAGTCATTCATTAAAATGATTTGAATCCTTAGAACTCCATTATCAATGAGTGTTTAATATGTGATAGATTGCTTGGTCGAGCAGTCATATTGCTCGACCGCTTTCTTTGTCACGGAGGAAACAGTCAGGTTGAGTAACCCTTTCCTCGGCTCGAGCAACACTTTGCATTTTTTTCTAGTTGATTCGCTCAACCTGAGCAATACCTTTACCTCAGTAAAATGCACCATTCAGTTAATTTTTCGGCTACTCTTCCATTCTGCGATACTTCTAATAAGTTCACTTGACTAGAGCAGCCTTGCAACTCAGTCGCGCTCGAACCGCTCGACTTGAGCAACCTTTGATCGGTCAAACATTTCAAACAAGAGAATCTGCTCCGCCCGAGCAACATTTTGCTTGGTCGGTACTCATGACATTCGATCGAGCAATTCCACTCAGATGAAACACTCGATCAAGAATCGCTCATCCAAAATCCAAATTTTTTCTAGTGAGTTTGCTCGACCTGAGCAATCAATTGCTCGATCGAGTACCTACATGTGATATCACCCTCGGTCGAGTGTGACATCTCTTACAAAATACTCAACCATTCAACTAAACCCTAATTCTGCCCAAGAATTCGCTAGGCTCAAGCGATCACACTACTCGATCAAGCGTCGCACTCTATAGTTACAACTTTCACAATTTTCTGATTAAAATCTTCTCGAAAACACCAAAATTTTAATCTACATACGGCCAGAAACTCTGATACTATTGTAGGATTGTATGATTGGACAATAGAAGCTTTTTTCTTACACTCAAATAGAGATCTAGTTCATTTTAGAGATTTCCATTTGGGGTAGTGTTTTTCATAAAACTAAACAACATATTTCTGGAATTACTAACCTTTTGTAATATGTTAGTGTAGGATGAAACACCAATCATGCGGGGTATCCACAAGCACACTGAAATCGGGTTCATTGTTCAATGCTTGACATGGTAAGAATAGAAGAGAAACCGTTTTTATCTTTTTTATATCTCTCTATTTCTGACAGAACCTTTTTTATTATGACTTATTATCTTAATTAGTAGATAGTTAAGACAATTTATATGTCTTAATCAAAGAGACCAAATTACAATTAATAATTTTAAATTAAATACTTTTATATCCTCATATTTTTCATTAATTTCACGTAGGACATAATTTTTACAACATTCATTCGAGCAATTCACTTGGTGGCTGCCATTATACCAAGGAGAGCAAGCTTCTAGAATGGCCACGTGCCAATGAGTTGTAGTACATCTTGGACGGAGAGCTTGACGTCGACTTCATCACCATTGTTGTTTTCTTCACCATCATCCTATTTTTCACCATCTTTCCATCTTTACCGAAAACCAATAGGGTGAAGCTTTAGTATCATGTTTTATATTTAACTTGAAGATAAGAACAAGATGTTGAATTCTAGATAAGAAGAATGAATAAATTTAATGATATTGTATTAAATTGTTCAATACATGAGTACCATTTATAACTAAATATATCCATAATCTACTATAAATACCTATTAAATATGTTAGAGTATTTTGATCTTATTTTGATTGCTGAAATTTCATATTTGAAAAGGTCAAAATTGATTCAGTCAAAGGAGCTAAAAACATGGAGTTTGTTAGAGAAAATCAAGGAGCTAAAAACATGGAAGTTGTTGGAGAAAAACAAGGAGCACAAAATTGGAACAAACACATCAAGGAGATCTATTTAAGGAGTGCTGGTCCCATTTAACAATTGAGAGACTTCTCCATCTGATTTGAGAGTTCAACAATGACAAAGAGAGAAGTGGAGCCAAAAATCGTGAAACTAAATTAGAGTTTTGTATACACTTTGCGAAGTGTTTTTGTTTACACAAATCATAGAGTGTGCGTCTAGGGATTTGTGGGGGAGTGGCTTGCGAGTCATTCTGTAAGGTTATTGTGAGAATAGCCTTAGACTATCATACATGCGTGTGTGAAGCTCGGGATTTAGAATTCGGGTTCAAGGCGGATAGAGTCTCAGGGTGTGTCTGAGTCTGTATCCAGGTGTACCTGGTAGACCGATTGAATCGAATAGAAAATTCTTTGGAATTTTAAAACTCCACCAAATGCTTTGGCCATCTACTCTTTAGTTTTTCAATTGGTATCAGAGCTGGAAACGAAAAATAATATTCGTTTTAGATCTAGTTAAAGAGTGAGATGGAAGGAACACGAGATCTATACTCGTATTGCAAGCCCGTAATACATAACTCTTCTAATTATGGGTATTGGAAGGTTAAGATGAGAGCAAATATTTGTGGCATAGATGAAGATGCATGGGGAGCTGTGAAGTATGGTTGGAATCCTCCTATGATGATTGACGACAAAGGCAATGAAAAAGAGAAACCACTTGACCAATGGACGCCGGTCGAGAAGAGATCATCTACTTACAATGCAAAGGCATTAGCGGCGATATTTGCTTAAGTTGATATGGATGAATTTAAACAAATACAAGGTGGCGAATCTGCTAAAGAAGCTTGGGACACACTTGAAGCAATACACGAAGGAACTCCTAGTGTGAAGAGAACAAGATGGACATTCTTGAACATCAATTTGAAAAGATTGAAATGGGAGAAAACGAAAGCGTGAAAGAGTTTAGTGGAAGATTAACTGCCTTGGCCAATGAAGCACATGTTCTTGGTCAACCCTATAAAGACAAGAAGCTTGTCAAGAAACTTTGTCGGTGCTTACCCAAAAAGTTTTCAGCATAAAAGGCAGCGATGAACATGTCACTCAATACCGACACAACAAGTTTTAAGGAGATTGTGGGAATCTTGTCCGCATATGAGATGGAGTTGCAGCTGGAACAAGGATCAGAAAGTAAAAGTGCATCTAAAGGAATAGTACTAAAAGTTGAAGAAAATTCTTCAGAAGACGAGGGACTCATCGGAGACATATCCTTGTTAGCAGAAAAATTTAATAGAATTTTAGAAAGAAGACTAGGAGGATACCCCAAGACACGCAAGGTATACCTAGAGGAAAAAGGGAAATCTAAAGTTCAATGTCATGAGTGTAGGGGATACGAACATGTTAAGAATGAATGTTCGAGTGCTAAAAAACGAGAAGCAATCCTAAAAGCTTTGGAGGCAACAAAATGCTTCAATTGTCAAGGTTCTGGACACACGAGGAATGAGTGCCATGATGTGAAAAAGACAAACAAGTCTAATTCAGAGGAACAAAGTGAAGAAGAGCACATGGCTAGGAATGTTACATTCTACGGTGTCATAGGAAGTGAAGATGAACAATCGAATGAAGAAAGTGATGATGATGATGAGATGACCATGAAAGAGTTATTCGAGAAATGTATAGAGATGGGTCAACGAAATTTGAAGATTCTTAGAGAAAAGAATGATGTTGAGTCACAATTAAAAGTGGTTACGAAACAACTTTTAAAAAAGGAGGAAGAGGTGAATCAAGTCTCAAGTCAACTAGAAGAAACAAAGAAGAATTTAAAGATGTTGACAAATGGAACTGAAAAGCTGGACTACTTGCTAACAATAGGAAAGAGAGATACAAATCACTATGGACTTGGCGACAAGGGAGAAAGTTCTTGCAATGAAGGAAAATTTTTCAAAAGTGAAAATCTGATAGAAACAGATACACCTTCAAAGTCGGAAAGTATACCTGCAGCGCCCATGAGTTCCAAATATATAGAACGGAGAAGATGTTATTACTGTGGAAAAAAAGGGGCATATTCAAGTGAATCGTTATCAAATGAAACATCATGAGCAGAGATCTCAAAGATTTTTCAACAAGAGGACAACACGGAAAAGGTTGAATCACTTTCAATCACATTGGACCCAAGGTAAATCACGAAGAACCAATCTTCGAGGTAAGTCGCGGCAATATCAAGGTAAATTTCCTTACTGGTCTACACCTAACATTAGACAAATTTGGGTTAAAAAGAGTGAAAGGTATACGATAGTAAGAAAACCTACGATTAAACAAATCTGGGTTAGGAAATCGGACTTAAGATGCAATTGTTGCTTTTACTTCGATACAAAAT
The DNA here is from genome assembly GCA_036759665.1 of Gynandropsis gynandra. NCBI lineage: Eukaryota > Viridiplantae > Streptophyta > Magnoliopsida > Brassicales > Cleomaceae > Gynandropsis > Gynandropsis gynandra. The sequence continues at coordinate 10,874,515 of CM071862.1, read as the reverse complement.
GAGAAAGATTCTATGTGGTACTTTGATAGTGGCTGTTCAAGGCATATGACAGGTAACCTTAGCTTGCTGTCAAATTTTAAAGAAAATACCAAAGGAGGAAGTGTAACTTTCGGTGATGGACGAAAAGGAAACATACAAGGAAAAGGAGACATTTCGACAATGGGGCAATTGAAGCTGACTAATGTGCATTTTGTGCTGGGACTTCAAGCAAAATTGATCAGTATTAGTCAACTTTGTGATCAAGGGTTACGTGTTTCTTTTTCACATGAAAAATGCATTGTCACAGATGAGGTTGGTAAGAATGTTTATATAGGAAAAAGAGCACCTAACAACTGCTACATCTGGACAGAATAAGTGAAGTGTTTTCATGTTTCACAAGATCCAATTCACCTATGGCATCAACGTTTAGGTCACGTAAATTATCAAACCATTATTAAACTGTCTAACTCTGATTTGATTCGAGGTATGCCTAGGATGTCAAAGACGAAGGAAGTCATCTGCAAACCATGTCAACAAGGGAAACAAATTCGAATACATCACAAGAAGATGCCGCAGATCAAGACTACACACATACTAGATTTGCTCCACATGGATTTGATGGGACCAGTGCAAACTGAAAGCATAAGTGGAAAAATGTATGTTTTTGTATGTGTTGATGATTTTTCAAGATATACATGGGTTAGATTTCTGCGAGATAAAGGTGAAACTTTTGAAGTCTTTCATTATTTGTGTTTGAACTTGATAAATCGCAAAGGGAGAATTAAGAGAATTAGAAGTGATCATGGTCGTGAATTTGAGAATGAGTCTTTTGAAAATTTATGTAATAAACTTGGTATTACACATGAATATTATGCTCCGAAAACTCCACAACAAAATGGAGTTGTGGAAAGAAAAAATAGAACTTTGCAGGGAATGGCTAGGGTAATGCTGCACGGTAAGGGAGTTGCACCTCGGTTCTGGGCAGAAGCGATAGTCGATTCTGGGCAGAAGCCATAAATACGGCATGCCATATCATCAACAGAGTTTATGACCGAACAGGTACTGAGAAAACTCCATATGAAATATGGAAAGGTAAGACACCAAATATCAACTATTTTCATGTGTTTGGGTGTAAGTGCTACATACTCAATGATCGAGAGTATCTTGGTAAGTTCGACTCAAAGAGTGATGATGGTATATTTCTAGGTTATGGTACAAGTTCAGCATCTTTTCGAGTTTATAATTTTCGTACCAAGACTGTTATTGAGTCCACTAACGTTGTATTTGATGAAGAAAGTCAAAATATAGAATATGTTGACAGAATTGTAGCTCAGTTACAAACAGATATGCTAAACATGCCTGTGGAAGTCGAAGGTTCACCTGAGAAACAAACTGACAACCTAGAAACAAGAATTACCGAGGAGACTCAGCTAAGGAGATGGAAGGAGAAATCAATTCAACTCAAGTACACAAAAATCATTTCATAGCAGATGTCATTGGAAATGTTTATGACCCAAGAAGATTAAGGAACAAACCACGTATCAACTACAAAGATTTGGTGAGATCGTTTGCTTTACATCCCTATCCACGACAGAAGCGCAATATATTGCATTAGGGAGTTGCATCACACAAATCATTTGAATGAACCAAATGCTATCGGACTATGGTATAGATTCTAACATTTTTATTGCTCACTGTGATAATACAAGTGCCATAAGTATTTCAAAGAATCCAGTACTACATTTTAGAACAAAGCATATTGAGATTAGGCATCATTTTCTTAGAGAGCTTGTTGAGAAAAAGCAATTGAAAATTGAATATGTGCCTACAGAACGACAATTGGCTGATATTTTTACCAAACCTCTGGACATTAACCGCTTTGTGAATCTTAGAAAAGCACTTGGTGTGTGCGAGCTTTAAAAAGAAAAAGGGTAATGAATATACTTTATTGTTTGAGAAATATGTTAGTAGAAGTATACTTACGCTGATATTGAGGTGCACCTGGTATATTGGAAAAAGTTTTTAGTGCACAGAAGGGGACAACACTTCTACACTCCGCTGTCAATAAAATTGATAAGAGTGCAATGGAATTGGCTCGGGTCTAAGTGGTGAGGCGGATTTCCAACTTTGACGTCTTAAGGGCATAAGGTTAGTAAAAAAATGAAAAGGAAAAGAAAAAGATAAAAGAAAAAGATTCAAGCATACATATGCAAGAATAAATGAAAAAAATCAATAATGATAAAAGAATAAAACCTACATACTCCGCTATGATTTGATCATAAGAGTATACCTACAAGGTAGCCTGAGTCTAAGTGGTGGGGAAATCTGTCAATTTCGACGATCTAGAAGTCCAGAGTGTTTGTTCTTAATCAAGTACGGAATTCTATTTGCATATATGTCGGGTGTACCTGGTGAATGTGTTGAGTATATTTGTTCTGACTATTTCTTTTCAATTGAGTATATTTGAAAAGAAATGTTTACGAAAGTGTTTTTGAAGGGTTTTATGGTAAATGTCAGCTAAATTGAAGTGAAGTATCACATTTCAAGAAGAAATTGTTTAAAGGAAATAAAGGATAATTAAGTTCGATATTGCATGCATTGTTTATCATTTGAATGTCAAAGTTGAAATTTTTTGTACGAACGAAACCCTAATCCAATGACGTCGAAAAGAAAAGATAAATCTTCTGCAGGAATGATAAGAAGTTGAAGTCAAGTTGCTGATAAGGACTACAAGTGTATTATTTTTCCCATCATTCCCTTCTAATCTCGATTTCGCTTTAATGTGAGTCTCATGCAGGGGGAGAATTTTTGTTCTTATACTCACACAAACATAGGGAGAAAAATGTACTAGTGCAGGTGTAATTGTTACCTATGCAGGCAAACCTGAAGACATGCAGAAGTGGATAACAATGATCGTGGATAGTTGGTGCTTGGTCCTTCAAAGATATGGATGATGCGATGATGTGTTTGTTTAAGTATAATATCAAAAAGGGGGAGATTCTTAGAGTATTTTGATCTTATTTTGATTGCTGAAATTTCATATTTTGAATAGGTCAAAATTGATTCAGTCAAAGGAGCTAAAAACATGGAGTTTGTTAGAGAAAATCAAGGAGCTAATAATATGGAATTGTTGAAGAAGAACAAGGAGCACAAAATTGGAACAAACGCATCAAGGAGATCTATTTAAGGAGTGCTGGTCCGATTTAACAATTGAGAGACTTCTCCATCTGATTTGAGAATTCAACAATGACAGAGAGAGAAGTGGAGCCAAAAATCGTGAAACTAAATTAGAGTTTTGTATACACTTTGCGAAGTGTTTTTGTTTACACAAATCATAGAGTGTGCGTCTAGGGATTTGTGGGGGAGTGGCTTGCAAGTCATTCTGTAAGGTTATTGTGAGAATAGCCTTAGGTTGTCATACATGCGTGTGTGAAGCTCGGGATTTAGAATTCGGATTCAAGGCGGGTAGAGTCTCAGGGTGTGTCTGAGTCTGTATCCAGGTATACCTGGTAGACCGATTGAATCGAATAGAAAATCCTTTGGAGTTTTAAAACTCCACCAAATACTTTGGTCATCTACTCTTTAGTTTTTTAAATTATTCTGTATAAAATTAATGTATATATTTGATAATTTCGTAAAATTTGATGACTATGAATATGGAGAAAGTTTTTCCTAGTACTCCAAATATTATTTGATTTATTATCTTTTATTTATGATTTATTTTTTTAGATGAATATTAAAATATATGTATCAGATAAATGTAAAAAAATAATTAATGTGCTTTAATATTTTAACTTTTAAAATTTTAAAAAATTTACGTAAAAAAAGTTAAGATAGACTAAACACTTGGTACACGTGAATTTTCTATTTTATATCTATTTCATTTTTATATCCTTTAACCATAATTTAATTAACTTTTTTCTCCAACTCGCTACGACTGTATATTATAATAGGGACAAAACTTGTTATTGTAAATACATACTAACATCTTGATTGATTATATTAGAATATCTTAGGAAAATATCTTGTATAGTTTGTTGATACAATGTATATATAAAAAAAAGCTCAAACAAAAGAAACTTTAAGTTGGATTTTGTTTTCAAAATAATATCATCGTATTAGAGTATAAATAACGAAAGCGTTGGAAAAGAATAGCTAGTTTTCACTCGAACATTCAGCACTAGGAAAATTATCGTTTTGAAAATAATATAGACGATACAAAAATCGTCTTGTGGTTCTTGATAATAATTAGGTTGAAGCATTGATTATGGCAAGATACTCACATGTGGCAAAAAAAATGAGAATAATACGACATATTTAGTCATGGTTGATTCATATGGATGTAATCAATGTTTTGTTCCATTATGATTTGAATGATGAGGTCCATATTAAGCTTCCGATTGGATTTTGTGATGACAAAAATCCTCGAATTTATCATCTTCGCAAGTCTTTGTGTGGCCTCAAATAGGTTTTGATGCATTGGTTTGCTAATTTACTTCGTTATGATTTTGTCTAATCATTAATTGATCTCTCATTGTTTACTCTTCACACGAAGGATGTCTGACTAATCATCTTGGTAGATGCATGATTTTTTATAGTCTCTAGTAATTCTCAATATCACATTCAATGCTTCGGTATCTATATAATATCATGTTTTCACATGGAGGGCATGAGCACTTTGAAGTAATTTTTGACATTGAGGTTACTCGTAAAGCACTCATATTTATCCGTACAGAGAAATATACACTTGACATTATTTCAAAAACATGATTGTTAGTCAGGTTTCAAACCGTCATTCTTTCAAATGGAACATAATCATCGATTTGGACTCTCCACAACACATCTTTTTTATCCCATAAATTATCAATGTCTAAATTTCACTTTTGATATTTGGGATGTTGCTTTACGGATGGTTTGTTATTTGAAGACTACTTTGTGTCAATATATTCTTCTCAATTGTTGAATTAGTGTCATTCATATTAAACGAGTTATTATCGCACTCGTTGTTCTGTCAAACGTTGATTACTTACTATTGGCTTAGTGTGATTCATATTACAGAAACAAAAAAACCTTATTTTCTTCATTTTCGAAATTGAGTATTGCGCAATGATCTTCCGTAAAATCAAATGTTTGAAGTGATTGCTTGATAGTCTGAATGTCTCACACACTCGTTTTGTTCAACTGTATTGCAGCAGTCAATAAATTCTCCATATCGTTGGATGGATAAACACATTGAGATCAATTGTCACTTCGTTCGAAATGAGATTCTCACAATAACGCTCTATCACTCGTCTTGTATATACTCATGACCATCTTTCCAACATTCTAATAAACTCACTTGAGCATAACCAATTTGTTGTATTCATTTCTAAATTATACATACAAAATCTAAAAGACCAACTTTAGAGAGGTAATAGGGACACAATTATATATATACATGGTAAAATCTTGATTGATTAAATTATAATATCATGAAAGGATGACTTGTTAATTTCCTAATGCAATGTATATGTTGGAAAGCTCACATAGGTGATGATTTGGTGGAATCGCAGTCGCCTGCAAACGTAACGATTACGTTTTCCACCGACTGCGAACGAGATTAAAACCGACTGATGGAGTCGTAGTCGTCCGTAATCGTCGTGAAATGCAGAATTTAAACAGCTGAAATGATGTTGCTTTACGATTGCGTTTTGGTTAAAATTACGGAAATAACCTTCAAATTTAATGAAAATTTGATTATATTTTGATAAAATCATTTTACATTTCTATTATAATTTATATTAATCGTGTATATATATATATATATGTATTGTATATGTATATATTTTAATAATTCTTTAATGTTTAAATTTATGTCAAATATTTGAAAATTATGATAAAAAATATACATTAAACAAAAAATTCTAAATACATTCTTTTATTAATAATTATCTATTTTGGTAATTTTGTTCAAAACGCAATTGCAACAGTTATTCGCTTCTAATTGCCATCGTTACCAAACGTAACGATTCTATTGTTCAGACAAAATGAAACAAAACGGTGTCAATCGTTGACAGAAACACCGCCAATCGCAAAGGCACTGTTTCCACAGTCAAACCATAATACAAAATTTAACTTGAATTATCTCAAACTATTATCATATTACGATGAGCGGCAACTATCGCAATTAACCGTAAATAATCGGTGAGAAGAAAGACAACTGCGTCAAACTCTAAATTTGGTTTTCTTTGATTAAATCTTAGTGAAGAGATAACGACAGCAAACGATTATCTAAATACAAATTGGATGTGAAGACAATTCAACAACAAGCATATATTCCAAAAAGCCACGCGGTTAATGGTAGAGGATATTAGGTCAATCATATGACCATATAGGTTTTGACCAAGTTTTACCACAACAGAATAAAAAAAGAACAGAATGTGAGTTAGACAAACCAAATCCCCACAAAAATCGCCAGAAATAAAGGAAAAATAAATAAATACTACAACCAGCATCCATTCCATTCGTTTCGATATCAATGTTGAGTATCAAGAATAGTCATTGTATTACACCCACCCCATAAATTATTAATTTTTAAATGCCAGAATGATCTCTTTCTGTGGCTTGAAAAAAATGTTTTTTTTTAATCTTCAGGCAGATCAAACAACAGAAAAAAAGAAGACCTCGGAGGTGTCAATGTCATACCCTTTGGAGGCCTTAATCCCGCAGTGGAACATTTGGGATGAGCCTTGAAACCCAGATACGGATCCGGGTCCTGATCTGAGGATCCCGGTCGGGTCATGATGGTCGGAGGGAGGGTGGTAGTAAAGACGCGCCGTTTGTGGGCAGTGAGAATGAAACCTCGCAACAATTCTCACCCCGACGTCCAAGAGCTCCCTGTATTTCCCCATTTTCATAGAGACAAGAGAGAGAGAGATAGAGATAGTTAGAGAGAGGAGACGAATATATATAGGAGCCAATTTGAAACCATGCGTGTGAATTGAGATATTACAGTTTCCTACACAATTTGACTACCCTCAAATTTTAGTTTAATTTCATCTTCACCCCTAATTTTACATGTATTTGTACGTTTATGCACCTTTTTTCTTTCTTCCCATAAGGAGTGGAAACAAAACAATTATACGGCCATGCTTAGAGTGTTTGACATAGGCAACCTATTCTAATTATAAATATGACTAAATCATGTCAAAACATAAAGGTCAAATATGGTCATTTACGAAAGTAAAGGGGTCGAAATCAGAGGAGATAAAAAGTGAAAAGCTCATCTGTCGCTTGAGATTTTCCTTTCCTATTTTTGTTTATATAATCAAAGAGATTTGTCCTACCTGTCCTCGTAACTTGTAAAGTCATAGATCCTCATGTAACCTGCATGATTTGTCTTATAAGTACTATGCCTTCCTCCTATACCACAAAGACTTCTTGACTTATTCCATCTTTAAACACTTGAAATGATATTGATCTAGTAAGGGTACGTGAAGATCTCAGTAATTTGTATGTTCTCTTCAATTAGTTAGAAATATGAAATCTTTTGGGATTTAATAAGTTTATACGATTAATCTTAACATTTTACATGGATCTCAATTAAACACTAAAATTAAACTGTAGTGATTTTTCACCACCATACAAATCAAACTATTTCATTTATATTGTACGCATTCAAGTACAAGTATTTCTCACCCAAGTATACCTAAACTCACATGAAATACACCGTTCTTTCCACGTTAATTCTAAACTACCCACAATCTTAAACCTCAAAATCGCTCCCTCTTCATGCGCTACACCCACTACTAGAAATTTAAACATTCCAAACGGAATTTACGGACGGAGAAATCCGTTCGAATATATTTTGCGAGCGAATTGGAGATAGATTCGATGGACGTTGCGGACTAAGGACGGCGTCCAAGCCTATCCGTAATTTGCGGACGACGTCCAAGACCGTCCGCAAAGTTGTTGTTGTCGTCCGCAATTTTTAAGGACGGTATAAGTGACCATCCGTAATTTTTAAGGGTAGGGGTACCATTTGGATTTAGGGACGTTCTTGGGACGGCTCGTCGGTAAATATTTGTCTTGGTCCGTAATTCGTCCTTAATCAGTCCAGAAATTATCTATTTAACCTCCTCCTACTTTCATTCGTTTCTCACACAATTCTCATATATTTCACGACATACCTTCTTATTGTTTCTGATTATAATGGCATCATCATCGAGATCGAATATTTTATTTTTAGACAATGGATGTATAGAAGAATTGATCCAGAAACTCAAGGTGTATCAAAGGAGTTTATAGGAGGTGTTACACAGTTTATGACGATGGCGAAAAATCAACAAGGTTATAAAGAAACTGGTAAGTTGGTTGGTCCATGCGTCAAATGTAAAAATGAAAATTTGGTTAATGAGAGAACCATTTGGAATCATCTTTATTTAAGAGGTTTTACCCTGAATTATTTCATGTGATTATCTCATGGAGAGAATTTTGCACCATGAACTAGTAATGTTGTGGAAGATTTTATTAAGGGTATTGTACATCATGAAGTGTTTAAAACTTTTCAAGATGTAGAAATGAACCCTTATGTGAAAATAGTGCAAAATATATTCGGTGAAAGAAAGGAAGAAAATATTGAGGAAGATTCAGATGAATATGTGAAAAGTTTTTTTGAAATGCTAGAAAGTGTTAGGCATCCACTTTATGATGGTTGTAGAATGGGTCTTTCATAGTTGTCTCTATCTTGATGAATTTAAAGACTAAAAATAATCTTTTTTAGAATTGCAAGGATTCTATATTGTAATTAGTAAGAGATTATTTCCCTGAAGAGAATAATGCAGTAGAGTCATATCCCTCTCCGTCTCTCGGTCCGTACCCATCCCTTCATCTATCCCCGTCCCTCTCCGACCCTCGATGCATCTATCTCTGTCCTTTGGTCCGTCTGTCTGGATTGCGAACGGAAACGGCTCAAGCCACATGTTTGGAGACGGATTACGGACGACTCAATGTTTATGGACGGTAATAATGGGTTGTCCGCAAGCCGATCGAAAATAGGAACGGACTCGGGGCAACATTTTTGTACGTTCATAAATTACGGATGATCGTCTTGAAACCGTCCCTATTTACGAACGGCGTTGGGACTACCCATTTCCCCGTCCGTGATTAGGAACACTTTACGGATGGATTTTCTTATCCGTCTGCAAATTTCTATAAATTCGTCTGTGTGGCTCCTTTCCCCTCGTTCCAAATTTGCCTAACTCTATCTCCCTGCCCGACGAGTCGTAGCCGTCTGTCCGTCCGTCCGCCTTTCCATTGGTGCATCTCCATCTATCCGTGCGTCCCAGACCGTCCGTCTATCTACCCTTTCGTTGGTGTGTCTCCACCAATGCACGAACCTTACAAGTGAGTATCCACACACACCCACCAATCTACGAACACACACACAACGTTTATAGTTTATTTCTTTTGTGTAGGTGTGACTTTCTCAAGTTAATGCTCAATTCCCAATGTTGTGAGTCACACCAAATGTCGTTGCGCCCTCTTCCATTTATAATCATTTTTCAACAAGGTTTTATAACACACTTTTCTTTTGAAGTTGGTTATTGATATACACAAGAATATGCATTTGTTGTTAATGTTCAATTGTTTAAAAGTTCACTTATTTACTCCTTTTTGTCGTTGACTTCTTCTCCTAACAATCCCTCAATTTGTTTTTACTTATACTCAATCAGAAACATTGAAAGTAAAGATCCACAAGCATAACATTCATAAAAAAACCATAGATAAAATAAGCATAAAAGGTTTAAAAACTCATGAAACCAAGTCAACACAAACAAGTATGTCGTAGTAAACTGTAATTTAATATATTTGAAATCTACTTCAACTCCAACATTCAATAAAACTTTCTCAAAGAAAATTTGTAAATATTTAGACATTAGAGACTTTAGAGTCATCATTTAAATACCAACTATATATTTACCTTTACATTTTCTCTTATCTCTTTCTGTTTGTTGAGCATGAATTCAACACACATTAGTCAATTCATTAATAAAATTATAATCTTAAATAAGGAAAGATGCATGTTACGATTCAAAATTTTAATATGTGGTTCTTTCATATATGCATGACTAATTTTTCACTTTGTTTTTTGTTGCAAGTTGTAACATATTTCTCTGTTTAGTGGTTGTCTCTCATTTTGATGTACTTTCGCTTTCCGTTTTCTTGTCATATTTGAAGAATTTTTTGCATATAATGGAAATTTTTCGTTTCTCTTTGACCATAGTTAGGATTCACAATAAAAAAAATCAGAATGTCTAAATTTCCTTAAATGGTAACTCCAATTAATGAATTATCAAACTGCCACACAATCCTACTCACTTACTTAGATATCAATTAGAAATAAATCAACTAGAAGAGACTTACTAGCCACTGAGAATACTTGATCACATTTTAAGAAATTGATTTTAATTAGATGACATCACCTATCAATAGTAAAATTGGTTTTGAATAACATAGTTCATCAATTCTATTGTATTAGATTAAAAATATCAAGGTATTCATACTCCGGATTCAAATGTATCTCAATCTCTTGATAATGCAATGGTTATTCGCTTAAGTGAGTTATACTTTTATTTAACTTTAGTATATTAGCTTTTCATTGAACATCCACGTTATTTTTTAAGTATATATTTCTTTGATGTGGTTAATCTCAAGTAATAATTACCTAGACTAACGCTTCCGCAAGAATACGGATCGTATAGTACCAGGGTCGAACACGAGGAATCGATGCAACTCTAAAGCTAGTAAACTAAAGAATAGGACGTGTAAAATCAATAAGTGGTGGGAATGTGAATAAAGATAAACTAACTAACTATCGGATTAAGACTCAATGAACTAAACACCACAGGTTTCGAGAGATGCACGATGATGCAACGAAGTTCTAACAAGATCATGGTTATAGATATCATCACGTATTCGGGGAATTCAAGCTCTTTCCTAGGGAATGAATCTCCCGATGCCTAAACCCACTATCTAGCATGCGTATACCAATCTTCCAATTGTGTGTCTCACCTTTAGATCTTTATAATCATTCATTCAAGCTACCAACAAGAATAAAAGCATTACGAACAACCAATCAATCCGAAACGAACAAATATTATAACCAAGCATTAAGAACAAAACTTCATTACATATCGGCAAAGCTCTCTAACCCATGGCTATTGACCTACTCGGACTTGAACTCAGCAAAAGAAACACAAAAGATAACTATATTCCACATGGATAAAGAATGAGATCCATCCCTATTCTATTACCGATGTCTTCAATAGCTCCTTCGCGCTCCGGCTTCATCGCTCCGTCCTTCGCCCTTGTGTGTGCGTGATGCTCTCCTTCTCTCTCTCTCTCTCTCTCTCTCTCTCTCTCTTTCTCTCTGTGTGCTCTCTTTTCTCCTACACTTTTTGTCTGATTTCGTCCCTCTGAAGCTCTCTCTCCTTCGTTACAGCAGCCACCTCACTTTGTTGCCTTTTCTTGAGTTTTCCAAATCTTGATTAAGTTGGCAACGTTTCTATTACTTCCTCCAGCGAAATATGACTTTATTCCTCTTCTCTAAGGGCATTTTCCTTATTGTATAAGTCCCCCACGGACTGCCCCTTGTTTTAAGTCAAATTAACTTATTTGAAGTTGCGGGTGACGGCCGCGACCCGCTCGGGCAAGGAAAGTGACCCGCTCGGGTACGGCGCAGATGATCGCGCAAAAACGCGATGAAAAAGGGGTGCCCGCTCGGGCTGAGGTGGTGTCCGCTCGGGATGGCATGATGCCCGCTCGGGCATAGCTTGCTGCCCACTCGGGTTGAGGCCCCAATCGTGGTTTTTCTTGCCCGAATCGTGCATAATTTGCTGGACAAAATCGCCGTAACTTTTGCCCGTTCGGGCTAGGGAAGTACCCGCTCGGGCATGGCTTTTCCTTGCTGATCCTTGCCCTGTTTGTCCTGTGATGATCCTCGATGTTTGTACTTTATCTTGGCACGTCCCTTAGCTCCAATAATGACTGAAAATGGGATGATAATGATGCTTAATGCTTGGTAAAATCAAATGAATGATGAAACTAACTATGAAAATAGATGAAAATACTAGAACAAAATAGACGTTATCAAACTCCCCCATACTTGAACCTTTGCTCGTCCTCGACCAAGACTAGAAAGAAGCAGTAGAGGAGTTAGACAACAATCGGAAACTAGCACAATCAACTCGAAAAGTTAGCCACCCTACACAACAACGCGTCACACGAACATAGATCTAAGCGCACCGAATTTAGACCCCTATCTACCGAAAGCCACTAACCGTGCAATCCTACACATGTCCTGAGTTCATTTCACTAACTTCTAGACAACATCCAAGAAATCTCCATACCTATTCTAATGTGCAAACAGTTTGATGCCATTCTTAAGATAATTATTTTTCTTCTTTTTCGGTTCTCTTTTTCTTCTTCTTTTTTCGGTTTCCACATTTTTTTTTGAAATTTGCACTCGGTTTCTAGGATATCGGAGTTGAAGAGGACAGCCTTCTACTTAGACCCAGGTTGCCAATTGGCACCCTCATAAGGTCTCGTAACCTTAGCGGAGGAGTGAAGAGGTTGCATTTTTGCTGATTTTTTTTCTTTCTTTTTCTTTTCTTTTTTATCTTTTTGATTAACTTGTGTGAATACGCATCGACTCTAACCCTTAGGACGTAAAAAAA
>CM071862.1:10845859-10861666 GCA_036759665.1 Gynandropsis gynandra | reverse complement strand
CATGGATTCATGCACGATCACTAACAAATCGATATCTAAAGGTATGTTTCAGCAAACCTAGACTTTTGTTTCCGATTCGACAAAGTTGCATAAGGTGACTAAAGTTCGAAATTTTTCGTACTAGATATCCGTCCGTCTAATCCTAAAAAAAACAAAACGAAGAACTCAACATCTAAATCCTAATCACAATCATGACGTTCAGAGAACACCCTCCCCTCCCCCCAAACTTGAACGGAACACCGTCCCGGTGTTCAATACCTAAGAGAAGGACTAACATGCAAAAACTCGGAGAAAAATATTATAAATAGGAACGTATGCACCTGATGAGTGCTTGCTGTCCCGAGTTGATGCAGCTGGGCGTACGCATCTTTCCTTATGTTGTGGATGATTTCGAAGTGGAAAACCTGTAACAAAAGTCACACAATCCAAAGGAAACAGTACGATACATCGTTGTTGTTGGTAAGGAGCATGCTTGTGAAAAAGAAACTAAAGGATACGGAGCTCGGGTTGCCTCCCGAGAAGCGCTTGTTTAAGGTCACGATCAGTCATATCCTCTCTAAGCTTAGTCCTCTTGTTACCTATATTGGGGGCTAGATCGTACTGTCCAAAGAATTTATTTGAGCTATCCACAAGTCCGGTTATGAACTCCATGAAACCGGTTAGGCGTTCGTCTTTTGTTCTCTTCAATGTTTCCGGAATTTGTTGGTGCGTGAGCCCTTGCGGTGAAGGCTTTATCTTACCCTTGGGTGCCTTATCAATGTCCCAATTAGGTGCTGGACGTTTGGCGTGGCTGTTAGGCATCTCGGGAGTGGTTGAACTCGCGCTACCTGCTGTTTGATGCGCGTTGGAATCTGCCTTGGATGCGCGGAGATTTGCGCACTGATTTAGGACGTTTTCATGATTCAAATTGATGTCCAATCGAGCTGTACTTATGTGTTTGTGGGTTGAGCACTCCTCTTGATAAGGATTGTCCGAAATTTCACCTTTTGCTTTGCTTACGAACTTCTGTGCTCGGATCGCACAGAAATCTGCTCGGAGTGCGTCTAGCTTGGTGTTTGGATTCTCCTTTGTCTTTTCTTCGTGCATCAGCTTAGTGCAGTATGTTGCATCGTTCGGGTCTTTATACACTTCTTTTTCAGCTGCTAAAAGAGCTAACTCAACAGAATCCATATTCCCGAACTCGTCAAAGACTTCTTCGGCTAGTCTCTCTAGGACGTTGATGTGAACTACTGTATCCACCATACAAGGTTGCTTGAGCGTATCGTTCAGATTGAATTCCACTTCTTCATCCCCGAATTTAAGTGTGAGTCTATCTTCAGCACAATATATGATCGTCTTTGCCGTATTGAGAAACGGCCTACCGAGAATAATTGGGATTTTCTTGTCATCCTCCATATCCAAGACGACGAAATCGACCGGGACGAAGAACTTTCCAACTTGTAATGGCACGTCTTCCAGCATTCCCTCGGGTATCCTAACACTTCGATCAGCCATGGTGAGCGCCATTCGTGTAGGTTTAAGATCCAACTTGTCCCTAAGATCCAGTTTTTCGTATAATGGAAATGGTAGCACGCTTACGCTTGGTCCGACATCAATTAGTGCATGGATAATTTCATAAGCACCTATTTTACAAGGGATGATGAATATAGCTGGATCGGGCATCTTCTTGGGTAGGTTTGGCTGCAGCATCGAGTTAGTCACCATGACGGATTCCATCTCTACGTCTCGTTTGTTCGCAAGCACCTCATTCAAGAACGTAGCGTATGAAGGCATCTTCTTCAAAGCCTCGTGGAATGGAATGGTAATTTGCATCTTCTTTAACATCTCAGCAAACTTAGCAAATTGAGCATCCTCGTTCTTTTTGCTTTGACGTTGGGGAAACGGCAAAGGAGGCGGTCTTGGATCGGGTTTTACGTATTTCGGCTCTTCCTCCTCCTCGGGTTTCTTTTTGTGCTCTTCGACGCTACTGCCCTTTCCCATTACTGTACCGGACGGTTCACCTATGTCAAATGTCGAGGGAATGGCCTGAACCATCAATCTCTTACGTTGACGTTGTGGGAATGGCAAAGGAGTCTTCTTCCTCCTCGGATTTCTTCTTATGATTTTCATCGTTTCTGCCCTTCTCCACTGTTGTATGAGGTGCTTCATCCCTTTCAAACATCAAAGGAGCGGGCTGATCTACCATCTTACCACTCCATAGATATATGGCATTGACGTGCCCACGGGGATTCGCTTCCGGCCTCCCCGGTAGAACTCCTTGCGGTTGAGAGGAGTTCGCAGCGAGTTGTGCAACTTGAGTATCCAAGATTTGTAGGTGAATCTTCATCTCCACAAATTGTTTCTTTACCTCTTCATGTCATTATAAGAGTTGAGCTAGCATAGACGTAATATCGGTATTAGCTTCTTGTTGTGGAGGAGGAGGCGCACGTGGCTGGTAATTCTGGGTTTGGGGCTCCGTCCTTGGCTGGAAATTCTGATTCCTTTGCATCACTCGTGGCTGAAAGTATCCCGATAGTTGTTGCATGTTGGATGCACCGCCAGAATTCTTGTAGGAGAAGTTTGGGTGATTTCTCCATCCGGGATTGTACGTGTTTCCCAAAGGCTGTTTGTTGCTCACGTCGTGGTGTGGGCAAAGGCGTTGATAGCCTTTGAAACGTTCCCACGCTTCGTATAGACTCTCAGCTGCCCCTTGAACGAACGAGTTGATTTGATTCTTGGCTAGCTGAGCTTTACTCTGAGGGAAGAATCGCATCATGAACTTTTCCTCTAGCTGCCCCCATGATCCTATAGAGTTTGCCGGTTGGGAATACAACCAGTCTTGTGCTTTATCCTTCATGGAGAATGGGAAGGCAGCAAGCATGACGTCCTCATCCGAGATTCCTTCTCCGATTCTGATGGTTTGGAAAAACATTTAAAATCAGTAAGATGCTTATTTGGATCCTCGGTGGGTCTCCCTCTGAATGTTATATTACCGAGCATCTGAATGAATGCTGGTTGTAACTCGACGCGGGCATCCCTTCTTACGATGCAAGACAAGAGTTGTATATTCCTAGGAACCATGTATGTTCCATAGGTTAACGCGACTAGAATTTGTGGCGCGTTTAGAAAGCGACGTTCTGCCATTTGTTCTTCTTCGGTCTTGCACGATAATGTACCTCACAATCTCCCAATTGTGTATCTCACCTACTAGACGCATTAAGATCGCTATCCTAATTCCTAAGCTCAATCAACCGACCGGCCAAGGTTCTAAATCAATTGAGACTTCATATCATGGCTACGTTCCAAGCATTACGAACAACCAATCAATCCGAAATGAACAAATATTATAACCAAGCATTAAGAACAAAACTTCATTACATATCGACAAATCTCTCTAACCCATGGCTATGGATCTACTCGGACATGAACTCAGCAAAATAAACACAAAAGATAACTATATTCAACATGGATAAAGAATGAGATCCCTCCCTATTCTATTATCGATGTCTTCAATAGCTCCTCCGCGCTCCGGCTTCATCGCTCCGTCCTTCGCCCTTGTGTGTGTGATGCTCTCCTTCTCTCTCTTTGTGTGTGCTCTCTTTTCTCCTTCATTTTTTGTCTGATTTCGTCTCTCTGAAGCTCTCTCTCCTTCGTTACAGCAGCCACCTCACTTTGTTGCCTTTTCTTGAGTTTTCCAAATCTTGATTAAGTTGGCAACGTTTCTATTACTTCCTCGAGCGAAATATTACTTTATTTCTCTTCTCTAAGGGCATTTTCCTTATTGTATAAGTCCCCCACGAACTCCCCCTTGTTTTAAGTCAAATTAACTTATTTGAAGTTGCAAGTGACGGCCGCGACCTGCTCGGGCAAGGAAAGTGACCCGCTCGGGTACGGCGCAGACGATCGTGCAAAAACGCGATGAAAAAGGGGTGCCCGCTCGGGCTGAGGTGGTGCCCGCTCGGGCATGGCTTGCTGCCCGCTCGGGCTGAGGCCCCGATCATGGTTTTTCTTGCCCGAATCGTGCACAATTTGCTGGACAAAATCGCCGTAACTTTTGTTCGCTCGGGCTAGGGAAGTACCCGCTCGGGCATGGCTTTTCCTTGCCGATTCTTGTCTCGTTTGTCCCGTGATTATCCTCGATGTTTGCACTTTGTCTTGGCACGTCCCTTAGCTCCAATAATGACTGAAAACGGGATGATAATGATGCTTAATGCTTGGTACAATCAAATGAATGATGAAACTAACTATGAAAATAGATGAAAATACTAGAACAAAATAGGCGTTATTATTCTTTTTTTTTTTCTTTTTTTTCTTTCTATCATCCTATTTCTTATTTCTAAGATATCATAATTTTATTAATCCATGTTCATATATCATCTAACCACTTAGATAGAGGTACCTATTTAGATATACTCATATGATGTGTATACAGCGTAGTAGATATATTATTATCACGTACCTTTAAGACGTCGAAATCGAATCAATGTTCCACCACTTAGACCAGAGTAATGCATTTATGTTAACAAAATATAAATTCAAGACTTTCATTTTTGAATTGAAAATAGAGCGTAGGAATAGTAAGTCCCTATGGACAAGGGGACAAGTGAATCATCGCTTTTGGGCGCAGGCATCCCTCTACCATCCATCCCATAGCATCCCATCGTCTCGTATTGTACGGTACCGTATCACACTTGATAGATCTATTAAGTGAGATCCAGCTACAGGAGAACCAGGAACGGAGAGTTTTCCCCCCTTTGCCTCCCCAACTCTTTCGAATGCTGGTTTTAAGAATGAGTGATTGCCCTTCTCCGACCCTTACTACCCAACCTGCATACCTTTTTTATTTTAAAGCTTTTTGTCTTTTCTGTATTTCATTTTAGCTATCAAACTACGTTTCAAACACTATGAGTTGTACTATATAGAGATTCAAATGGATTTGAATATTAGAGTTCATTATGTATATTTCATTTGTTTTAGAACTCATGTGAAGTCATTATTTTCCTCCAATCTCACCGAAGAGTAAAGAGTTCATAATTCACAAATACTAAGGCATTAAATGTATCATATTTAAAGGTTCAGCGAGTATGTCCGCTAGTTGATGCTTAGCCCGTACATAGTCAACTTTCTATATGTTCTCTAAGAAAATGATACTTTGATACACACCTAAAAGTGGGAACTTGGGATGCGTACAAAGAATCCATTAACCTTGATCGCTCAAGTAGAATTAGTGGTGTCAAGGTTGATTTCTTGACTGGCCTAACTAAGGTCACTCTTCAAGAAGTCATCCATTGATGGTGGAGGATGGTGGAGGATGTCTTGACAAACCTAAGGGATATCCTCAAGATTCGCCCGATGAAGGTGGAGGATGGAGGTTGATGATTGAAGTCGAGGTATTTGGGATTGAATGATGGACACCACAAGGGGTGCGAAAAGCTTCATGATACAGTCGGATAATGGCTTTCAATTATTCATGGAACAAGTTGAAGTCACCATGTTCTTGACACCGTTCAAGAATACGAAAAGAGTTTATTTCATAAAATTTTCAATGTATCTTACAAATGAAATTGAATCCTTTATATATGAGAGGCTCCATGTTACAATAAGGAAAATGCGTAAATTCTGGATAACGGATTGATCTACTAGTCGTTGCGAAGATTTATGACTGTTGGGAATCTTCAGTACGAGAAGAAAGATGATCCGGTGGACTAAGAATGGATTAGAAGATTTTTAGCCATTAGAGAGGACTTTATCTGTATCGCTCGAGCCCATTGGTTCTTAGGTGGGCGGATTAAGGCCCGCTTCAATGTAGAAGACCGATGTAACGTTTGTTTGGGTTGGGGCCGAATCCTCCTTATGATTAAGAGTCTCCAATGCCTCCATCACAATCTCTGCTGCCTTGTTACGCAAACTCCTTGCTCGTCAACGTGTGAGTAGGTCGTGGGAAGATTCGGTCCGCTCGTTTCCTTACGGTAGCTCCTCGTTCGTGTGACTCTCCTTTGGTTCCGCTTCGAGCCCGATGTCCTCATCATAATTGTTTGATTATATTATCACAAATCCATTGTAGAAACTCAAACACTCTACTCGTGTTTATTTCTGGTACCTTTTTTTTATGAATTCTTACTTGATTTACTTGTTGAAATGGTTTACATATCAAATATTCTTTATTAGCAAGCTTTGGTACTTTTCAAATAATATCACTATCAGATTGCTTGATAAAAGTTCTAGTGCTAATGTGTCAAACCGTTGATGTCATAGATCGAGTTCAACATTCATTGCTTTTAAATATTTTTGTACATTGATCCACATATAGCAATTGTTTCCTCATCTTATTCCTATCAACACACAATTTTCGTTAATGTAAAAAACATGACATTTTTCTTTTGAAATTTTGACTTGAAATTCACTGTAACAAAGTTAGTTGATGTTAATCAATTTGTAGTTGTCCATCTGCTCTAAATGACCATCTTCTCATTTTTTTTTCTTTTTTGCCATCACCGAAGGTCACATGTCCATTTTTTTTCAAAAATTCTGAAAACAATTCTTTTGTTCTTATTATATGCTTGAAACAATCATTATCGAAATACCAAGTGATTTTATAATTGTCGTGTACTAAAGTGTAAGCGACATTGCAATTTAAATCAGATTTTGTAACTCAAACTTGTTTGATATTCTTAGACTTCCAATATATATATATAATTTGCTTACCCAAATTTGCTTGTGATTTTTAGGTTTCCAGTAAGTATTTACGTGTATATTGTCACCTAATATAATAAGGGTACTATCTCCAAAGATTAACTCGTTGTTCGCAGGAGTAACATATTTTTGCAGATCTCTGCTTTTTTCCAGATTGTAAGTTCCTTTATGACTACAGTTTTCTTCCATGAAATTGTAGTTCGAACAGTTTATATTGCATCTATAAATAGAACTCCAATAACAAATTTCACTTCTTGAATCCAAGTCCATAATGTTGATTATCTATTTTCCCAATGGTCAAGAGATAGTCAAAATTTTTTGTACCATTGTTGAGCATGTGGAATTGTTTTGTTGTTTCCTATAGTTGATGTTCGATTAACATTACTTCATTCTCTTGTTGCAATTATACTTCATTATGTTTGAGTCGTTCTTTTAGATATATATTTTCTTTGATCAGTTTAAGATTTAGCTTGCTAATCTTCATCCATGATTCATACATCAACTCAACAGTAAAATCATCATACTATCAATATCACTATCAAACACTAATTTTTTCGTAAAAATGTTATAAGATTCATCATGTATTTTGTATCTTCCTCATCGGTTTCCAAGTTATAAAATATTTTATTATTTTTTCAGAAGTTATCTATATTCAGCTTTTGTGTGTCCATCCCTTTTACATTCAAAGTATTGAATTCCTTTTAAGGTTTTCAGCATTACTTCCATCTTTAGGTTGTTTGGACATTTGATTGAAACCTTTACATCCGTGGTATTGAGTGAAAGTTTTTCCCCATCTGGTAAAAATTTTGAATTCTCTCCGTTTTGTATGAATTTTCGGAATTCTTTCATCATATATGTCATTTTTTTCTTTCAAAACTTGGAGCCGGTTTGCTTTGTCCTTTCCTTGCAAACTAATTTTTTATTGTTTTATATATTATCATGTTTTTAACTCATCTCATAAACTGAAAGAATTCTACTACCTTTTGCAACGGTTTTAATTTTAGTGTCCATCGCAATTTCCATTGTAACTTTCTTGGCTTCGAAATTATTTAGTAGACACTAAATGAGTTTTTCACTAGTTTCTTCTTTTTGTATGTTTTTCCACAATTATGCATCTCATTGGCTAATGCATTCAACTTTGTACTAAATCCAATAATCTTCTCATCTTTATCAATCCCCATATTTTCAAATTATGAGGCTAGGATACCTAGACCGGTTCCTTTTACACTATTTCTTCTTTCATGTTGTATCTAAAGTCCATCTCAAGCCCTTGTGTTGATTCACATTATTGATTTTGTTTGAATGGATTCAGAACTACTAATGTAAAAATAACGGATATCATCTTTTTATTATAGGTTGAAAAAAATTTCTTTTCTCGCGTCCATAATGAATTTGGTATACGAATTGGATTTCAATTTTCATCTGGTTGCATTGGAGGATTCCATCTTGATTTTACCATTGTTCAGACATCTTCATCTATGCTTCTAATTGTGGCATTCATCTTGAGTTTTTAGTAGACTTAGTTTTTAGAATCCAACATGTGAAATGGAAATAAGTTCTTGGTGTGAGTCCATCATACCTATAATCTATTACCTAGATCGCGCATGAATTGATTTCTTTTTTTCCGACCCGCTTTTATACCAATCAAAAATTTTGTATGAATCTTAATTAAACACCAAGATTAAACCACGATATCTTCCACCACCGCACAAACAAATTGTTTTATTTATGTTGCACACATTCAATTATAAGTATTCTCACTCAAGGATATCTACACCTCACCTGCCTAATTTATTTACGAGCTACCCATAACTGCAAACCTCATAATCGCTTTCCCTCAATTCGTGACACCACCAGTTCACGATCTTTACAAGGGAATATCTACATACTCATATCAATCCACAAACACACACAATGTTTATAGTTAAGTTCTTTTCGTGTAGATATGACTTTATCGAGTTAATGTTCAATTTCCAACATTGTGAATCACACTGGATGCCATTGCTTCTTCTTCTGTTTATAAACATTGTTCAGCTTGGCTTTTAAATCGAAGTGATCATCTCGTTTTCGTACACGATTCTCGCATGGTGTTAGAGATGTTTATGATGACAGTTACGAAGTTTACTTGTGAATTTGTATACGTTTTACTTGCTTCCGTGTTTTCATGTTCTTATAGGTTTTAGTGCATATTCGATTCATTTCGGAGCTAAAGAGCATACATGGGACAAAATGCGACATGGAGGGTCACAACGGATCAAACGGAACGAGAAATGGACAAGTCATGGCTGAGTACACAACTTAGCACGACCGAGCATGCATCAAGGGACATAGCTCGGTCGAGCATGATCTAGTGCACGACCGAACTCTCGCTCATAGTCAAGTGCACGACCGGACATGGGAAGCAGCATGGTCGGGCTCTTTGTTGCAATTCATCCCCGAGAGATATGCACGACTCGGGCATACCAAGTGCACGATCAGGCACTCTCTTGTTCCAGCCAGCACGGTCGGGCTATCTAGCCAGCACGGTCGAGGGTTTCAGCAAATTCATCCTCGTAACTTCTACACAGGTCAAGCATTCCTAGAGCACGTTCGGGCACCCTCTTTCCCATCCAACACGGTTGGGCGTTGAGGAGAACACGATCGAGCAATGAGCAAAACGGCATATCTATTTGCACTGGATGAAGCATGCCTGACCGGGCATGACATGGAGCACGGTCAGGCATGACGTTGTAAAATGACCTATAGGCGATTTTTTTGGTGAAATGAGTCGGCCAAGAGCTTCAATTTGAAATTATAAAACGTCAAGGGCAGAAGACATTCAAGAGGCATCCATCCATCATCCAAAACACATTCTTCATCATTCACAGTAACCATTCATCCATCGAGCCCTCTTGATGGGAGTCACGCAAGGAGTCGGTAATTGATTCAAGATCATCACTCGTTTGATATTTCTATGCTCCTTACTCTACTTGCTTCGTTTATCTTGTTTAGACTCATGATTGAGTAGTAGATTTGTTCTAGGAGAAGGGATTAGCCCATGGTTATCCTGGAACCATCTTTGATCTGTTTATGAATGCATTTCTCCGTTTCCTTTATGTATTCTTTGTTTGAGCGCTTATTGTCTTGTGTTTACAAAGGCCACGTAAATGCATGTGTTAGGGATTAGGAGAAGGACTGAAAGGAGAATTCTAGTCCTAGAAGGTCAGGCTTTGAACAACCGAGACTAGGTCACGAAAGTAGGGTAGTAACGATTAAGGGTTGAATCGAGCAAATCATGAATCGTAATGGAGTTTAGTTCGGGTGTCAGCCATGAAAGTAGGGGATGACTCAATCAAACCATGTTCCTATACCTTGAGATAGGGTAGGTTCTACATTAGGATCATCCGTCTTAGATATCTTGATACGGAACACATGATTTGATAGATCGGAGGTAGGTTTCAGAAGCTATGCGGTGAAACCGGATTCCACTGCATTATCAAATTTGCATCTCACCATCCTTATTTCATCACAACAAGCATTGATTCTAGTTTTTATTCTTAGACCGTATTACATTAATGCTCGTGCGATCGACACCTTAATTACTACACACGTGCCGTGCACTTGCGGGTAATTTTAGGTTAACTTGTTTAACTTGACACACATCAATTTTTGGCGCCGTTGTTGGGGACTAATTGTCAACACGCATTAGTTTCATATTTAGAATCATACTTGTTTTTGTTTTCTTTTGTTTTTCTTTTCTTTTTGTACTTTCTACTAATTCTATTAACTTGTCATTTGTAGGTGCATGACCCGATCTCAAGGTAATTTGAGTTTAAATCGAATCGACCCCGAGATTGAGAGAATGATTAAACAACGAAAGAAGAGAAAGGGAGAATAGATACGACCAAACCACGAGCAATGAACAATCAACACGATATATTGGATGGCCACGGACAGCCACAATTACCCGTGGGTAATGTGGCACAATTACAGCAACCGCAAGCTCCTCCACCACGTCGTCTTCGGGATTATGTGGTGTCGAATATGAGTAACGTCCAAACTACAATAAAGACGCCCGCTGTTGCTAGGGAACAATTCGAGATCAAGCCCACGATGATCAACATGTTATATCAAAAACAATTCATGGGTGGAAATCATGAAGACCCTCATCAACATCTACGAGATTTCCTAGAGCTTTCAAGGACATTCAAAATACATGGAGTCTTAGAGGATGCAATTTTTTTGCGTCTCTTCCCCTTCTTAATTGGGGGCCGAACAAAAACGTGGCTACAATCTCTTCCTGTTGGTTTTATCACTACATGGGACCAGCTTTGCACGACATTCATATCACGGTTTTTCCCTCCAAGCAAGACAATTTAAATGAGAGGAGAGATCACAATGTTTAGATGCCGAGAGGGAGAAACATTATTTGAAGCGTGGGGAGATTCAAGGATCTTTTGCAAATGTGCCCTCATCACGGTCTAGAGCAGTGGTATGTGATCAAAACATTCTAAAATAGGATCGCGGATGAGCATAGAACGACATTAGACAACGCTGCTCGAGCATCATTCATGGACTTAAGTGTTGAAGAGGCATACGAGCCAATCGACAATCTTGCCATGAACCACACCATGTGGTCTACACCAAGAATTATGCGAAACAAGACACGAGGTCTTAATGAAGTGAACCAAAGAAACGCGATGGGCAATGCAGCGTGTGCCATCTATTGTGCAAATTGTGGAGATACAGACCATATGGCTTATCAATGCACAATGCAAGAATGCATGAAACAAATGAACTACGCCCATCAGCAAGGCAACACGTAATTCGGGAACTGATACAACCCGAATTGGAGGAACCACCCGAATCTCTTGTATCGCACGACCCAACCAAGGAAGAATTCAAGCTCCTTCGTCAAGCCTTGAGGCGGTGATGCTCGAATTCATCAAAGAGCAAAAGAAACATCAAGATAGCATCAAGGAGTAACAATCACTTCAAGAAAAATTGAATGCGGATATGGGAGCAGCGATGATGAACTCAAAACTCGAATGGGGAGTGCGATCAATGAGCTGAAAACTCAAATGGAATCCTTGAGCAAGCATGTGAAGATCCTTGAAAATTCCATTGTACAACAAGCTGCCTTATCCTCTCGGAGTCCCGGAATGCTACCCAGAAAACACGATCCAAACCCGAGAGAGTACATAAACGCCATCACTTTGTGCAGCGAGGATACGATTGAGAAACTACCCTCCAAATCACTAAATAACGTTACTGGAAATTCAGTGGACGAAGGATAGGGCAGAATTGCAATCATGGAAGGGTATGAGCCTGATTTAGAGAAGCCATATATTGATCCTTTGATATACGTACCTCCTATACCATTTCCTGGATGCTTGGTGAGCAGCAAGAATTAAGAGAGTGTGGCCAAATCCTTACGTTGCCTCAAGAAGCTCGACATCAACATTTCGTTCGTGGAAGCCCTCCAAAAGATGCCTAATCGAGCAAATTTCCTTAAGGAGGTTCTTTCCAAGGAGAAGCATATCAAAGAGAGTGAGACAGCAGCACTCACCGAGGAATGCAGCTCTATTCTCCAAAACAAGTTGCCCCCAAAGTTGAAGGACCCCGGAATCTTCTCCATCCCATGCACCATAGAAGACATTGACATCGACAAAGCTTTATGCGATTTGGAAGCAAGCGTGAGCCTAATACCACATTCAGTTTATAAGCGGATAAACTTCGGAGATATCAAGCCTACGAAGATGTGTCTACGACTAGTGGATCGTTCGGTAAGGTCTCCGGTGGAATTGTTGAAAACATTCCCACCAAGGTAGGTAATCTTTGCATTCTCGTTGGTTTTGTTGTACTCGATATTGAAGAAGATGCTAGGGTGCCTATAATTCTTGGTAGACCATTCCTAGCTACTACAGATGCGATGATATATGTATAAGGGAAGCTCTATCTACGTGTCGGTGACGAGAATACTGAATTCAACTTGTCCAGCCCCACAGAGTCATGCTATAGAGTTGATGTGCTAGACGAGTCGGCGAATGACACGTTTGATCGAGTAAGTATTTCCGATCCTTTTGAGAGAGACCTCACGAAAGTTTGCAATGTTGCAGGACTTACCAGTGAAGGAGCCAAGGTTTATACTAAATTCGTGAGTGCCATTGAGGTACTGCAAGATGCCTCACATGAGACTATGTCGCACGAAACGCTCACTGATTTTGAAGCAAAGAAGGCGTCTAGGCTTCAGTTCGAACAACTTCCTTCTTCTCTTCGGCATGAGACGCGAAAGCCACCGATTCGTCTCAAGAAGCGTAGGAGAGTGATCCCTTCATTGTCTATTCACGGAATGCTTGAGGAGGACAGATGTGAAACATCCATTGACGCTCAAAGGATGCTGCACCAAAGTTTGGAAGAGAAAGGAGCAATGACGGCAATGCAATGAGAAAGACGACCGCGTTGAAAGATGGTATGATACAAAGACTATACCTTGTAACTTTCGGCCAAGTGATTTTGTTCTACTTTTTTACTCTCGTTTTAACTCTTTCCTGGGTAAACTACGTTCCCGTTGGACTGGTCCATTTCAGGTACGAGACGTGTTCACACATGGAGAAGTAGAACAATGGAGTGATTCGAGCGAAACATTCAAAGCAAATGGGACGCACCTAAAGCTATATCAAGCCGCTCAACCGATCGAAAGCAGAAAATCCTTCTCTCTATTTGATTCACCCATCGCGAGCACATGAAGCATGGAGACGTCAAGCTTAACAACGTTAAACAAGCGCTTTCTGGGAGGTAACCCAGCATTTTGTTTTCTTTTGTTTCGTATTTCGAACTTGGTTAATTTCAAAATCATAAAAAAATTAAAAATCATAAAAAAAAGAAGAAGACCTACAATCGTGACTTCATCTTCCTTATCCTCCAGCGGAGCTTCACGTTGAGGACACCGTTCAATTCAAGTCTGGGGGGAGTAGCTCACGTTTGTCTGGTGACTTCATTTCATGTTCTTTTGTTTTTGTAGTTCTTAGATCAGTTTTAGTTTGTTTTTGTTTTTATGAGTCCGAGTCGTTCCAGCCACTTGTATGGTGTCACGTTTTGAGTTGAACCTTGAACCTAGGATGCTTAAGAAGTTGGTCTTTTCCGTGATATCTTGCATTTTAGATCTTCTTAGTTGGTTGAGGAACGAGTAGGTCATAAGTCTTTGGGAATCCTAGTGTTACTTAAGGGAAGTTTAGACAAGTTTGGTAAGCTAGTTTCTTGTTCATTCTCTCTCTATCCAAATGATTATACTTCATATAGATGATGCTTTATTTCTTTTTCACGAGGATGATTTGATCGTATGAATTGAGCTTATTTTGCAGAAAATAAGAGCGTACACTAACACTCCGCTATCTATAGAAATATTACCTAAAATGCATGATCTAAAATCGATATGAGTGCATCGACCTTGATACTTTTTCGATGGTTCGGGTCTAAGTGGTGGGTTGGCGATCATCTTTCTACGTCCTAAGAGCAAGGCACATAAAAACGTCATCTACTCTGCTGCATTCTTGAACGAGATGCAAGAGTGTACCATCATTGGTAGCTTGGGTCTAAGTAGAAGTTGAATCCCTTCAGATTCGACCTCCTAGATTCATAGTGTGTTCGCAATATCAATAAAAGAAGAATAAAGAAAGAAAGAAATGGAATGAAAGAATAAAGAAGCTCGAGAATAAAACAAGTATCCTCTTTGATTATGTGATTAGCATTTGTTTGAAGTCTTGTTTCATAGAAAGAGTTGTGGTTTCTCACTTAGCTCGTCTTTGATTTATTTTCTTATAGGTAGCCATGGTGAACCTTAGATGAATACTGAAAGTTATTAGGCAAAAAATTGCTATGATCGATTAGGTTTGCTTTAGCGGTATTTCTAGGAGAAAGGGGAATTCTCGACCTTTATATCTCCCACATGTTCCACGTTTACGTTTGCTTAGGGATAAGCAAACATTCAAGTCTAGGGGATTTTGATCATCTCGTTTTCGTACACGATTCTCGCATGGTTTTAAAGATGTTTATGATGATAGTTGCGAAGTTTACGTGTGAATTTGTATTCATTTTATTTGTTTTCTTGTTTTCTTGTTTTCGTGTTCTTATAGGTTTTAATGCGTATTCGATTTATTTCGAAGCTAAAGAGCATACACGAGACAAAATACGACATCGAGGGTCATAACAGATCAAACGGAACGAGAAATGGACACGTCAGGGCCGAGTACACAACTTAGCACGGTCGAGCATGCATCAAGGGACATAGCCCAATCGAGCATGATCAAGTGCACGACCGAACTCTTACCCATAGTTAAGTGCACGACCGTGAATGGGAAGCAGCACGGTCGGGCTCTTTGTGGCAATTCATCTCCGAGAGATGTGCACGACCAGGCATGCCAAGTACACAAGCAAGCACTCTCTTGTTTCAGCCAGCACGGTCGGGCTATCTAGCTAGTAGGGTCGGGCGTTTAATGTAAATTCATCCCCCTAACTCTGCACGAGTCGGGCGTTCCAAGTGTACGGTCGAGCACCCTCCTTTCCATCCAGCACGGTCGGGCGTTGAGGAGAGCACGGTCGGGCAATGAGCAAAACGGTCTATCTATTTGCACGGGATGAAAGCATGCCCGACCGGGCATGACATGGAGCACGATCGGGCATAACTTTGTAAACGACCTACCGATGATTTTGGCGGAAATGAGTCGGCCAAGAGCTTCAATTTGAAATTATAAAACGTCAAGGGCAGAAGACAATCAGGAAGCATCCATCCATCATCCAGAATATATTCTTCATCATTCACAGCAACCATTCATCCATCGAGCCCTCTTGACGAAAGTCGCAAAAAGAGTCAAGAATTGATACAGGATCATCACTCGTTTGATATTTCTATGCTCCTTACTCTACTTATTTCGTTTATGTTGTTTAGACTCATGTGAAAGTCTTATGCCTAATATGTAATATTCAATAGATATGGGTTTAAATTGTAATTATTAAAGAGTTAATAATTATAAATAAACGCATTACGAGGTTTCGTAAACAGACTATTCTAAAAACAGAAACCCTAGCTGTCAGAAAAGAAAAACCCGAAGAACGAAAACAGTTTTTCGTTCTTCCGAATCCCGCATCAAAGCAATC
>CM071862.1:10811407-10831077 GCA_036759665.1 Gynandropsis gynandra | reverse complement strand
TAGGGATTAGGAGAAGGACCGAAAGGAGAATTCTAGTCCTAGAAGATTAGGCTTAAAACAACCAAGACTATATCACGAAAGTAGGATAGTAACGGTTGAGGGTTGAATCGGGTGAATCATGAATCGTAATGGGGTTTAGTTGGGTGTCAGCCACGAAAGTAGGGGATGACTCAAACGAACCACGTTCCTATGCCTTGAGAGAGGGTAGGTTCTACATTAGGATCGTCCGCCTTAGATATCTTGATAGAGAATGCATGATTAGATAGATAGATCGGAGGTAGGTTTCGAAAGCTATACGGTGAAACCGGATTCCTAGAACGGTTATCTCTTTGTTTAGAACTCGTTGTTCCACTGCATTATCATATTTGCATCTCACCATCCTTATTTCATCGCAACAAACATTGATTCTAGTTTTGATTCTTAAACCGTATTACATTAGTGCTCGTGGAATCGACACCTTAATTATTACACACGTACCGTACACATGCGGATAGTTTTAGGTTGACTTGTTTAACTTAACACGAATCACGAATCTATTGTACTCTCTCTTATTTGTAAAGACATTTTTTTTACCTTGGAGTTGATTATTGATCTATTCAAGAATAATTATTTGTTATTGATTTGTTCAATTTTTTGAAAAGATCACTTGTTTAACTTTTTTGTTGCTGACTTTTCTCCTAACGATGCTAACCACGACAAGAGTTAATTAAACGAAACCGGAGCAAACGCAGATGACAAACAACTTCTTCGAAAGAGAGATGAGGCCGAGAGATCGCCCCTTCAGCTTTGTAAAGGAAAATGTTATTGGAGTTGATTTTCAAACCAAGATCAGTGCTCTTATGAGACGAACTATCTCCGGACTGAGACGAGCAACAAGATTCAGTCCAGTCGACACCAAAACGATGGTCGGAAACTGCTAATTTTAAATTCAACAAAAGCATATTTTAATGGATCATTGTTTCCTCGAAGGCGAGGACAGGAATCGGATTGGTGACGAGAAGGAGCAACGTTTCTCTCTCTATACGAGAAGGAAAATCGGGACATCATCTTCAAACTTTTCTTCTGAAACAAGTTTTCTATGAGATTCTGGAAATGGCGAGAGAGATCCGAAAATGTTTTTGAATTCTCGCCACCTAATGGGCCATATTATATTTGGCCGATATTCTATCAGTTACTGGCCTATTAAGCACCGTTGAAGCTGTCCGGAACACAAATTGCCAGGTTATTGGTTTATCTTTTTGTTTTAGATGTACTTTTATATTAATATTAATTTTACTCAACACTTCTACTTATTATTTAATTTATATTAAATTTTTTACTAATAGATAAGTAAATAGATTTAAGTAGTTTTATGTTACTGATGAAGAAATTATTTAATTTTTTAAAATATACATATATTAAAATATATATTTAATAATATTTATGAAAGTTAAGTTAGTGTCAAGAAAAAGGATAATTGTTTGGAGATTTTTTAGTTAAAATACTTTTTACTGGATAATTAATCTTTCAACTAATGAGGTTGTGTTTAATTATTTTATAAGTTAATTATAATTATGTTAGATTAATTTTCTAGATACTTGACTATTTTTTATTTGATAATATTACATAAGCTACAACATTACAAGACCGACGGATGGACTAAGTTTTTATAGGAAAGAACAATTCTTACACTGACTTTAGTTTGGTTGGTCGGTTGCTATTTTAGACAAATTAATATTACAAATTTGGTATTATTAAGGCAAAAAAAATCATGATGGGATTTTACCCTAATAGCGTCACGTGATTACTGTTTGATTCAAACAGATCAGCAGCAGAAGCAGAAGCAAGCATTACTGTTTAGTTGTCTCTCTTTCCGCAAAGAATAATATATCAGAAAAGGGCATTTTAGAGATCAGTAACTGAAAAAGAAACATTAAAAGAGGCAAAGTGAGTGAAAGACATTGACTTCACACTCACCGAACGACTTTGCAGCTTTCATTGCATTGAAGTATAAGCAACCTCTGTCGTTCGGACAACCACCACTTTACAATTGCTGTCTTGAATAGATTATTCAAACCTCTTTTGATTTCTGGGTAAAAGAGAAGCAGCACATGTTCTTGGAGAGGAGGGAGGAATCGAAATCAAAATCAAAGCTTTGACCTTTTTCCTTTTTATATTCTCGTTTGGGGTGTGATTTTCTTATCGAATTTGTTTCTGGGTTTCGGGTTTACGACTTGATCAGATGTTGGTTCAGGATCGTGCGGCACCAAAGCCGCCGAAACCACAGATCAGGCCATTGCCAACTCACCATCAGAACCACAGATTCGTTGAAGTGAAAAACCTAGATTTCTCGGCATGGGTTTCCGACAATGTCTACAGAATCGGCGTCTTCTTCCTCTTCATCGCCACCGTCGCGGCCCTCTTCTTCCTCTATAACACCACCGACACCGCTTCTCTCCTCTGCTTCCAGGCCCAATCAACTCGTTCGCTTCAATCTCTCACTCGTCCTCAAATAAACTGGAATTCGATCCAGACCATTGCCGACAAGACCTTCCCGTACGCTAATTTCCGGTCGGAAAAGTGGATCGTGGTGTCGGTAACGAAGTACCCAACCGAGGAGCTCAAGAGTTTGGTGAAGATTCGAGGATGGCAAGTTCTGGCGATGGGGAATTCCATAACGCCTAACGATTGGAACCTCAAAGGTGCGATCTTTCTATCTCTTGACGCGCAAGCTGAATTGGGTTTTAGAATTTTGGAACACTTGCCTTACGATTCTTACGTACGGAAGAGTGTCGGCTACTTGTTCGCAATCCAACACGGTGCAAAGAAGATCTTCGACGCGGATGACCGTGGTGAAGTCATTGATGGAGATCTAGGGAAGCATTTTGATGTAGAGTTAGTAGGTGAAGATGCTAGGCAAGAACCTATTTTGCAATACTCTCATGAAAACGCCAATAGGACTGTGGTTAATCCATATACTCATTTCGGCCAACGCTCCGTTTGGCCTAGAGGTTTGCCACTAGAGAATGTTGGTGAAATCAACCATGAGGAGTATTATACCGAGCTATTCGGGGGTAAGCAGTTTATACAGCAAGGGATTTCAAATGGGCTACCAGATGTTGATTCAGTGTTCTATTTTACCAGAAAGACGAGTTTAGAAGCATTCGATATTAGATTTGATGAGCATTCTCCCAAAGTGGCTCTCCCTCAAGGTATAATGGTTCCGGTGAACTCATTCAATACCCTTTACCAATCTTCAGCCTTTTGGGCATTGATGTTGCCAGTGTCAATTAGTTCCATGGCTTCAGATGTATTGAGGGGTTATTGGGGACAAAGGCTTTTGTGGGAGATTGGTGGATATGTTGTTGTCTATCCGCCTACAGTTCATCGGTATGATAGGATTGAGGCTTATCCTTTTTCAGAGGAGAAGGATCTTCATGTCAATGTAGGCCGCTTGATCAAGTTCTTAATCACCTGGAGATCAGATAAACATATATTGTTTGAGAAGATTTTGGATTTGAGCTTTGCGATGGCTGAAGAAGGGTTTTGGACAGAACAGGATGTGAAATTTACAGCTGCTTGGCTCCAGGATTTGCTTGCTGTTGGGTATCAACAGCCAAGGTTGATGTCACTCGAATTGGATCGTCCACGAGCAAATATCGGTCATGGGGACAGAAAAGAGTTTGTTCCTAGGAAGTTGCCTTCAGTTCATCTCGGGGTTGAGGAGACAGGTACGGTGAGCACGGAAATAGGGAACTTGATCAGATGGAGGAAGACTTTTGGAAATGTAGTGCTTATTATGTTCTGTAACGGACCCGTTGAGCGAAACGCTCTGGAATGGAGATTGCTTTATGGACGCATATTCAAAACTGTTGTCATTTTGTCCTCTCAGAAGAACTTAGATCTCTACGTCGAAGATGCCAGACTGGAGCAAATTTACAAGTAAGTTTTTCTTCATTCAATCTTTTAAATGACTCAGTATATTTGGATTGCCACAGTCTCATTTTGTTTTAACTATTTGTCTTTAAATTTAGGCATCTACCGAAGATATTTGATCGATATAGCAGCGCAGATGGCTTTTTGTTTCTCGAAGATGATACAATTCTCAATTATTGGAATTTACTTCAAGCTGACAAAACTAAGCTATGGACTATGGACAAGGTAAACACTCTCAAGCTCATTTCTTACTGATGTCGCCTCTAGGGTTTCTCGTATCTTGATGTTATTGCTTACAAGAGCTCTTTCTCTTAGGTATTGAAGTCATGGACGGTGTTAAAACCTGCCGGGAACTCAGATTGGTATTCCTTACAGGCAGAATTGGTGAAGAAAATTGTCAGCACAATGCCAGTCCATTTGCAAGTCAATTACAAGGAAGCCACCAAGAACAACCATGAAATCCTAACCATTTGCAGTTCAGAGATATTTTACGTGCCTAAGCGCTACGTAACTGACTTTATTGATCTCGTCAGTCTAGTGACCGATATGGATCTGCATTACAAAGTAGCCATGCCCATGTTCTTTATGTCTATGGATTCGCCTCAGAATTTCGACCCAGTACTCAATTCGATGGTCTACAAGCGGAAACCACCTTCATCGAACTCTTCGTCATCTCTCTATTCCGCTCAAGCACCCGCGGTTCACCCGTGGAGCATATCAAGCGAACAAGATTTCATCAAATTGGTCCAAGTCATGGCTGAGGGCGACCCGCTTCTGATGGAACTGGTATGACTCCAAAAGAACACCAAATTTTCTGGTAGCTGAGTACAGTAGCAGTAATGCATTGATAGCAAAACAAGTTACCACTCGGGGTAAACCCTTATACAACAAGATCATATGTTGGATTGCATTCTTTTTTTTTTCCTTTTCTTTTTGGTTATCAGATTTTTTTTCTTGGGGTGGAGGGTGGTATTATAGTAGTATCCATGTATTCTTACAAACTAAGATTGTATAATTCCTCTTTCAGTTTCCCATCCGATATCAAACTGTTTCATCAATGAACACAAAATGTTATGTGTTGAGCACAATGCTTAAGAGCTCCTCAAGCTGATTAGCAAGACCTACAGGCAAATGCTCGATTCGGGCGACAAGCAGATTTGCAACTAGAGGTATGAATATTGTTGATAAGAATAGAGTACAAATACCTTGGGGGATTCTGGTTTCACATGGTGGAGATTGAGCAGTCCAGTTTTCATCAAGATTGTCATTGTTTCATCTATCAGAAGCAAAATTGTGTAAGGAATAGAGGAGCATGCACAGCGCAACCAGTCAAAGTACAACAGAAAACTGCATTAAATCTCTGAACGACCACCCAGCTGAAACCACAAATCAATCTTGTAGGGTTTTGCATATAGAAGAGACAAAACCACTGTGAACTCCGAGCTTTTGCTGGACACTTTCTTCCGGTTCGATTCGTGTTCTTCGATTGTCTTTTTTTTTTTAATTTTGTGAAGAATGGTGTATGCAAATCATATATACGACACCGTTTTGTGCTGTCTCAGTATAATTAATCTTTTTGCTTCTCTCGCGTGACAAAGCAGTGATGAGAACTGCCATGGAGGGCACAGACGGCATCACCCCGCCGCCGCCGCCGCAGCGGCTGCAGCATCATCATCGCCGACAGATCTGCGGCAACTGCGATCGTCCGATACCGGTGTGTCTTTGCCACGTCATCCCGGAGGAGCCAATCTCAACGAGGACGAAGATCGTCATCGTTCGCCATCCGCACGAGTCCAAACACAAGCTCAACACTGTCCCTCTCCTTACGAAATCCCTCCGCGGCTTAACCACGATCTCCGGCCGCCGTCTCCTCCGACACCACATCGCCGGATACGGAGATAACAATACCAACTCCGGCGCCACTATCTACCTCTTCCCGCCATCTCCTTCCTCTCCTGCCGTCACCCTATCTGAATTCAAATCCCGCAACCTCCTGAACAACCAGAACTCGCCAATGACGCTTATAGTGTTCGACGGAACGTGGAGGCACGCGAAGGAGATGGTGATGGCGAGCGAGGGTGTTCTGAGAGAAGCGGGGGCGGTGAGGGTGTGTTTAGATGCAGATATTGATGAATCCGTGAGTGGGGGAAGCATCTACGACTCGGAGCTGCTGCTGAGGAAGGAGCCGTTCGGGGGTGGGGTGAGCACGGCGGAGGCGGTGGCTCGTTGGTTGGGCGGCGTCGAAGCCGATGGAGATGAGATAGAGAGGAAGTTAATTAGGGTTTTG
This sequence comes from Gynandropsis gynandra, assembly GCA_036759665.1. Taxonomy (NCBI): domain Eukaryota; kingdom Viridiplantae; phylum Streptophyta; class Magnoliopsida; order Brassicales; family Cleomaceae; genus Gynandropsis; species Gynandropsis gynandra. The sequence goes on along the minus strand of CM071862.1, from coordinate 10,824,875 downwards.
AGAGAGATGGTGAGACTTCAATCTGGATACTTGAAGCCCATGAAACCCAGGCCTAAGTTATTGAAGAAGAACAAAGCGAGAGATGAAGCTGAAGAATGAGCTTTGTTTGTGGGTTTTGAATTTCTTTGAGGTATTATTTTTCTCTTTATTTGCTCGAATTTTGATGATGAATTTAGTATGCTGTCTTTTTTTTTTCTTTTTGCATCAGGTGATCCATTCGATCCGACTATACAAATTTTAAATTATTTGCTGCATAAATTTAACGGTTATATGATATCTTAATTGTCGAATATGGATCGGGCTAACTAATTCCAAAATTTTATTCATATATATAAATTCCAAAATTTATGTTTTATTAATCGATATAAAATAATTTATCATAACAAAATTTTATTTATATCTACACGAATAATAATATTTGTCGTTTTCTATTTGAATTCGTGGATATCTGAAATTGAAACATCTAAAAATTATTCGGAAATATGTAAATATTTATAGCCGAATCAAAGATTTTGTAGATTAAAAAGAAGTATCAAAATATAAAAAATAAGTCTTTATATAACAAGTTATGATAATAGGTCTTTATATAACAAGTTATGATAATATAAAAATTCATTTTTCACGATAATTTTGAAATTTTCATTTTAAATTATATATATGAGTTTGTTTTATTTACATTCATATAAGGAAAAAATTTATACAAGAAAAGAGAACAGAGAAATAAAAAAAGAAAATAAAGGCAACACATATTTTCTATAAACTAGATGTTAGCCGGTCAAGAATATTAGTTCTAATATTTGAACATTTATATCTCTAATACTCCCCCTCAAATTGGTGTATGTAGAGTTGACATACCCAACTTGCCAAGAAGAGTACGAAAACGGTCTCTACCAAGAGCTTTAGTAAAAATGTCAGCTAGTTGATATTCAGAGGCAGACTCATAGTGTTGGCGAATGAAGTGACAATCGATCTCGATGTATTTGGTGCATTCGTGAAATACCGAATTGGCAACAATGTGGATGACGGCTTGATTATCACATAGGAGATGGAAATAAGTGTCGCATTGAACTTGCAGCTCTTTGAGAATATGATCTAACCAAACTATCTCACAAGTAGTATTGGTCATGGCGCGATACTCGGCTTCAGCTGAAGAGCGAGATACCACACACTGTTTCTTCGATCGCCATGATATAGGAGCACTTCCAAGGAAAATGATGTAACCGGTAGTAGATCGTCGGGTATTAGGGCAACCGGCCCGATCGACATCACTATAAGCTTGTAGGGTAAGTTTGTTGTCTGCTAGAAAAGAAAGACCATTGCCAGGACATCCTTTGAGATAATGAAGAACTGAAAAGTAGCATCAAGGTTATGTTGTTTGGGATCATGCTTGAATTGACTCAAGACATTTACTGCAAAACATATATCAGGTCGAGTAATCGTTAAATAGAGCAAACGTCCAACAAGTCGACGATACAACCAAACCCTGGATTCGAGCTTGGTTGACCATCAGCTTTGAGTTTGATGTTAGCTTCCATTGGTGTAGAAGCATAACGACATCCGAGAAGTCCATTTTCAGTTAAGATGTCAAGGACATACTTTCGTTGATTAATCATGATTCCTATGGGAGATCGTGCCACTTCGATCCCTAAGAAGTATTTGAGTCTTCCGAGATCTTTGATTTTGAACTGTTGATCAATGAGTGTTTTTACCTGAGCAATACCGTGACTATCATTTCCTGTGATAAGCACATTGTCAACATATATAAGTACGACAAGGAAAGAAGAACCGATAGTAAGAGTGAAAAGGGAATGGTCACATTGAGACTGTTGGAAACCAAAAGAGATAAGGGAACGAGTAAACTTGTGAAACGAGTAAACTTGTGAAACGGGTAAACTTGTGAAACCAATTACGAGATGCTTGTTTCAAACCGTAGAGAGACTTTTGAAGTTTGCAAACACGTTGCTCCCCCTTTCGTGAAAAACCTTATGGAATCTTCATGTAAACTTCTTCGTCAAGATCTCCATGAAGAAAAGCGTTGTTGACGTCTAATTGATGAATTTCCCATTTCCTAGCAGCTGCTATAACAATCAAGCATCGAACAATAACGAGTTTGGCTACAGGCGCAAAAGTCTCATGAAAATCTACACCTTCGACTTGCGTGAATCCTTTCGCGACCAAACGTGCTTTATAACGTTCTATACTTCCATAATGGTGGTATTTAACTTTAAATACAAGTTTTAAGTGGATTGTGTGTTTCCTTGGAGGAAGAGGAGTGAGAACCCAAGTACAATTCTCTTATAGGGCATGTATTTCCTGTTGCATTGCCTCTCTCCAATGTTTATGCTTAACAACCTGATGAAATGAGGTAGGATCATCTGTCTTACAGATGGCTAAAAGGAAAGCATTGTGTGAACAAGAAAAATGAGAGTAGGATAAATGATGAATAATCGCGTGTACCGCAAAAAAACAACTGATGTTAATGAATTAATTGCAGCAAGCGAAGGAGGTAAGACAACCTCAAAATTGGCAAGTCTTCAGGGCAACGTCCGAGTGCGTTTCCCATGCCCCAAAGAAGGCATTAGTTCAGATTCCTTTTCATTAGAATTTGTACCAGTAATAGCCTCAGAATTCTCCTCGTGGGTAGTCAAACCGGTGTTGCTGGCATCATAAACTGGAGATGGAACAGATTTTCAGCACGTGGAGACATGCACCAAGTGGACTCGATGACTTGTTGAGTTACTTATTTGTTAATGAGTTGACGCCAGTTGCTCACATCTTTGCCACCATGTTGACTTTCATCTGTAATTGTATAAGGACAAATTTGTTCTTGAAAGCTTACATCACGAGAAATATAGATTTGTTGGTCTATTAGATCAAAAACTTTATATCCCTTTTGTCCATGTGGATATCCAAGAAAAATTCCTGGTGCAGCTCGCTCTCCAAATTTGTCCCTGTAAACACTTGGAACATGTGGTAACATAGACAACCAAAAACACGAAGATGATTATACGAAATAATTTTATTAAACACAATTTCATATGGAGTCTTATTTTCTAACGTTGAAAGAGGCATCCTATTTATCAAAAAAGCAGCAGATAGGACGCATTCACCCCAAAATTTTATAGGTAAATTTGCTTGGAAGCGCAATGCTCGTGCAACGTCTAATAGGTGACGGTGTTTTCTTTCTACTATACCATTTTTTTCAGGAGTATAAGGACAAAAACTTTGAACAAAAACTCTATTTTCAGCATAAAAGGTAATCAAGTCACGATGTGCAAACTCAAAGTCATTATCTATACGTACCGATTTAATTTGTTTGTGAAAATGTGTCCATACCCATTTGAAGAATTGAATCAATAGATCTTTGGTTTGAGATTTTTGTTTCATCAGGTACACCCACATAGCGCGACTGCAATCATCAACGATAGTTAGAAAATAATATACACCACTCAAAGATTGGGTTTTATAAGGTCCCCATATATCACAATGAATTAAATCAAAAACTTCAGTAGCTTTATTCATTGAATTTGGAAATTGAAATCGAGTTTGCTTAGCTCTACAACAAGCATCACAAAATACATCATCAGAAACAATAGATATATTTGGCACAAAACGAAGACGGCTAATAGGCATCCCTAAACGTTGATGCCAAAGCTCGACCTTATTATCACGAGGAGCAGTGAGAACTTTATTTTCATCCATTTGTTCCCAATAATAGAGTCCATTATGAATTCTACCCATACCAATCGGCTTCTTCGAGGCTAAGTCCTGCATGACACAATACTCATGATCAAAGATAAGTTCACAATTCATGTCTCTAGTAATTTTGCTAATAGATAAAAGATTGAAACTAAAATCAGGAACCCCAAGTACATGATTTAACGTTATGGTTCTGCTTAGATTTGTTTGTCCAATTCCAACAACAGGTACCTTTTCTCCATTGGGAACTTTTATAGGATTCGAGACTAGTTTTGGATTCAAAATTGTCTAATAGTTTCAAGTTACCAGTAACATGATCAGTAGCTCCCTTATCAATTATCCAAAAACAATTGCCTTAGTATTTTTCAGAGGAATATTACCTGAGAATATTACCTGAGAAGCCAGCTTCATTGTGTTTGTCTAAGTTACCACCTGTAGTACGAACAGTAGCATTGAAAACTTTGGGACCACTTTGTTATTCTACATGTCTTTCACCTTGTTGTCGTGAGCCAAGTTTTCCTAATAGATTCAGCAACAATCCATGCTCTAGCGAGCTAAGAGAGGATGACAGATTCTCAACACTACAACCGGCCAAAGGCAATGAATCAGTATTAGAAATGCGTTCCTGATTCGCGTTCCTACTGAGACGCGAACGACGATGCTCCCATCCTGTCGGCTATCCCACAAGTTAGAAGCATTGATCTCTTGTATGGTCGACTTTGTCGCAATGGTTGAAGCTATCTGCGGTCTTTATTTCCAAAGTTGTTTCTTCGATTCATGTGGGTTTGTGGCGCTGTGCTCCCAGTGGCCAATCGATTTGCAGCAAGACCTGCTGTTTCAGTAAATTATTGTCGAGGAACAATGGCCTTTTGTTTCTCCTCTTGAGCCACAAGAGCGTACGACTTGCTCAATGTGGGTAGGGGTTCCATGCCGAGAATTAGGGATCAGACGATATTGAATTCGTCATCCAAGCCCATAAGGAAATCGAATACACGCTCCTTCTCCGTTAGTTGCTCAATATGTTTGGAAAGTCGACAAGTACATCCATCACACTCGCATAAAGGGACGGTCTGGAATGAATTCATCTGACCCCAAACAGCTTTCAAATTTCCAAAATAGACAGAGACAGGACGATGGTCTTGCTTTATCATCGCAATGGTCTTGCGTAACTCGTATAGACGAGCATCAATACCTTGAGAAAATTACTCCTGCAAATATTCCCAAAGTTCACGAGCTGTATTGGCATGTGTTGCTTCAACTTGGAGCTCTTTGCATAAGGCATTTGTTAGCCATGTTTAGACAATATCATTGTTCTGCACCCAAGCCTGATAAAGATCGGAGTTCGGCGATGGTTTCTCAGTGCTTCCGTCGAGGAACCCCGCTTTATTTTTGGATTGGAGGGCATTAAGAAAATTCTTCTTCCAATCAAAATAGTTTTCCTCATTCTCTCCCAGAGGATGGTGCAGTGAACATTAGACATGTCAAATTGGGTTGGGTTTAATGGGTTAACACAACCCAACCCATTTAAAATATAAATGGATTCTTAATAAGTGGGCATAAATTTATATGGTTTTAATGGGTTTAAAACCCATTTACATTCATTTTCATGGTTTTAACCCATTTCACCCATTAATCTCGTTTATCCTTCACTTCAAATTCACCGTCATTTCGAATATCCGATTTTGACCTATATTTTACTCGATTTGTCTAAATTTTAACACAATTTCATCCAATTTCATCGAATTTCAAATCGTCACTCAATTTTAACCCGATTTCACCCAATTTTAACTCGATTTCACTCGATTTCCTCCGATTTCACCTATTAACTCGATCGATTTCCTCCGATTTCACCTACTTTCAACCCTATTTTCCCTAATTTTAACTCGATTTCACCCAATTTTAACCCAATTTCACCGAATCTCAACCCAATTTTAACCTGATTTCACCCAATTTAGCTCGATTTCTCCGAATTTTAAGCCGATTTTACCCAATTTTAACTCGATTTCATCCCATTTCACCGGATTTCAATTTATTTCACCCAATTGTAACCCGATTTTTACTTGATTTCATCACATTTCATTGAATTTCAACCTAATTTCATTCAATTTTGACTCAATTTCACCCAATTTTAACTCGATTTCATCCAATTTCACCGGATTTCAAATTTATTTCACTTACTTTTAACCCGATTTTAACTGGATTTCATCACATTTTACCGAATTTCAACCTGATTTCATTTTGGCTTAATTTTACCCAATTTTAACTTGATTTCATCCAATTTTACCGGATTTCAAATTTGTTTCATCCAATTTTAACCCGATTTTAACTCGATTTCATCACATTTCACCGAACTTCAACCAGATTTCATCCAATTTTGACTCAATTTCACCCAATTTTAATTAGATTTCATCCAATTTCACCGGATTTTAAATTTATTTCACCCAATGTTAACCCGATTTTAACTCGATTTCATCATATTTCACCGAATTTCAACCTGATTTCATCCCATTTTGGCTCCATTTCACCCAATTGTAACTTGATTTCATCCAATTTCACCGGATTTCAAATTTATTTCATCCAATTTTAACCCGATTTTAACTCGTTTTCATCACATTTCACCGAACTTCAAATTTATTTCATCCAATTTTAACCCGATTTTAACTCGTTTTCATCACATTTCACCGAACTTCAACTTGATTTCATCCAATTTTGACTTAATTTCACCTAATTTCACCCAATATTAACTAGATTTCATCCAATTTCACCGGATTTCAAATTTATTTCACCCAACTTTAACCCGATATTAACTCAATTTCATCACATTTCACCGAATTTCAACCCGATTTCATCCAATTTTGACTCAAATTCACCCAATTTTAACTCGATTTCACCCAATATTATTGAGTTGAAATTCAATAACATTGGGTGAAATCGAGCTAAAATTCGGTGACAATGAGTGAAATCGAGTTAAAATCTCGAGAAATTAGGTTAAATTGGGTGAAATCGAGTTAGAATTTGGTCAAATTGAGTTAAAATTGGATGAAATCGAGTCAAAATTGGATGAAATTAGGTTGAAATTCGGTGAAATCAGGTTAAAATTTGGTAAAATTGGGTGAAATCGAGTTAAAATTGGATGAAATCATGTTAAAATTCGGTGAAGTTATATGAAATCTAGTTAAAATTGGGTGAAATCAGTTTTGTAAATTATTCGTTTGAATATTGAAACATTACTTATAATATCTATTATATATAAATATATATCATAAATGTTAAAAGATAAAAATATATATACAAAATGTTAATTATATGAATAAACTCGTTAAACTCGTTTAACCTGACCTATATAACCCATTATTAAATGGCTCGGGTTGAACCCAACCCAATTATACTATAAAACCCATTTAATTTTAATGGGTTGGGTACAACCCAACCCATTGACATCTCTAATGAATATGAGATCGGGTTGATCAGGAGGATGAAGGAAATAATGGGATTTTTTATTGGTGGCTTCTATTGATGCTTGAATTCTCTAATCTTGAGTCTCTATACCTTCAGCCATGGATTAAGGAAGAAGAAGGGACCGACTCTCTCAAACACTTTGCTTCGGCTGTTGCAGAAGAAGGAACCATAGACGAAGGCAAATAAAAGCAGCGAAAATCGTGCAACGCTTTGTTTACCGGTCGCGGCACAACTATGTCACTAAATCGAACCATCTCTACTTTGTCAATAGCACTTGCATAAGAAAAATTTTGCCTGGAAAAGAGATGTTTGTCCCACAATGAACCCTAGCAGCACCTGGATTTGCTTTGAAGTAACGGCGGCACCTGGATTTGCTTCGAAGATCCAACAATAGTGGATGTGGAACCCGAGGTGCTGTTGTTTGCTTCGAAGTACATGACGATGCAATCAGACACCTGGATTTGCTTCCAAGGTCCAACAATGGCAGATGTGGAACCCGAAATCGCAATCGGACAGCCTAAGAAGAGAATATGCAAGAAGTTCTGCTTTAGAGGAGTTGATTTGGATGTTGTCCTTGATATGCCCACAAAATAGCTAGTGAATCTCTTTCCTACTTGTGCTTTGATACCATAAAAAGGAAAGAAAGAGTAACTACAAAAAATAGGCATTTTCCAATGGATGACAACGGATTCCCGTCCGTTGGGAAACGGTCGTTGGAAATTCGTATCCGTTGCAATTCGCAACGGTCTTCCAACGGATAGTATCCGTTGCAGTATTGTAATGGAATTTGCAACTGAAATCCCCGTTGCAAATATTGTAACGGACACCTGTTAGAAATATTTGTAACGGATGCCCGTTGCACATTTGCAACGGACGACCGTTGAAAAAGGACAACGGGCGTCCGTTATAAATTTTCAACAGACGTCCGTTGCCATTTACGCGGGAAAATGAGCGGGAATTTAGCTTTTCAACAGACATCTGTTGCCATTTACGCGTGGGAAATGAGCGGGAATTTAGCGTTCCAACGGGCATCCGTTGGAACGTGGCGGGAAAGAGCAACAGATGTCCGTTGCAAAGTGGCGGGAAATGGCAACGGACGTCCGTTACCATTTGGTGGGAAATAGAGTCCAAAGGATGTCCGTTAGAATTTCCAACGCGCATCCGTTGGAAATCTTGAAATTGAAAAAAAAAATAAAATAAAAGTTAAAAATATTTTTTTAAAAAAAAGTTTTTAATTAAAATATTAAATTATTCACAAAAAAACTAAAACTAAAACTAAAACTATGTTAATCTATCTTATTAAATTTTGTTTAAATCGCCGAGATCGATATTGTCTCTGTGATCGCCATCACCTCTAAATGGCGTTGCATCTGAATCGGGACCCGATTCTTGCTGCGACGTTGATCCCCTCCCTTGCCCCATCAACTCCATGACACTCTCCAAGTGCTGAACTTTGGCTTCGAGCTCCTGGATTCGCCGTTGTTGCGTGAAACTCTCTTGCACTACGGGAGGTATCGTCGTGGCGTCCTCGACGATATCCTTTTGAAGCGCCCCGAGACCGTATAGACGTCCCTTATATGGTCTCACCGACTACAAGACAAACAAAAGTAACATTAGATTATTACAAATTATTTTATTAATAATCGATAAATAAAATAATGAACTTTTACCTCTAAATAAATTTTGTCCTTTTGTAAAGAATAGAGTTCGTCGGGGCTTGAACCACAAGCTTGAGATTGCTGTGTGATCTTCTCCGTCACATCTCTCACGATTCGCTCCGCTCAAGAATCAACGAGTTCGGGTTAGTCGGCGTTTTCCCCGACAACCGGCTTCTTCTTGGAATGGGTTTCTAATACCAGCTCAAGAAGAGTCGGTTCTCTTCCTATCCGTTGCATCTATAATATAAAATAAATGTAGTTAGATAAATATTTAAATAATAAAAAATTTAAATAAAGAAAATTTTACCAATTCTTCTTTTCTTCGCGGGGAGGATTTCGATCCCGAAGTATGGCGATGCGGACCATCTCCGGGAACCTTATCACCGCAACGACATTTTTTGGCCTTCTCGCTCTTGACCTTGAATTCTGCGGACTCCCAATGCTGAATCATTTTTCTGAAGACCGCTTCCGTTGCCCATCTCGATTTGCTATTGCTGGCGTAGTAGTTGCGTTTCGTACCGTTCATCATCAGGCGCATCCGCGCCTGCATGTCGCGCGTCCATGCTGTGTCGATGTGCAACGTATCCTTTCGCTTCCATCTATATGAGCGCTGCAAATAAAGTTATAAAATTGTTAGTTTTATATTATATATATATAACTAAAAAGTTGAAATTTAATTAAAAAACTTACAATAAAAGTGTGCCACCATCGCTGGCGCACAACTTCTGGCATAACTTACCAGAAATAGTACAATTCGTCTTGTAAGAACCATTGGATAATGAGGTTGTTGATGTGTTTCAGTACATCATCAACATCAAACATGTAAATCAACAAATCAAAGTTAGATAATATTTATAACATTTAATAATACAAATCAAAATAGTAATTGTTTTACCATAACGTCCCAAGAGGATGCTCTGGATCGATGATCGGAAGGGTTGGACGCCCATTGAAATCGTCGATCAACGAATCGATATCTATCATATCGTCATCGTCATCAAATATCGGCGGTACAGATTCTGGTGACGGAGGACGATATGGTGGTGGTGGCGGCGGGGGAGGAGCTCCCGCAGAACCAACCAATAAACCACCCGAACCTATGAATCGTCTCGGTCTCATTGTTTGTCTAAGAATACTACGTGTTTGTGGGTGAAATGTGAATTTGAGAAGAGTTTTATGTTTGTGATTTATGTTGAAATAAGAACGGATGACCGTTGGAAAATACGTCATCGCAATGGACAGAGTAAATTGACGTGACGTGTTGCATTCCCGAGGCAACGGACGGCTAAATGGCGGCTTTTCTCCCCTCGCAACGGGCATCCGTTGGAATTTCCAACGGATGCCCGTTGGAAAACTCTGCAAACTAGGATAGGCATCATTACCTAGACTAACGGGCGTCCGTTGATAAATTCTAACGGATGTCCGTTAGAAATTTTCCAATGGGCGTCCGTTAGAAAGTACCAACGGACGCCCGTTGGAATATTGTTTACGGGCGTCCGTTACAATTTACCAACGGATGCCCGTCGGAAATGTGGAAAACTTTGAAAATTTTTCTAAGTGTCGGAGGCTAATTCGTGTATCAACGGGCATCCGTTACCAATTTTCAACGGATGCCCGTTGGTATTAGATAATTCTATGTTTTAATACATCTAACATCGTTTACATAACCTATTCGATTGTATTAAAATTTCGATTGTTCGATTACACATTATGAACGTTACAATTCATTTACATCACATCGTCTACATTTATTACACAAATAGACATTATTGTATTTAAATTTCTTCTTCAGTAGATTCATCGATGGGCGAGTCTTTCTTTGCTTGTTCATTGAATTCATCGTTGTTTTCATATTCAGCATCTTCCGGTTCAACGTCTTCATAATTGCATATGAGTTCTCCATCTATGTCATTTCTCGCAAGAATCTCCTCGTGATCTATATCAATTAAACGAATCGGTTGCGGATGATCGGGTTGAACTTTCATGTATGTGAGTTCATTTGCATTTAGATGAGGATATGTACCATGTACGTACCTTTCGAACGGTAATAACTCTTGACAATTTAGTAGTATATATGTGTGAACGTGATTATACTCCTCTAGTGTTAACCAATATTCATCAGATTTACCTCTTGTACATCCAATCGATGGGCGAGTCTTTCTTTGCTTGTTCATTGAATTCATCGCCGTTTTCATATTCAGCATCTTTCGGTTCAACGTCTTCATAATTGCGTATGAGTTCTCCATCTATGTCATTTCTCGCAAGAATCTCATCGTGATCTTTATCAATTAAACGAATCGGCTGCGGATGATCGGGTTGAACTTTCATGTCTGTGAGTTCATTTGCATTTAGATGAGGATATGTACCAAGCACTTCTTCGTCAAATATCCTGAATAATGAAAATACGTTATATTTTAATATATATATATATATATAAAGATTGAAATTATAATATGTACCATGTACGTACCTTTCGAACGGTAATAACTCTCGACAATTTAGTAGTATATATGTGTGGACGTGATTATACTCCTCTGGTGTTAACCAATATTCATCAGATTTACCTCTTGTACGTCCAATCGGTGTAAATATTTCAGGAATTGTACCAAACGGCGGATTATATTGATACAAATAGTTTGTGTGATCATCCGTTGCACGACGTTATTTTGTTTGAATATGCAACTCGAAATAAAATGTGCTGAAATATGTGATTTCTTCCAACAAGTATTGTTTGACAATAGATCCTTCGACCGCTGCTTTGTTTTTTGCTTTTTTCTTTAAATGAAAGAAAAACCTTTCGAAAGGATACATCCATCTGAATTGAACTGGCTCACCGAGTATTGCCTCATCTGGTAAATGTATTGGCAAATGCTCCATGACATCGAAGAATGAAGGCGGAAAAACTTTTTCCAATGCACATAATACTTCAGAGATATTGTTATTCATTTCTTCCAAGTCAACGCCTTTTAAATTCCTTGAACATATATCTCTGAAAAATATGTTGATCCCGCATAATACATCGTGAACATTCCGTGGTAAGAGCTCAACAAATGCAATTGGAATGAGTCGCTGCATGAAAACGTGACAATTGTGACTTTTCAATCCAATCAGCCTCGAACCAACAATATCCACACACCGAGCAATGTTCGATGCATATCCATCGGGAAATTTAACGTCCTCTTTTAACCATTTTAATAATGTCGTTTTCGTCGGACCAGACAATCTGGATACCGGGACAGGTGACCTCCCATCTCGTAATTCCAACTCAGGTCGTCGGCAGATTGACTTCAAATCTTTTCTTGATTGTATATTATCCTTGGTTTTACCAGTCATATTCAAAACAATATTTATGATGTTATCGAAAAAGTTCTTCTTGATATGCATAACATCTAAATTATGACGTAATATCAATGATTTTCAGTATGGTAGTTCCCAAAAGATACTATGTTTATACCAGTTATGCCATTCACCTTGACCTTTTGGTTTACGATGCCCACGATCTCCACTGCATTCAACCGATTCTTGTAAATCACCCATTGTGTTCAATCTTTCGCAAAGGATTTGTGTTCCGGTTTGCATGCATGACGCCTCTTCTTTTTGTACCACGTTCTTTCGAAAATGTTTTTTATCTTTCCGGAAAGCATGGCCACGAGGAAGAAATCTTCTATGACAATCAAACCAACATGGTTTCTTACCATGTACTAATCAAAATGCATCTGTATCCTCCATACAATATGGACATGCCAATCTTCCGTGCGTGCTCCATCCGGATAACATTCCATAGGCAGGAATATCGCTAATTGTCCATAACAAGACCGCTTTCAATGTGAAATTTTGCTTAGTACTGACGTCAAAAGCAAGGATTCCTTCGTTCCACAAATATCGTAATTCATGAATTAAGGGCTGCAAAAAGACATCGAAACTTTTCTTTGGATGTTCTGGTCCTAGAATCAAAAACGTCAGAAACATTACCTCTCTTTTCAAACACATCTCGGGAGGCAAATTATACGGGGACAAAATCACCGGCCACAGAGAATATTGACTTCCACATTCTCCATAGGGACTAAAACCATCCGTGCATAAGCAAAGATAGACATTTGTCGTTTCATACGCGAACTCGGGAAATATTTCATTGAAATCTTTCCAAGCCTTACCATCCGACGGATGTTGCATTATACCTTTGACCGTTGAGTGTTCTGCGTGGCATCTCATTGCCGCGGCGGTTTTTTTATTCATATAACCTTCTCAACCTGTTTCCAACAGACATATAAAACATTTTCCTGTATGGTACATATTTACGTGAAGATGGTTTTTTAGGCCGAAATCTGCTTGCACCGCAAAACTTGCATTCCAACAAATCTTTATCATTTCTCCAAAACAACATGCAACTGTTTCTACAAACATCAATTTTCTCATGTGGCATTCCCAAATCTTTTAACACTTTCTTTGTTTCGTAGTTTGTCTCAGGAGCTTGATTATTTTCCGGTAAATATTTTCGCATTGTTTTGCAAAATGAATCCATGCAATTTTTAGCCATATTGTAGTTTGTTTTAATACTCATCAATCTTGAAGATAAAGATAAACGAGACTGACCTTCACGACAACCTTCATATATAGGTTGTTTCGCCGAATCCAATAGGTTGAAGAATCGA
>CM071862.1:10767115-10811374 GCA_036759665.1 Gynandropsis gynandra | reverse complement strand
CATCTCTTCATGCGTTTGTTCATTAACAACTCCAGGAAAAGCATCTGACACCATTTCCACATATGGATTGGTCGTCGATGCTTCATAAATAACTTCTTCATTTTGTTCTACTTGTGCATCTTGCACAATATCTCTAACACTGCAATTTTCACCGTGAACCAAATTTCGTAATTTTCAACGAAACCCACCTTATAAAGATGTTTGCAAACAATTTCTTGACTTCGATACTTCAGGTTTTTGCATCTTTTGCATGGACATAACATTGTCCCGCAGTCTTGATACAAAGACTGCATCGATGCAAAACTCATGAATTGCTCCAATCCGTGTAAGAATTCTTGTGTAATCTCTTCGGTTACAGGATCTTTTCATCTATACATCCACGCTCTTGATCTATATATATTTCGATTTGAAGACGACGACATTTTTTCGAAAATGTTTTTGTTATTGATGGTTTGATGTACTCTTTGGTATGATCTAAATAGTGAACGGATGACCGTTGAAGTAGGTTCACGTGAATTAATTTAAACCGGCAGTCTCGAAATTAACAATTTCAACGGGCATCCGTTGCAAATTGTAATGGTCATCTGTTGCTAATTCCATTGGATGCCCGTTGAAATCTTATCCAACGAATTAATACCCGTTGAAAGTGCTTACAAATTCGTTATTTTTTCATATTACAATAGTTAGATCTTATGAATTACGATTTTTTTAATTATAATTCATTTAATTTCTATGTCTAATAGTGAACAAAAACCGAAATCAGCATGTTTACGTCTATTATCGAACCCAAAAACACCCCTCATAAACTGAATCACCGTCTGGATTCCTTTTCCGATCCCAGCGGTGAAACAGTTTCAAAAGGGTGTTTTAGGTTCGACATTAGACATTAAGATATTTGTTATTGATGATTTGAGGTAACTCTAGGTTCCGATGTAAATAGTAACTATTCCAACGGACATTCGGCATCTTTACATCTATTATCGAATCAAAATAACCTTTATGAACTGTAACGCCGTCGGGAATCCTTTTCCCAATCCCGGCGGTGAAATAATTCATCAAAGTTGTATTGGATTCAATAATAGATATTAAGATGGTTTTTATTGATGCTTTGGGGTAAGCCTAGGTTTCTATATATATAGTAAATATTCCAATGGACATCCGTTGGAAATTGCAACGGATGCCCGTTGCTCCTTCGCGGTAATTTAATTTGACAGTTGAACCTCGAAATTCAAAATATCAATGGGCATCCATTGCTATTTCTAACGGGCATTCGTTAGAATTTGCAACGGATGCCCGTTGGAATCCTTTTACCCGGTTTCTAACGGATCTTCCAACGGACAAGGCCAACGGAAGTTATCCGTTACACTCCGTTAAAAATCGCGACGGATTTCAATGGATATTGCAACGGAGAATATCTGTTACAATTCCGTTGAAATTTGTAACGGATTGCAACGAATTGTTGCCCGTTGAAAATTTCACCAAATCCATTACAATCCGTTGATAAGTGTTTCCAACGGACAGATCCGTTGCCCCGTCCGTTAGAAACTACGAGTTTTTTTGTAGTGAGTTTGTTTTATTTATATATCTCATGGTAATCGTACAAGAGAGAAACTTATTAAAAAAAAGAGAACAGAGAAATAAATATAGAAAATAAAGGCAACACCTATTTCTTATAAACTAGACGTTAAGAGGTTAAGAATACTAATTCTAATATTTGAACATTTATATCTCTAATAACTATAAAACCTACATAATAATTTGTAATTATATAAACAATATAAAATTACAATAGATACAAAAATATACTATTTAAACTTTATTGTTGTAAATATCTAAATTTTTAACACATCTACGGGACAAAACTCGACCACATCATATCATTTGGCTTATTCCTCCTAATTTGCAACAAAAACCTAATTGCTTGGACAGTTATGTATTTCATACAAAAATTTAAATATACATACACGACTATTGAGAAATCATACATCACGTGTGTGAATTGTGCAATGCAACTTAGTTCCATCGTAACAATAATGGATCCTATTTTAATAAAACAGTAAATAGAGATAGATGCTTACATATGTTGGTATAGAAGTCCACACTGTTTTTTTATGTATTTTTTAAAATCATAAATTTTACACTCTCTTACACTTTTTATTCTATAAATACTTACTAATATAAAAAGCCGAATACTCTTAGAAAAATAAATTCAAACATGATTTTTGTTGTGGTCACCGATATATAAAAGGAGAGGTATTGATCCATGGTCGGTTCATTATAATTTATTAATTATTAAAGCGAAAGATAAATAATAAAAGCAAACGCCGATGACCTTCCACGTGAGCAAATAGTTGAAAATAGGTACAACTTTAATCACACACATGCTGTGTTTAAGTCACCCCATATCCTTGTATAAATTTTTTTAAATGATTTCACCCAAATCATTAAATTGTCAAAATTATAAATAATGTGCATATTAAATTCATTATCAAATAAAAATATTAAATTTTTAATTTTATTTGAATATTTAAAAGTTAGAAAAAAGTGGAATAGTCAACAAGTTTTTTTATAAATATATGGTGTGAATATTTTGAAACCAAATTTGATGAAAATATTTATATTTAATTATAAATTTTAATCTATACATTATATAACAACTTTAGTAATACATTTTTTTATATAATAAAATATTAAAGAATTTTTTAAATGTTATCAAAATTCCCTTTTTTACACAGATGGCTAAGCTCCTAGCTAAAATTAGAGTGTTTATTAATTTTTGTCAAAGATAAGAGTGGTAGTAATACATTAGATAAACTTTACGTAGGTTGGTTAACTATTACATTAAATTAGTGTTAGAATGACAGTCTAGTTTGGAAATAATTGATACAAATAAAATTATTCGATTGTTACATCACATAAATCTAACCAACATTAAAAATATTTTTTCTTATTAAATATTGATCATCAATAATCAATTTAAAACATCTTGAAATAGAGAGTCTTAATTTATTTAATCCTACAGTATTTCTGAGATATATATATATATATATATATATTATATCCGTGAAGATGAATGTCAATCAGCCGAAAACGTTTAAACAAAATTAAAATATTGTTGAAACAAAAAAAACAACAGAAAAATAATAAATAATAAATATATTCAAAATAATTACTTATTTATATATTAGTAAATACAAAGCCACATCGAACAACTCGTGATTACATTTTTTATCATTATATTTTTTTCGTAATTACGTTTCACATTCTTTTAGTTTGATTCTTTTTTAGTCTTATCGTTCTATTGCATTTCTCATCTAGATAAACGCTCGTATCATTCTATTTTTTATACATGAATGAGAACTTTTTTTAAAAAATAGTTCAACGTATCATGGTATCAGTGCCTCGATCCAAAATCTTTAGGGTTTTTTGTACTTCCGCGAATTATGATGGTCACCAGTGATGAATGTGGTGATGATGATGAAGATGACATGGTGATTTTTTATAGCAATGGTGGTGATGATGATTTTCATTTCTAGATCGATTCCTAGACCTATTTCTAGACTGAATCCGACAAAATTTTGCTCCATTTCAATGCTGAACTCAACCACCGACTTTGATTCAAAACCCCAATAAGACCTCTCTGACCCTGTCCATGTAAAGCTCCTCGATATCGATCCAGATGCCCTTCGGCGTTCCAACCTCGACGCCTTTCGGCGTTCCGACTCAGACGCCATTCGGTGTACCAACCTCGATGCCCCTTGGTGTACTGACCTCGACGCCCTTCGACGTACCGAACTTGATGCCCCTTTGCGTACCGACCTCGACGCCCCGACCCAGACGCCCCTTGGCGTATCGACCTCGACGCCCCTTGGTATCGACCTCAACGCCCTTCGATGTATCGACCTCGACACTTCGACCTAAATACCCTTCGGCGTTCCGACCCAGATGCCCCTTAGCATATTGACGTCAACGCCCTTGGTGTTTCGACCCTGATGCCTTTCGGCATACCGACCTCGACGCCCCTTGGCGTACCAACCTAGATGCCTTTCTGTGTTTCGATCCTGATGCCCTTCGACGTTCTGAACCTGATGCCCTTCGGCGTTCTGACCTAGACGCCGTTGTGGCGTATCGACCTCAACGGCTCTATTCGATCGTCGACAGATTACCGAACCAAGCACGACAAGCCATCGAAATTTTGACCGACCGACCGTCGATAATTTCTGAGAAAGTGTTTGATTTTTTTTCTTTCTTTTATCCTTTGATGACCAAAGTACCATAAAACAAATTGCAAACATCTTCATCAAAACATCAGGACGACATAGATTTGACGTTTTACTGGCAAGTTGGGCATTATCGATCTACATGCTCCAACTTGAGGGGTATTGGGAAATACAAAGACTTCTCGTCTCCACACACCTTGTGATTAGACTTCTCGTCATTCTAGTTTCCTCGTAATCATGTTTCGCATTCTTCTAGTTTGACTCTCTTTGAGTCTTCTCGTTCTACCGCAATTCTCATCTATATAAACACTCGTATCATTCTATTTTCTACACATAAATGAGAAGTATTCTTTTACAAATGACTCGTCGTATCATTATAAAATATTATCTCAATTCATCCAACCGTGAAATGTTTTTATTTTGTTACAAAAAAGCTTTAACTATTGAAATTGATAAATAATATACTATTTAATCAAATAAAATGTATATTTTTAAAATTGTACGAATATTTTTATAGCATGTTAAACATTTATGATTATAAATATTTATATATTTTGTTTAATAGTAAAATCAGCTTTTAGATAAAAATTAAAATTTTGATAATCATATTTAATATTGATAATGATTTGACTTTTTTGTTCCTTTAAATACATAAATCCCTACCGACCAAACAATTCATCCCAATAACCGAAATGTGTTATATAATTACTAGATGGGGGAGGTTTGGTCCGAATGATTTTTTTGGTGGATCAAATATCAAAATAAAAGATATATATGTTTATATCTATGTATATAATATAATCGCACTAATATTAGTCGGTCCGAGTTGCATGACCAAAAAAACGACTCTGTTCCAGATTTTTACTGATTTTTTATTTATTTCGAATTGTCATTTGTACATGACCTCCGTAATGATGGCTTTTTTTTTTCTTTAAAATGTTATCGTGTAAAATATAAATTTGAGTGTGCAGAATTTCAAACTATTAGTTGTATATATTTTTTAAATAGAAAACGAGGTACATAAGTATTGTTTTTTCATCCATTCAAAAAATTATAAAATTATCACGAATGAGAGAATAAATTTTATGTTTTTTCTAATAGAATAAAAACATATTAATCGAATATTTAGAAATTTTACGTAATAAAAAAATTGATACAAATACAAAGGAACAAGTGCCATCCATGACCCCCACCCATGGCTCTTTCTATCTCTCACTCTCTTCTGATGATATTTACGGTAATTAACCACCATGTATGCCATTCATCTCCTGAGGCCAAAAAGCACTTGCAAGGCTGTTTTCTTTTCAATTTCATTTTATTGTGTAGAAATAAAGTATATTCCATCATTATACAAAAAATGTGCATATATATAATATTATTATCCATGTTTAAAAGGAATTCAATTGATTAGGGAATGTGTGCATATATCACATGCGAAGTGGACGTTTACGTAATAATGAAATGATAGGAACCTAGTTTGTTTATACATATAAACTATTACCAAACATCAATTTAATACATTTCTTTCGATAATCAAGAAAAACAATTTTAAAATTTTCTATTTATATAAATTCATCTAATTTGTTTACATATGAAATTAATCGAAGTTAAATAATTTATCATTTTAAATATATATAATTTGTACACCATAATATCAACTATTATAGAAACTAGACGAGATTAATTTATAAAAGTAAATTGGACGAATATATGGAACATCATATAATAAGTAGTTTATTAGTAAAAAACAAATTCAACTTATCTTTCGAGCCAGTGAATTGAAGGCATTTTCTGGGTTAAAATTAAATGGAATGTAATATTATGGTGTTTCACGTTGATCAGACTATGAATTATGAATTCATTTATAGAGAATATGCAATCATAAACTTTTGAATTAGTTTTTGAGATTAGTTAGATTCAAGTCTATATTTGATATGATATCAGAGTCTAATTCGTCCCGATTTGAATATATTGATATTGAATTCCGGATTGCGATGTCCACGTTCTAAAACCGAAATCTGCATGTGAGAGAGAGTGTTATGTTGTGTTGTCATATATCAACTATAATATGAACTATGAATTCTAATATAAATGAATTGTGCAACTCTAAACTCTTGAACTACTTTTTTGAATTAGTTAGGTCCAAATGTATATTTGATAAGAATATAATATTTTTAGTCAATAAAATACATTTTATGTAATTTTTATAATATTTATTAAAAATGTATCGATCATATTTATTAAAAATTAAGTGGAATTGTTATATTGTGTTGTTCACATCGATTAGGATATGAATTATGAATTCATATATAGGGAATATGCAATCCTAAACTCTTAATTAGTTATTAAAATTAGTTAGACCCGAGTCTATTTTACATGGTCTTAGAGTCTGGTTCGTCCCAATTTGAATATATTCATGTTGGATATCAGATTGCGATGTACACACTCTAGGACCGAGTCTAGACGTGAGAGGGAATATTATGTTGTGTTGTCTCATATCGATTAGGATATGAACTATGAACTCTAATATAATTGAATTGTGCAACTTTAAACTCATGAACTAGTTTTTAGGTTATTTAAGTCCAAATGTAAGTCTGATAAGCATATTATACTTTTAGTCAATAAAATACATTTTATATATTTGTAATATTTATTAAAAATGTATTGATTATTTATTAAAAATTAAATTGAATTATTATATTGTTTTGTCTCGCATCAATTATAAACTATAAACTCTAATATAAAATAGATTGTGTAATCCTTAAGTCGTGAACTATTTTTTGTAATTAGTTAGGTAACGTCTTTGACAAAAATATTATATTTTTAGTCAATAAAATACATTGTATATAGTTTTTATAATATTTATTAAATACTCTTGCTTGTGTGTTGATTCAACACTGCGCGCTCATATTGATAAATTAACTATTAGATGTAAATTTAAAATTCTAAACTACATTTCTATTTTTTTTACCAAATTCACCTGTTTTATTTCAAAAGATAAAATTAAATCATGAGATAAACTTGGAATTGAAGAAGAAAATGTAATAAATGAAAAGATAAATTTAAATTTCTGTCAATCATTATCTCTAAGGAATTTCACTTTACATTTATTTATCATTTTTAACAAAAGAACAAAACATTATTTTCTTCTTTTAAATTAAATTATGAAATTAAATAGAAAACAATCAATTATGTAATTTTCACAACAACAAAGTTCAAATATAATGTTATATTATTTATCCAAAAACCCATACAATTCCTTTTTCTAATAAAAAATAGTACTAAAAAAACAACTCTTAGTTCGTCGTCACCGTCTCATTCTCAAGCGGTATCATCGTTCTTTCATCGTCATGTTGTGGTCAACTCGTCGTCTCTTTCTTCTCCTTACAATGTTATCGATGACAATATTGAAAGTATATATAATTGCAATTAAAGATGAATATAAGAATCATTTTAATTAACCGTATATTTTTTCAAAATTAAAATATATAAATATGTTTAATTAATCACTATTGAGAAGATTAACCATTTAAGAAAAATTAGATTTA
This sequence comes from Gynandropsis gynandra, assembly GCA_036759665.1. NCBI lineage: Eukaryota > Viridiplantae > Streptophyta > Magnoliopsida > Brassicales > Cleomaceae > Gynandropsis > Gynandropsis gynandra. The sequence goes on along the minus strand of CM071862.1, from coordinate 10,803,606 downwards.
TAAAAACAAATAAAGAAAAAAAAAGAATCAAAATTCCCCTAAGATTCTGATCACGTCAATTGTTTACGAGTAAAGCCAATTTTGGTGTGGACCGTTCGTAGAGGCTCTGCATCGTCGACGTTATATTTGTCTCATCACTGAAGGTTAGTGCATTGGATCTCTTTGGTTTTGTATTTTTAGGAAAAATACCAACCTTTTGTAACTGAAATCATGAAACAGATTAGATTTATAATTGGTTTGTAAAAATCTTTCCTTTGTTCGAAAAAAACCTACATTGGTAAATATAAATTTTGATAATTTTTCGGATGAAATTCACTGATCCAGCCATGACGATGCCCACTTTAAACGCTAATGTTGTTGTTACTTATGTGAAGTAAGGGGAAGATATGATTACCTCTAAGTGCATTATCCTAGCATCTATGAGTCATGAACACTAGTGTCGATGTCATGACATGTAACCAATGTAGATTATCACATATCTTTAGAAAATTAATAGATCATAGAGTAAGACGACTAGATTTCAGTCGTACAAGGCTATGTTTAAGTCCTTTATGGCTCCTAACACGCCTGTTGGACCCCATGATCTTGGGATGATAGATCTCATATAATATAATGAGAAGCTTGGGTTAACTTTTGACAATGAGTTAGCACAAGATTTGATCTTGCAGTCTTTCCCCCACATTTTCTCGGTTCATCGTTAATTTTATGAACAAAATGAATATCGAGTTGCATGAGATGCTAGAACTGTTAGCTCCTCCTCTAAGAAGAGAAAGAGTAGAAACCGACATAAAAAGAGGGCAAAACAAATCATGTTAATGAAAAGTGCTTCTTCTACAAGAAAAATGGCAGTGGAAAATAAACTAAGAAGTATCTTGTGTCTCCAAAAGGCAAGAAACAATGCATGACTCTCATAAAATTCTTACTTGTTGTTATTAGTTTCACTACGTGGGTATTATATACTAGCACTAGTTTTAACATTGAAATGCATTGCAGGGACTGAGGATTAATAGAAGGCTGCAGAAAGGATACTTTAACCTATAATTTTGGAGTGGCATAAGCGTTGAAGCACTAGTTATAGGGACAATTTCGTTTGTATGCCTACGAGCAAGATGTTGTGCTTAGAAGATATTTATTATGTACTGAAATTAATTTCAAACATTATTTCTATTTATATGCTTGATAGATGTGGATTTAAAATTGTCTTTGCTAATAATATTTGTTCAATATTAAAGAATGATAAGTTGCTTGTAAATATTTATTTACAACACAACGTTTATGTTTACTTAATGTAAATATTGAGTTAATTAACATGTATAATTTCGGCCACAAGAGAGAAAAGGATGATCGTATAGATCGGATTTTTCTTTGGCATTGTAGGCTCGATCATATAAGGGAGAAACGAATTAAATCGTTACATTAAGATGGATATCTCAGAAATTTTGATTATAAATTATACATGATTTTTGAATCTTCCCTTCGAGGAAAAATGCCTAAGTTTCATTTTTACGAAAAAGAGGAGAAAGTGCAACCGAATTGTTATGACTCGTACATACTGCTGTATGTGATCCTATGAAAGTTTAAGCTAAAAGGTGTCCTACTTCATCATGCTGGTTGAAAATATATCACGATATGGGTTTATTTATCTTATGAAACACAAATCTTAATCTTTTGAAATGTTTACAAGCAAGCGACAAATGTCACCAAAATTTTGAGATTTGGCTGTGGAGGATAATACATGAGTCACACATTCACGTATTATCTACCACAAAATGAGATTTTTTCATAGTGGATTTCTCCTAAAATGTTGTAGCATAACAGTGTTTCAGAAAAGAAATCATATTCTATTAGATATAGTGTTATCCATGATAGATTTTTACTGATCTTCTGATTAATTTATGTGGTTACGCTTTAGAAGCGACCACTTATTTGTTAAAAATATTCCCAGAAAAGCATGACCTAAAACTCTATATGAGATATAATGATAACGTAAGCCAAATTTGAAATACATAAGAGCATGAGATTGTCCGACTTTCATCAAACGATTGCAATTGGATAAGCTTGATGCTAGATCCAATAAGTGTCATTTTATCAGATATCTCAAAAAAATTATATGATATTATTTCTATCATTCCTCTTACCACAAAGTTTTAATTGCTAGAAATGCAACCTCTTTTTTGGAAATGAATTTATTTACAGAAAGAAATCACAATGATAAAATAATTCTTGAGATTTGAGAATCCATGGAATTAAGACAAACTTAAGAGTATGAGGTGTCCTGTGAGTAGCTTTTTCTGGATATCTTGAGGATGAATAAAATGTTCTATTTTCAAGTGTTGAAGTTTAAGGACCGGTAACCGAACCTGTTTAGGAACATGTTCAGCAACAAACTCAAGATGATATTTTACTTTAGGTACAAACTCCTCTAAAAAGGTCCACATGTTCTCAGCATGCGCCTGATTGGTTAAACCTAATAGCACAAGAGAATGAAAGAATTCATATTAATGATAACCCGCTGACTTTTGTGGAAGCGACATAGTGTCTAGTTTGAGATGTGGTGGAAAAACCATGGAATTTAAGAGGATTCGATGAGGGTGAACAAAGTATGGACTTTGGTAGAGCCTTAATTTAAATCTAGACTAATGGATTGTAATCAGTTTACAAGAAAACGATTGGAGTGAATGGGAAGGTGGAGAACTATAATACTCGTCTTGTTGTTAAAGAGTATAGTCAACACGAAAGCATTGACTACAAAAATGTTCTCCCTTGTAGCAATGTTTAAGTCAATTTGGATTCTGCTTGCAACTGACTATGAGATATGGCTAATGGACGTGAAAACATATTTTCTAAATGGAAAGCTCTAGGAAGAGGTCTATATGACTCACCATGAGAGTTTCACACTATGATCTATGGATAGTATGATATGTCAGTTACAAAGGTCCATTTATGGATTCAAACAAACTTCTCGTATTTGAAAAGTGGGAGCAATGTCATTTCAACTTTGTTAGATGTGAAGAAAAACCTTACGTATATAAGAAGGTAAATGGGAGCAATATGATTTTCCTAGTATTACATGTGGATGACATATTGCTCATAAAAAAATGACATGCAGTCCTTGGAGGAAACCAATAGTTGGTTATCCAAACAGTTCTCCATGAAAGATTTGGAGAGGTGGCCTATATTTAGGGAATAAAGATCTATAAAGATACATCTAAAAGGCTAGTGAGACTCTTTCAGTCTATGTACATCGATACCATCATGCGATAATATAACATGGTAAATTCCAAAAAGGTTATCATTTGATAGGTACTGAAATTTCTCTTTCTCGAAAGATTATCATAATGTGGATACAACTTGATGTGGCATCCGCGTTAAGTGTAGCGAGTCGATATCGAATGGAACCCGATGAAGAACATTGGAAAAAAAACCTACATATATCGTTACATGCGAGACAAAAAAAGAGGCGGTCTAGATAAGAAAGTTCATCAAGTGAACTTGGTGTGGTCCCTTTTATTAAAGAGCTCGTTCCACTATTATGTGATAATACTCAAGTGAACACTCATGCAAAGGAATCAAGGTCTCATCGAACGAAAAATTTTTTGCAAAAATACCATTCAATTTGAGAAATTATTGAACATGAAGACGTTTATATTTTGACAGTCTATAGGAAGGAAAACATAGCCAATCCACTCATAAAGGCGTTTGAGTCAAAATAATTTGACAAGTACAAATTGAGGATGTGATTGAGATATGTAACATATTGGAACTAGTTTTAAAATATTTTCAAGTAGTTGACATTATTTAGAACTAGTATATGTTTATGTTATGTATATACATATTATTTTAGTAAAGGCATTGTTCATTTCATTTTGATGATTTGTATAATAGTGAATATATAATATACACACGTGTTTACTGCATATAAAATATGTGGTTGTCCATGACTTAGATTGGAAACTCATCATCATGATAGATATAAAGATATATGAGTTTTATAGTGTATAAATAAAAAGGTGTTGTTGATCATAAGATAACTAATTAGGATGTTAGTTATCCGGTTAGATCAACATACATGTGAAGATTTCTGTTAGATAGAAATTAATAGGTCTCTTTTAGTAAGTCACGTATATAGATGATACACATGGTGATATGATCGTAGCGACGACTAAATTCTTTGTTCAAAGCAATTGAATGATAAAATAAAAAAGGTTTCCTCGAGTTCATGCGATAGTCAATTGCGACAAATTATGAAACATAGTTGATAATTCATTGCGGTTTGACAGTCAAACCATACTCTAAGATTATCAAAAGTTGGATAGATGAAAGGAAACACTGAATTCTCTTTTATTGTAGTTCATAGAAGTAAAAGATGTTTATTCACGCTATTTTGTCGTGGAATAGTTTTTCTTGACGCCAACCTCGATTAGAAGATTAGTAAGACTAATCACCTATTAGTTTAGTGTTGAATCCATGAGATCACACAATAAGGAATATTTCAGTATTCACCGATAATCGTTGAAAGAGCAACATGGTAACCAATTATGTTTTCTACTAGCATAAAAAACATAAATAATGAAAGGAACCAATCCATTAAGAATGGACATCTAGGATTAGCAATATATGATACGTATAGTATCATATGTATGGATATGTGTATTTGTATTATCGAGTAGTTGAAACTTGAGACAAGTGTGAGATTGTTGAAAATATTATCCAAGTGGAATTATCGATAAACACAAGGATCATTAGACGATTAATTAGCTTTTAATAATCGTATATTGGTCCTTAGAATTAATACATATAAATATATCTAATTAACCATTATCTAGAAGATTAACCCTTTAAGAAAAATTAGATTCAAAAAAAGAAACGGAGATATAAAGGATAATCAAAATTCTCCTTAGATTTCGACCACGTTAATTGTTGACGGTGAAGCTGATCTCGGTGTGGACCGTTCATGGAGGCTCCAAATTATCCCGTCTATATATGTCTCACCATTAAAGGTTTCTGTATCGATATCTTTAGTTGTGAAGTTTTAGGGAAAACATCAACCTTTTGTAATTGAAATCATAAAACAAACAAAATCTATAATTGGGTCTTAAAAGTCGATTATGTTGTCCAATAAAGAACTCTACAGACGAGTACTCCAAGATTTAAAATTTCATTATAAACCTAAAAACCAAATTTAAATAGTTAACCAAACCTCAATCTTACAAATTTTTTTGTACGACATAACTCGAAAGATGCAGTTTTTCAAATGGTTGTTAAAAGTAAATGATTATTTATGGTATATATCCATGAGCATAGAAGTCATCGTGCAAGCACAAAAACTATGTTGGAAGTATATGTTAGAATGCAAGGATTAAGTCAGCACACACAAGGATTAAATCAAGAAATCACAAGGATTAACAAGAAGTTTCAACAAGTCAACAATATAATAACCTTGACCTATTCTCTAGTAAGTTCAATAATAACCTCCAAGAGAATAGATCACCCATAAAATAAGGAATCAAACAACAAAATAAATCTATTGGAATATCAATATAAAAGAAAAGAGGGCAATGACAAGATGCACAAATCAAGATAGCAAGAAAGCATATAGCATACATACACATAAAGTAAATGAGTTGAGCCTACACAAGTGTTCATAATTCTAAAACAATAAGTTTGTTGGGTTGGTGAGTGAGAAGCTTCATTTGTAAGATTCATACACATGTGGTGTAGTGAACTTTGAGGGTTACGGTTGGGTATAGCTTGGAAATAACTCATGATAGTGAGGTGTATTTCAGATGTGTTCAAGTGTAATTGGATGATTAGTACTTGTATTTGAACAGACTGCAACGTAAATAAAGCAATTTACTTTGTGTGGTGGTAAAAGATAATTGCGGTTTAATTTTAGTGTTCAATTGAGTTCTATAAAATTTTGCAGTTGGTATTAGAGGAGGTCGTTAAAAACAATAGATCAATTCATGCACGATCGAGGTAACAAGTATGGACTCACATCGAGATCTTGTTTCAATTTTGAAATCCATTTTATTGGATTTTACGAACTATGCCTACTGGAAAGTCAAGCTGAAGGGAACACTCAGAGGCATCGATGAGGATGCTTGGACAACACTAGAGTCAGGTTGGAGCCCCCATTGCAACCAGACATTGACGGAAAAGTTGTTCCCAAACCCAAGTCATTATGGACACCAGTAGAAAAATGTCTTTCAACATACAATGCAAATGTGTTATCAGTTATATTCACATCTATTGACATGAATAAGTCCAAACAAATTCAGTCTTGTGAATCATCGAAATAAGCTTGGGACAAGTTACAGATGAATCACGAAGGAACATCCAACAAAATGAGAACTCGTCTAGACATTCTCACCTCATAATCCGAAAATACAAGGATGAATGAGGATTAGAAGATTATAGAGTTTAGTACAAAGTTGAATGCATTAGCAAATGAAGCGCAAAATTTAGGGAAGACCGACAAAGAAAAGAAGCTAGTGAAAAAATTAATTCGGTTTCTACCCAAGAGATTCAAAGCAAAGAAGTTTGCAACGGAAATTGCAATGGATACCGACACCACAAGCTTTGTAGAAGTAGTTGGAATTCTATCAACACATGAGATGAGTCTAGAGCATGACAATGAATTGAAGAGCAAAGGAATTTCTTTGCAGGTAACTAATGATTCAATTCGTTTGAATTCACTAGAATAAAGCGTGGCATGGATGGCAAAGGCTTTTAGAAAGCTCATGAAGAAAAAGAAATATGAAAGCAGAAAATTTCAATCTTTAATGAAAGAAGGATAACATCAATCCAATGTCATGAGTGCAAAGGTTTCGGTCACTTTAAAGCAGAATGTCTAAACTCACAAAAGAGGGAAGCAATGCTGAAGAACCTTATGGAAATTCAGTGTTTCGAATGCAAAGGATCTGGACATACCAAGGCAAAATGTGGAAAGAAAAAAGAGAAATCTTATATAACATGGGATGAATCTGAAATTGAGGATGAAGATGAAGAAGACATGACAAACTTCGCGACATTCCTTGGAGAAAAGTCAACGTCCGACAATGACAGTGATGATAACTTGACTATTGAGACGTTGTATGAATCTTGGAAGAAGATCAACAAGGACAACATTGAGTTGGTCAAGGAAAACATGCAACTTGGAGAACATCTAAAAAATTAAGTCCAGAAGTGGTGTTGATCATACATCAACTTGAGGAGACACAAAAGCAGTTATGAATGCTCAACAATCGGAAGACATCATCTTTTAACCATTGGAAAAACATATAAGCAACATTACAAACTTGGCTTTATGAGAGGAGCTGCAAATAAAGGGGTAATTGCTGAAAAGAAAGTAACTTTTGTTACTCGAGGACTTCTGGAGGATGTAACTATAGTTTCTCTCAAGAAAATTGCAGCACTAATCGCATAATCCAAGGAAAATACATCAAAGCGAATTGTTGCACACACTGTTTAAACTACGGAGAAACGAAAGACAAATGTAATACAATCTAAGCAGACTGCAGTTCAAACAAAGGAAACTGTAGTTAAGAAAGTCTCCACAGTCTTGAAGAAAAAACCTGTTATTCATGTGAAAAAATGGGACATCTTTGGAGATGATGTTCTTATTATAGTAAGAGACAATTTAAAGGAAGATACCCAAAACCTAAAACAATAAAAGATCTGTTTTCTTAATACACTGCAAACAAAAGTGGACACATGACTTTCAGATATGGCGGTAAAGGGAGAATCATGAGAAAATGATTACTTAATGCAGATGGACAACCACAATTGGAAGATGTCTACTTCGTGAAAAGGCTGAAAGAAAATCTTATCAGCATCAACCAGTTGTGTGATAACGGTTTTCATGTACAGTTTTCAAGAGATAACTGTCATGTGTTTAATACTAATGAGAATTGTGTTTTTGACAAGAATAAGAGGAAGAAATAATTGCTATGCATGGAGAAAAGGACAAAAATGTTTTAAAAAATGAATGGTGAACTCAATATATGACATCAACAGCTTGATGTTATTAAAAGAACAAGGAAAGCATTACATGCACTTTCGTGGCTCATTCTGATAATACAAACACAGTAAATTTGTCAAATAATCTTGTACAACATTCTAAGACCAGCCACATTGAGATAAGATGTCATTTTCTTAGAGAACAAGTAGAGAAGAAACAACTAGAGGTAGACTACGTACCTACTGAGCGTCAACTAGCGAACATACTCATTAAAACAATGGATATGAACAAATTTATATGTTTAAGAAAATTTCTTGAGGTTTGTGAACTATGAGCTCTCTACTTGTTAAGGCAATCTGAAGGAGAATGAAAAGTTCACATGACATGTGAAAAGAATGAAATATACTGAGTGAATTTCTAATCTTCAAGTGCGTTTGAATCTCTTTATTGTACAACTGATAGTTTTTGAAATGCAGTTCAACATGCGTAAGGTAAAGGAAAAAAATCTATGAAAAATATGTGTTAATTAGTATTCCTACACTCCGCTGTCAACCTAAAAAATGAAAATCTTGAATTTACATTTTATTGACATGAGTGTACAACTCGAGTCTAAGTGGTGGGACAATAGATCAATTTCGACGTCCTAAAGGTACATGATAATAACATGTCTACTCCGCTATAATACACATCATATGAGTATACCCAATGACATAACCTGGATCTAAGTGGTGGGATTAGGTGTAAAAAATTCAGACGTCCTAGAAGTATGGAATACTAACAATAGAAAAAAAAAAGATGATAATTTAGTAAAGTGAAATAAAAAGTTTTGGATCACTTAAGAGAAAAACAACTGTACTATCAAGAGATTCTGGTACACTTGATTATTTATGGGATCTTGTATATATATTTAGTCAAATACAATTGAAGTGATGATATTTGTTTTTCGAAAAAAATTCTGATGATAGTTGAGCTCATAAAGTAAATAAAATGATGAACTACTAAAATCTAATTAAATGTTTTTAAAGGTTTGTAAGTCTCTTATGCTTGGTTCATATCTATTTGATTTCTTAGTAAGTGAGTAGGGTTGTGTGGTAGTCTGAGAAGTTGTGAATTGGGGTCACTATGTAAGGATTTTTGGGCATTCTGATTTTTGTTTAGTGTGAACCCTAATTGTGCTCAAAGAGAAGCGAAAAACTTATAATCTCTACCAAAAAGAAAATTCTTCAAAGATGATAGGAAAATGGAAAACGAGAGTACATAAAAAAGAGAGACAATCAACAAAGAAGATAGTATTGCGACAAAGAACAAGGTGGAAGAACAATCATGCACATATGGAAGAAAGTGCATACTAAGACCCTTCGTCGTACTATATTATCTTCTCTCTCTTGTTTTGAGTAACCTTGTGCATTATTATTCTAATATTTTTTATTTATGCTCAACAAAATAGGATAGAAAATGACAAAGGAAAATGAAAAATGGTAGATGGTTATACATTTGCAACGACAACACTGTTGAAAAGGACTTGACATATTAATGTTGTTATGTTGATTTGTTTTGTGTTGACTTTTCTGTTTGATTTTAAACCTTTTATGCTAATTCTATCGTTGGTTTTAAGACTAAAATGAATGCTTATGGTTTCTAAATTTGAATATTGTGTTCAAGCATAAAGTAAAAAAGGAAAAGATTGTTAGAATTTAATGATTAAGTCAACAAACACAAGGATTAAATCAAGCAAGCACAAGGATTAACAAGAACTTTGAACAATCAACAACATAACAACTTTGATATATTCTCTAGGAAGTCAAACAATAACCTTTAAGAGAATAGACCACCTATAAAATAAGTAAACAAACAACAAGATAGATATGTTGGAAGGTCTATATAAAGGAGAGGAGGACAAAATCAAGAGGCACAACTCGAGATAACAAGAAAGCATAGAGCATACATACAATACACATAAAGCAAATGAGTTGAGCATACATAAGTGTTCACACTACTAGGAAATCATCATTTCAGGATGGTAATATCCATCCTTAATCCCTCCTCAACTCTGTTTGGGGACGATTTAGAGACGAAGATAAGCGGTCAGCAAACAAGCGTTGGTAAATTAATATCTTTTGCAAATCTAAACGATATATTAAATCTACAACTACAAACTACAATGATCGTCCGCAAATAGACAAGAAAGGTGACAAAAATCTGATGGAATTATCGTTGGTAAAACTTCGGAAAAATTGCAGACGGATAGACGATCGTCCATAAAATTGCGGACGGTTGCAAACCATTCGTAAAACATAACGATGCGTCGCGGACTATCCAAAACTTTTCCAGACAAACTGAGTTGTGCGCGAATTTGCAGACACATAGACGACCATATCTAAATTTGTGGACGGATTTATGCATCCAAAAATGTTCTAGACGCGTCGCGACCCATTGTTACATTTTGCGGACGGACGATAGTCATCCGCAAATTTACGGACGATTGTCTATCCGTCCTATTTTCCGAAAAAAATTTAAAATTACGATTTAAACTTATAAAATATTATAAATAATATTAATTTAATGTTGTTACAAATAATAAATATATACATGCTTTACAAATTCAACGATAGCATTTTAGAATTCTCATCATCGGTGTCGTCTTTCTCGCATGCATCCCAGTCAATTACAGGTAATTTTGCCTTCAACATGCACATCAATCGTTAATGTTGTCATTACCATTTTTATTGCGAATCAAGCAATTGCCTCATGATATTTCCCCTTTTGTGATCCGTCGCTTTCGTTTTACCTTTGAAGGAAGTTGATGTTGTGATGTCATTTCTCTAAGTCAAAAAATACGACATTTATAAAACTTGTTGTAAAACAAATAATTAAATTCAATATAAGAAATGTAAATTAAAACTTAATAAATTTACCTTGAGATACAACTCGTTGTATTTTTCTTGGCTAAGAGAAGGTTGTGACTTGTCTTCTCTTGGCGGAATCTGTGACACTCGTTCCGATATTATGTTCTCAACATCATCATGAACCCTTTTTGCTAAGGCATCTACCCACGAACTATCAAACTTTTTAATATGCATACATTCAAATAATTCTATGTATGATGGTTCAAATCCATTCTCTTGTGCTTAAAACAAATTACAAATATATATTTTAAAATATTATGAAAAATTACAATTTTATAAATTCTTAAACAATTTTGAAATCTTACCATTTGTTCATAAACTTCCACAAACAAACGAGATTGACTTGCTCGCTTGATTCTTTGCTTAAATCAAAGATCATCTGAATAATATTTGCTCGCACATTTGATCCCAAGAATTTTTAGCCATCCTAACGATTTTTCCTTTCTTCTCTCGATCTTTTTAACATCGTTGACGAGAGCTTTCAAACGAATTCTCGCAATCCATTTAAATTCAAACTTTACTAGTCCGATGATTTTAAGATACCAATAATGTTTTTGCTAAGAACATTAAATTATTAATTTATTCATACCATTTTTGAATTTAATGAATATAAATATTATTAAAAACATATCACAAAGGATCTCCACCACTGTTCCTTAATATCAGGATCGGTCCTCGTCCAATTATAACATGGATGATCGTAATCAACTTTCGTTGTCTTTGTTATAGGACGAGAAAGTTGATCATAACCAAAACTACAAATCAAAATTAAGTTAGATTAACATATAATTAACTATTTATAAATTTACATTTAAATTCAACGATACATACAATTGTGCGTTGTTTTCACGATTCGGGCCTAAGCGAGGAAGTTTACATCTTTCCTCATCCATTAATAATAATTCTTCCACCGTTGGTTTGTGATGTATCTGAGACATCGTTAGCTAGTGATGTATCTGAGACATCGTTTCTCCGACCAGTGGCAGCATTGATTGATAATATGGAAGCGACATATATTGTGTCGATCCAACGTTCCGAAATAGAGTCGGATTCATCAAATCAGAAAATCCCGATTCGGATTGTCGTGTTTGTCGCGAAAATAACCATTAGAACATTCCTTCGAGTTTGAATGGGTTCTCAAACTACCGTATCTTCTAATGCGACGAAATATACTAAATTTTAAAATTAAATTAGAAATATTAAAATCGTTTTCGAGTTAAGTTTTCGATTCACTAAGTCTAGGGGTGTAAAATGAGATGCCGGCTCGCGAGCCAACTCTAGCTCGGACCATATTTGAGCGAGTCGAGCTGGATATTTTCTAGCTCGTTTAAAAAACGAGCTGACGAGCTGAGCCCAAAACGAGTCTGAACTTAGAGAGCTGGCTCGCGAGCTGACGAGCTGACTCACGAGCTGAAAAAATCATGTACAAAAATAAAATATTTTCTTTTTTCTTGTATATCATATATAATATTGCATTTAATAAAACATAATATATTGTTTAAACATAGTATACTATTATAATATATTTTTCCTTTTTCTAATAATTGATATAACAAAATAAAGAAACATTTTAGTAAAGTTACAAGCGGTCGAATTTAGTACGATGATATTTTATACTTTTTATTCATTGATATAAAAAGAAACATTTTAGTAAAGTTACAAGCGGTCGAATTTAGTACGATGATATTTTATACTTTTTATTCGAGAAGGTTATTTTTTATTTAGTATAATGATATTTTATAACATTATGTATGAATTAATGTTTCATATTTTCGATATTTTATTTGGTTCGTTTGATATGTTTATCATATATGATATTACAACTAATTCAAAATAATTAAATAGTCTAGCTCGCGAGCCAGCTCGTTTTTTGGCGAGCTAGAGGCGAGCCGAACTGAGCTGAGATTTTCCAGCTCGTTTAAAAAACGAGCAGAAGGCGAGCTGAGTCGAGCTGAGCCGAACCAGCTCATTTTACACCCCTAACTAAGTCTTTTTATATACAATAAGACTTATAATCGATAATAACAAAGATCCCAACTCTCTCTGTAGAAAACGGTGGACACATCTCACTAATTCTTCCATACTGATGCCAATTAATCTACGATCTACAAATTTCATTTATAAACTTTGAGTTTCCTGATTAGAAAGGTTAACCGGAAAAAAATATAATTTTGACAAGAAAACTACTCTACTAACGGATAATTCATAATCATCCATTAACTAGAACATAATTTTTTAAACTTTCTTCAATCGATGTCTATATTTGGTAAATTTGTTTCGTCTCTCACATATTTTGGTCTGATTATTACCTTTATCACTTATCATACATGTAATTAGTGTTTCCCCAAATCAAAATTTCAATCAAAATACCTTAAGAATCAATCATCTACTAAACCCTCGATTTTTCCATTAGCAAAAATAATCCTATAACTCGACACCAATTACCTATATGACAAAAATTCTGAACATAAAAATGTACCTATATGATGACAAGATAGACGGCTCGACAGAGAAAGACGACTGGCTCGGCACGAAAGTACGAATAGATTGTTGACGATTGATCTCGAGATGCGCATAGACATACGACATAATCTGTCTGCAATCCATTCCTCAAATTTGATTGGCCATCACTTGGATAAGATAATATATAGTTTAAGTTAATTAATAAATTTAACTAGTTCTTCTCGTTTTTTTACCATATATATGGCTCAGATGCGATATTTGGAGTTTTTAATATTTGTTTTGTTATGTTCTTGAATTATAACTTGTACTCCTAGTTGAAGAAATATGATATACACATTGAATAATATTAACTCGTTAACTCGTCGTATTCTTCGTTTTCAACCATTTATTTTTGTATTAGATAATGAATATAAGATTGTATGTATAAATTTAAAAAGTAAATCTAGAAACAATTCTTTTATTATTTTCAACATTTGATAACCAAGTTAACATAAATCATCTTCAGAGTCACGTAATTATTCTGTCTATTCTTGTGTTTTTGAATTTGATTCAAATTATTCTTCTTTTTCTTTTATCCCTTCATAAAGATCATCTTCATTTGTTTCGATGTCTTTTATTTCATCATGTACAAGTTCTTCAATAGTAACTTCATCAAAAGAAACAATCTCAGTGGTTTGTAATTGTATTGTCATATATTGCTCTTCTGTGTTGTCGATAAATTTACCCTTTGGAATTATCTTCATTGCGACACACCAACCAGAAGATCGTCTGGTCTATGGATATGAAATGTAAAAAACTTGATCGGCTTGTGATGCAAGAATAAAAGACTCGTATTTTGTATATTTTTCGTGTTTAGTTAACATCTACAATGCATAACTTGTTTGTTCTTGTTCCACGACCGATTATTGGATCGAACCAATCATATCGAAATAACACCACTCTTATGTCGACGTAATCTACAAAGTGTCAAATATAAGTCAATATAATATTAATGTCTTACGAGATACGGATAATGGAGTTTTATAGTAGTGATAAAACATGGATATTCCAATTGCAAAATTTCTTTCAAGATCCTATAAAATTCTGGTTCATTGGTCGATTCACAATAACTTTCACGTTTCACACATACACCATAGTTTATAGTTGACTTTAATTTCCCATGTTTGTAAGTGTGAAAGTTGTAACCACGTGTAACAGACATTATCCAACTCGTAACTTGTACAATCGATTCTTTAACAAGATCTCGAGCCACAATAGGTGATTGTCCATCGTCGGAAAAACGTCAGAATATTATATTAAGTAATTTATACATAGTTCTATTAAAAAAATAATTTACTTACATATTGTTTGATCCATGTGGAGAAATCTCTTTATTTAAGTTCTTGGAGTTGAGATTCATTTACTTACACAATTGAATTAAATTACATAGTCATAGTATGTTACCTTACAAAAGGCGTTAGATATTCACAGTTGAGTACACCATATGTATGAGCGATGTGGAGATCTCGTTGTGATAGTCATACAACTTTTACCTTACCAGCAGTTCGACCAATTTTGTAAAATATATATGGAATATCGGGTACTTAATATGAAAATACCACACCACCATTAAAATATATGCCTATATTCGTACTTCGCGTTTGGACATGTGACTCGAAGTAGTAAAAAATGAAGAACGATATTTCTTCATTTACGTATTTTTCCAAAATTGGACTCTTTGGATAAGCTTTTTGTTTGTTCTTTTTCTTTAAATGAAACATAAATTTCTCAAATGCATATATCCAACAAAATTGTATGGTAGATGAACTATGTTACTTTCCAATCTAAGAACTACATCTACACTTAAAATTTTCACAGATAAATCTAAAAAAAAAATATGTCAATACCTGAAACATGAAACTATTAGTATATTTAAATTATTAATCATTAATTTTTAAAAAATCAATCATACCTCCAATTGGTTCGTGTGCATGTTTGTTTAGTAATTTAGAAAAAACATTTGGGAAATAGGCTTTGCATGAATACATGACAATCATGACTTTTTATCCCTGGTAACTTTTCTTCATGAATATCGACGCACCTTCCGACGTTAGACGCATAACCATGAGGAATTTGCACGTCTTCTTTCAACCAGTTCAACAATTTATGTTTCTCCTCATTCAACAATCTGAATATCGAAAGTTGAGCTTTACCGTCATCAGTTATATGTAACTCCTTCCGTGAGCAATACTCTTCTAGATCCTTGTGTGATTTAATATTACCTTTCATCTTTCCTACGATATTCAGTACTGTGTTAATGATATTATAAAAATTATTGTCTATATGCATGACATCAAGATTATGTTGAAGCTTTAAATTTTTCCAATACAGTAGATCCCAAAATATGCTCTTCTTGTACCAATTATGAGTAATACCGTAACAACCAATTCTCGGATGATTCCCTCGCAATCTATACTCCTAGGAACACCCAAAGCAAAAAATTGTTCATATAAAATCTCTTCACCGGTCAAAACTAGAGGAAGAGATTTCCGCACATCTATATTCCTTTTAAAATTTTTCTTATTACGCTATCATGTACCATCAAAAAGAAGAAATCGATGATGCAAATCAAACCAACTCGTCTTTCGTCCATTTCAAGTAAAAAAATCATATGTTTCATCCATGCAATACGGAAAAACCAATCGACCATGCATTGTTGATCACTACATTTCGTACATAATTTATAAGCCATATTATGACTGATTTTGATTATCGTTGTGACATTTTAGGTGTGATTATGTATTAGTTTTACTTATTTCTTTTGTTGTTGTGTTTGTAGGATTTAATAAGTGAGAATTGGAGTAACACAGGATGAGAAACAATGAAGAAGCGAATGACAAACAAGACCATTTTCCCCAATTTCTTCCACAAATTATCCATTGACCAATGTAAGATCACTCTCATAAATATCTCCATAATATCTAAAATTACCCCTACCTAGAATGGACATAAATGTACGAGCACCAAGTATGAGAACCAAGAATGAACATCAAAGTATGAGCACCAAGCATGGGAACCAAGAATGGATATCAAAGTATGGGCACCGAGCATGGGAATATGGGCATCAAAGTATGAGAACCAAGCATGGGCACCATAGTATGGGCAAAAAGTACGGATAGTGGAGCACTAAGTCATTTCAATAATGTATTTTATTTCTTTAAGGTGTGGAGACTTTTCTATATAAGGAGCTCCAAACCTCATTTGTAAGACACACAAGTTTTGAGCGAAATACATTTGAGAGTCCGGAATTAATAGTTCTTAGCCATTAGAGAGAGCTACAATACTCGGATAAACGAAGAAAAACTCAAGACGGGTCCTGAATCCCGATCTCCCGGTTATTCGCTCTCCTTTCTTTGTTTTATCTCATGTTTTCTATCTTTTACATGATTTTTGTTATAGACTTTATGTGCGAGTAGTTGCATTGTTCGAGGGAGGAGATGGGACAAACCCTAGAGGATCCTTGAATCCACGAAAATACTATTAACAAGAAGTGAAATGTTCCGTTTGCTATTTTAATTCCCTATATGTGTTCTTCATGTGGTATATGTTTACCTTGATCAAATAGATATATATGTTAGGGTTTTGAGAGATGAACTGAGAGGTGAATATTAATCCCTGATAAACAGGTTTAGAACAATTGGAATTGGATCACGAAAGTAGAACAATTTCGATTGAGGGTTAAAACAAATGAATCATAGAGTTTAAGGTATAAATTGGTAGATCAACCACAAAAGTAGGGGATTTGCTTGTTTATGCACGTGTTCTTCGCCTTGAAAGAGGTTTTTAGACATATTAGGATTGTTCGCCTTTAAAGTGTTGTAGAGTATGCATGATTGTTAGTAGTTGAACTGTGATTCTTGGATTGCCTAGTGGTGAAACTGGTTCCCTAAAGCGTTTGTCTAATTGCTTGAACTCTGTTTTAATCGCTTATTTTCTCATATCTATCCAACTATCATTATCATTTTCTTAATCATCCTAGACTATTTAGGTTTGATTTGTGTTGCATAGTCCTTGTGGGATCGATACCTATATTATACTAGACATGTGTCGTGCACTTGCGGATTGGTTTAGGTTTTTAACTTGAGCGCATTAGTCGTCCATCCTGATAATATAACATAAGCTAGAAATCACTTATTGTCTACATAAGAGCACCGCGTAATATAAAATTTTATCACCTCGAGATGTCGTACGCTTGAATTTCCTTTCATAATTCTTTTAATTTATCAATCAATGGTTAAAGAATATATTCAAACTTCTTTTAGGATGATTAGGCTCGAGAATCAATATTATTAAAAAAAACTTTCTTTTCATGCACATATCAGGTGGTAAATTGTATAATGTCATAATAACTAGCTACAACGAATAATTCCTCTTAGACATCCCAAATATATTAGAACATCTGTGCAAAGGCCTAATAAATATTTCGACTCTCAGCTGCATGATATACCTTGTTAAAATATTTTCACGCTTCACCATTTGAGGAATGACACAACTTTTCCTTTACAATTGAATGCTCAGCATGTCATCTCATGTCGCTTGCGGTCTTCTCAGATTGATACAATCTTTTGATTTTATCTATAATAAGTAAATACCACATACGACGATATGAACCAATTTTCTATTCTTTGTCAAATAAAACCAGTATTTTCCATAAAATAGACAGTTATTCAAATCCGATGTCTCTTTTTAAAAATCATGCAATTGTCTTAACAAATATCAATCTTTTGATATGACAATAAACCTAGTGATTTCATCATCTTTTTTGTCTCATAATATGACTACTGCATTGTTATCTTCACGCAAATAATCTCTTACTACTTGCGATATAGAATCCATGCAATTCTCAGAAAGATCATTTTCTGTCTTCAAATTCATCAAACGTGCAGATATAGACATATTTTTTAAATTTTTTTAAGTTTTTAAAATTTTATTTTCTAAAAAATTTTAAAAATTAAAATAAAGTTATTAAAAATTAAAATGAAAATATATCGAATATTTGTCCGATCAGAAAAAGAGTAAGAGATCGGAAAGAAAGAGTGAACGAATCAGAACGGTGAGAATAAATGCATGAATTGCGATAGAGTTACGAAAATATGAACTAATGGATTGCATGGATAAAAACCATCAAAATTAATCTAATTGAATTTTCACTCGATTAATCCATATAATTTTATTTCCATTTAACAAAAGATCTATATATATTTTAAATAGATTGGATTAACCCAAAATATCCAACCCAAATTGACATCCTGCATTGAACCTACCAAATTGACATAGAACCAGAACTTGGTTGCACCCAACCTTAACTCCACCCCCGCTCTAATGGCAGTCATCTCGGTCAGGCACTCCTAACTTCGTCAGTGGTGATCTTTGTTTGTTTCGTTGATGGTGATGCTTTTCTGATTTTTCCCATTGCCCCCTATTTTTTTAGAGAGATGACGAGGGATTTCAAAAAGTTATTCTTAAACTTCTATAAAATTTTAAACTTTGCCACATTTAAAATTGAATGGTTATAATTGCGTCACGTCGGTAAATCTATTGATCTAATGGATAAATGGTGCCAAGTAAACATGTGTGTTTACGTTAGTTTGGTTATATATATTTTGCAATAAGTTCTATAAATACTATAAATATTTTTATATCCATCTTGTGCTTTTATTATTATCATATTCTAATAATTTCAACGAAATAATTTGATTTGTTGATAAATTAAAAATAATATAAATTTATAATCTGCCATCTTAAATACATATAATTTTATTGAAATTATTCCATTCATATAATTTATATATTAATATATACCCATAGTAGACTATATTAAACAATATATATTTATTGCTACTTTTAATAAATTTTTAAAAATTAATAAAATTCTAAAGTAGATTGTGTATATTGTCAATTTTATTTATATCTTAACCTAATATAAATAAGAAAAAAAACTTTCCAGGAGTATTTATTTTATTTATAAGAAAAATGGAATTTGAGATTGGAAAAAAAAAAAACAGATAACAAAAAAACGTTAAGTTGTGTTGTGAAAGAAAAGCCATCACGTAGACCAGATCTTTTTATCATCTCCTTAAATCTTGACAACACTCTTGTCTTCCTCCTCTAACCTTCGTCTTCTTCTTCTTCGCTCTGTAAATCTCAAGATCTCCATTAAAATTGTCAAATTATATTAACGATAAAGCAAACAGAACACAAAAGGTAGAGAGAGAAACTCCCGTAACACAGCGCACACATCCTTCAATTATTCATTTCTGCTTTTTTTTTTGTTGCCTGTTAATTTTTTCTCCATTTTATTTCAAGCTCTTCATTGCCCCTTAAAGTCTCTTTGCTTATCTATATCTCTTTCTCTTCCTCAGTGCCACCCGAAGATCCATCGGGCAGGTACTTTCTCTCTCCCTCGCTCATTCGATCGATTGATCGATGGATGTGTTTGGAACATTTGATTTAGATCTCTGTTTGTCCTGACGTTTATCCATCTGGGTCGGTCTTGAACTCTTCTAATTGTATTGATGTTTGGTTTTTCCCCTAATAAAGCGTTTGATCCCGTTGAAATTATGTCTATGCGTGAATTGAATGAATCTCTGTTGATAATTGTTTGGATTACTGGGAATCCCACATGTTTGATTTTTGCGTTTATTAATGGTGGTAGAGCCTTAGCTCGTCAACGGAGAACACTGTTGACTGATGATTTTTCCCTGATTTATAGGCGCATACGGGATTCCAGTAATTTTGTTGATCCTGGGTTTTCACAATTCGGTTCCCAGAAAGGCAAAAGATTGTTGCCTTAGGTTCTTTTAGTATTCATGATGTTCAGAGTTGGACCACTGCTTCGTATATTACAGTTATGCATTGGAAATAGGTGTTTTGTGTTTGAGATCCTTCCTGGAAGTTGGATCAGATAAAAACCATTCGTTAAAATTTTATTCTGGTAGCATTTGGTGGCCATTTAATGTCATCAGATCCTATTCATGGAAGGAGTAAAGATTGGTATATTCCTGCGAGAGGTTTGACTTAAGTTAAGGCCTTTCTTCTGTTAAAGTTTATGGGTAAAACTAAGTAAGCTCACTGGCTGTGAAAACTCTCATTAAGTTTGGAATTCTAGTAAACTAGTATCCTACCGTGATGCTTGCCAAGTTATCCGGACATTGTTCTGGATTTATTAAGGAGGATATCTCATTGGTGTGCTGGTGTATTTATGTAACTGAATCATGATCAGTGCTCCCCCTAAAATTGACCATTTTTGAAGTTTGCAACTGCAAATGCTATTGAGCATTTGTCATCAAGGATTCAGGAAGCTTTCCATCCTACAACTGTTGGGTGGGCTTCAGGGTGTTGTTTGTATCCAGTGATGCTGTCAGTGTCCTTTTGTGACTTTTACATATCATGTTGGGTTTTTTCTTTTTATTCATCGTGAGTCATCGAAATTATGTAGCCATCCATTCAAAAATTTAGTGTGGCTTGCATTTGGAAGGACCATCCAAGATTATGTTGCTAGTTTATCTTTCTACAGAGTCTCCTCTTTGCCCCACTTTCCTTGAACTTCGTTTGTTCAACATCCAAGATATTGACCATCCTCGTTCTATGTTCTTTGTACTATCTGTTTGCTGAAGTTTCAGCTGATAAAATAATGTTGGAGAGTTTATCTTTGTTATTTTTTGGCCTTGCATATGTTTTGAATGCTAACTTCCATACATCACAAAACAGGTTCTCGGCGTGCATATTGTATATTATTACTGGAAGGGAAAAGACAGGTCACTTTATACAAAATGTCTGCATCAACAAAGGTCTTGGATCCTGCATTTCAAGGAGTTGGACAGAAACCGTATCCTTCAACATGACCCCTTTTAGTTACATTTTATGCCTCACTCTTTTTATTTTTTGGTTATCGTGAATTTTTGGTTCGCTATCTGAGGTCGCTGAACTTAACTTCTCGTAGTGGAACTGAAATCTGGAGAATCGAGAATTTTCAGCCAGTTCCGCTGCCAAAGTCTGAACATGGAAAGTTCTACATGGGAGATTGTTACATTGTATTGCAGGTCTATAAAGTTTTATATATACTCATCAAGAAATATATTCTTAGATAACCTTGCTATTGGCTCTTACAATAGAGAGGAACATGGCTCCTCCATTATGTTCATAGGCATGCTCCTTATCGGCATTTTGTTAAATTTATATTTTATTTCTGCAGACAACACAAAATAAGGGGGGTGCTTATCAGTATGACATACACTTCTGGATTGGGAAAGATACAAGTCAGGTATCTAATTTTGATTTTTACCATAAAATATGCTTTGCTTTGATTATCTGAAAGAAAGATACATGGGAAACTGTGTCATGCTATTTGATATTGATGATTTCAGGATGAATCTGGAACAGCAGCAGTTAAAACAGTTGAGCTCGATGCCGCCCTTGGAGGGCGTGCTGTTCAACACAGGGAAATTCAGGGTCATGAATCTGACAAATTTTTGTCTTACTTCAAGCCATGCATTATACCATTAGAGGGAGGTGTTGCGTCTGGATTTAGAAAGCCTGAAGAAGAAGAGTTTGAAACCCGGTTGTATACCTGCAAAGGAAAACGTGCAATCCGATTGAAGCAGGTTTTGCTTTTTGTTACATGATGGAGTTAATTGTAGTCTTCCCACTAGAACAGTGTATAACGTACACACAATTCTGTGTTTGCTTTTGTAGGTTCCTTTTGCCCGCGCATCATTGAATCATGATGATGTATTTATCTTGGACACAAAGGAGAAGATCTATCAATTTAATGGTGCAAATTCCAACATTCAGGAGAGAGCTAAAGCTTTGGAAGTTGTTCAATATTTGAAAGACAAGTATCATGAAGGCACATGCGATGTTGCTATTGTTGGTAAGCGCGTGGCTGTCACATATTCAATTATGATAAACCCATCCTCTTCCTTCTTTTTCCATCCCAGTGAATAAAAATTCCATTTGAATGCTCAAAGGTTTGGTCTTTTGTGTTGGCATGATTTATTTTTCTCGGGAGATTGCTTAAAGCGCAGAACTCATGTATGTGTGGTAATTTCTTCGTGCAATAGATGATGGAAAACTAGATACAGAATCAGACTCTGGTGAGTTCTGGGTCCTTTTTGGTGGGTTTGCTCCAATTGGAAGGAAAGTTGCCAGTGAGGATGACATCATCCCTGAGACAACTCCACCCAAGCTTTATAGGTACCATTTTCCTTTTAATGCGTCCCCATTCTGTATGTGATATTGAAATGGTTGCTACTGTAAAACACTGTATATATGCCACTCAGATGCCTATGTATCCTGCAGTAATATCAGGTCTTTGTTTTGCCTAACTTAAGCTGCAGCTGCTGATGGGAGTGTCGGTTTATTATTGTTGTTCTTATAGTATTGCTGATGGTCAGTTGGAATCTATAGAGGGTGATCTATCCAAGTCCTTGCTGGAAAACAATAAATGCTACCTTTTGGACTGTGGTGCTGAGGTATTTGTTTGGGTTGGCCGCGTTACTCAAGTGGAGGAGAGAAAGGCTGCTAACCAAGCTGCTGAGGTAAAAAAGGATCTTCTGATTTATTTTCCCCTTTATATTTGAGCACAGGTTGTCATTTTTTACCTTCATCTCCAGGATTTTCTTGCTGGTGAAAATAGGCCTAAGGCGACACGTGTAACCCGTGTTATCCAAGGTTATGAGCCCCATTCTTTCAAGTCTAATTTTGACTCTTGGCCATCAGGCTCTGCAATTCCTGGTAATGAAGAAGGACGGGGAAAAGTCGCCGGTACAAGATCTCTTTGACTTTCATTCATCAACATTGAAATAGTTGCGGTGATCTAGTATCAACTTAATATGTTACTTTATTACTATCTAGCTCTACTGAAGCAGCAAGGTGTTGGGCTTAAGGGTGTTTCCAAAAGCACCCCAGTGAATGAGGATATTCCACCTCTGCTTGAAGGAGGTGGAAAGTTAGAGGTCTGTTTTTGTTAGACTTGTTAAGACCTTTAACATCTGCATCTGGCGATGGGTGTATTCATCCAAATATTAATTTTATTTTATGTATTAGGTTTGGTGTGTCGATGGTAAAGCCAAAATTCCTTTAGCCAAAGAAGATGTTGGCAAATTTTATTCTGGGGACTGCTATTTGGTCCTTTATACCTATCATGCTGGTGATAGGAAAGACGGCTATTTCTTGTGCTGTTGGTTTGGAAAGCAAAGCATTCAGGTAAATTACTTTTAGCACAAATCATCTATGTGCATCTCTGATACAGATACTGAAAAAAATCCTCGATTTCATTTGGTTCAATATTGTGTTAGTTTTTCTGCTTATAACTGTAGGTACAATGTTAGACATTTACCTATCAAATAGGCTAGTATCATCGAGCATCTTTCTGGTTTTACCATGGATATTTAAGCTCCAAACTTGGTTGTTTGAAGGTTATTCATATTCGATTCGACTGTTAAGAGTAAGCAGCAAGATGTTGCAACATATTTGTTGCTATATGATTCATTATCATGAACACAGTAGTTTCAAAATTTAAAATGTTGTAGGGCCTTTTAGTGGTAGAATTGCTCCCTATGTTTACTTTTTCAGTATGTACATTGTAGATATTCTTGGCTTATACACGTTTTGATGGAAAACAATTTTTTCCTGCATACATCCTGAACATGCCTATCCTTTTACCACCAAAACTTTCGCATCAAATATGCTTTCTCTTTTTCTAAATCAGGAGGACCAAGAAACAGCAATTTATTTGGCAAATACAATCTTCAACTCGTTAAAGGGAAGAGCAGTGCAGGTACCATGTTTTGTCATCATTAGCAATGGCAAGTAGTACTTGTAAGATTTTTGAATAACACAAACTTCTTGCAGTGCCGTATATATGAGGGTAAAGAGCCTCCACAGTTTGTCGCCCTTTTTCAGCCTATGGTGGTTCTTAAGGTATTTCAATCCTATCTTATGACTTAATGCCATTTGATTATGTTTTATAAGACAAATTATGGGTGGCTTAATATGGTTATACGAACTGTTAGGGAGGTTTGAGCTCCGGTTACAAGAAATGTGTGGCAGAAAAAAGTTCACCAGATGAAACCTACACTCCCGAATCGATCGCGCTTATTCAAGTGTCTGGAACCGGTGTTCACAATAATAAGGCATTGCAAGTTGAAGCGGTACTTTTATACACTTTTTCTGCTGTTCCATTATTAAAATTTGGGTCTTTATTCTTGAAATACTAACATTTGACAAGAAATCTTTAGGGGAAATCCCATAATAATTCTTGAAACTGACCATAATACATTAATTAACCTGCTCATTCCAAAATAGTGCATATTTATTCTTGCATTAATGGTGTTAAATGTGTCTGATTTTTTGTTTAGGTGGCAACATCTTTGAACTCTAATGAGTGCTTCCTTCTGCAATCTGGTTCTTCCATGTTCCTTTGGCATGGAAATCAAAGTACGCATGAGCAGCAGCTACTGGCTGCTAAAGTTGCTGAATACTTAAAGGTAGTGCCCAATTGTGTTGGCTTGGTTTTAGTGTAGTTGAAGCTGTCCAGAGTAGATGCTGTATATTTCACAATCGTTTTTTTCCTTTCAATTTTGTTCTTGTTATTGTATTTAAGCAAGCTAATTATTTTCAAGATGGTCAATCTTAATGTTTTCTTTCTTGCTAAGTCAGCCTGGGGTTACTATCAAGCATGCCAAAGAAGGCACAGAGAGCTCATCCTTTTGGTTTGCGCTTGGGGGTAAACAGAACTTTACCAGCAAGAAGGCTCCCTCTGAGCCTATTAGGGAGCCTCACCTGTTCTCCATCTTGTTCAACAAAGGTGGTTATTCCAATTCGCGAATTTAATGAGATCATTTCGGTTTTTGCTCTTGTATACGAGAATAACTATCTAATATGTTTTAGTCTTTCAACTATCGAGGAAACCAAACATTCTAACTCTATCTTCTTCTTTCAAATGTAACGACATGGGTCCCCAGGAAAGTTTCAGGTGAGATTTTACAAACGATTATCTAATTTCGGTTTTGTATAAGTTTTCCGTATGCTCTAACACTAGGCTGCACAGGTTGAGGAGATTCACAACTTTGCTCAAGATGATCTCTTGACTGAGGATATGTATATACTTGACACTCATGCTGAGGTTTTTGTCTGGGTCGGTCAATATGTGGACGCCAAGGAAAAACAAACGGCTTTCGATATTGGCCAGGTCCGTTACTCTTATCAGCTTTTGATTTTTCCTCCTTCGGAATACTGTTTTCTCAATGTATGGTTTATGTGCAGAGATACATAGAAATGGCAGCTTCCTTGGAAGGCTTACCCTTGAAGGTTCCGCTGTACAAAATCACTGAAGGGAATGAACCATGTTTCTTCACGGCTTACTTTTCTTGGGAACCCGCTAAAGCTATTGTAAGTTCTTGTATCGTAGAAACTATGTTTAGGATTTCCTTTTGGTGCTTGTTTGCAAAAGAAAGGCCAGTTAACAATTTAGTTTCGTGAGGGGTTTAAGTTGTCTTCATGTTCTTTGTTTAAACCGGAAAATAAAAGCAACTCATTTGGAAGCAGTGAATTTGCTCTGCCATATTCAATTAAGAAGTTTGGAGTAATGCATTTAACTTATCAAGATGAAGCAGTATATCATCTGAATTGACAGTGTAGAAGCACTGCAGTTATGTCACAAATATTGAGAAATGAGGGTCTAAAACTTTCAGAGAAAGCAAAAGTTTGAATTATTATAAGCAGCGTGTATAATGAACTCTAGTTGTGGCTCCTTTACTTCGACTTGTTTATTATCTTTCCTAGTTTACCTTTCTTTGATGTTTTCCCTCAAATGCAGACACAAGGAAACTCATTCCAGAAGAAGGTGGCATTATTATTTGGTACAAATCAGGTCGTGGAGGTAAATACGTTTCCAAGATGCCAAACCACATCTCTACGTTTTCTGTTTTTTGAGCTTCCCTATTTGGAATTGACTAAAACAAGAATGATGGAAATAGAAAGCACGTTGTTGATGCCAATTATCACCGTGTTGCAGGACAAGTCAAATGGTGGGAACCAAGGAGGACCAAGGCAAAGGGCTGAAGCTCTAGCTGCCTTAACTTCTGCGTTTAATTCTTCCACTGGGAGAGTACCCTCTTCGGTAAATAGTCTAAACTCGGATTCTGCAGTGTCTAACACATTCATTTTGATAGAGCAATTGAAGATATCGATACATTATGAGAATTTCTAGAGGAATAATGGATTTAGATGTTATTTTCCCGTGTTCCTTGGCTGTCTTTTACAGTCCTATTATTTGTCGACTGGTTACTTTCTTAAGCACAGTTATAATGATTAATTGTGGTGGACGTGTTTCCAGGCTTTCCACTTGAATCTTGTCAATTTCTTGCTGCCTGTATTTGTTTCTGATTTTTCTAACATGGAGATCCATCCAACAAATATTTGTACCTCGACAAAGCTAAATCGGATTTAAGTAGACTAATGTTTTGCTTAACATATTAACATGAGCCAAACTTTATGTACGGGAGAAAGTTTAAAGTACCTTCTGCGAATTACATTTTATTGTCAAAGTTATTGTTTCATTTATTAAATTTCGGAATCATGCAGAGCCAGGACAGATCAAATGGAAGTCAAGGGGGGCCGAGACAAAGAGCTGAAGCTTTAGCAGCCCTTTCATCTGCATTTAACTCCTCATCGTCAGCAAAAACTCCTCCACCAAGGCCAGCGGGGATGAGTCAAGGTTCTCAGAGAGCAGCAGCTGTGGCCGCTCTCTCGCAAGTCCTAACCGCAGAATCAAAAAAGAAATCACCCGATACCTCTCCTACCAGAAGATCTACCAGCTCTAATCCTGCGGACGATAGCCCTTCTGGTAATGTCATGAGCTTGTTACTTCATCCATTTGCGAAACAGAGGATGCATCGTGCAATGAATTTATTCTGTCACTTTCAAGTTTTGAAAGTTTGGTAACACCGGGTATGCTCGCATGATCTACAGCTGAAATAGATGCTACTGAAGACATGACTGAGGCCAAGGAAGAAGAGCAAGTCTCACCGGCTGCAGAAGCCAACACTGAGAATTCAGAAGTAAAGCAAGAAACTGAAGAACAGAGTGATTCTTCTGAAAGAGTAGCAATTGGAGCTATCTTCAGCTATGAACAACTGAGGGCCAAATCTGAAACCCCCGTGACTGGAATCGATTTTAAACGAAGAGAGGTGAGCAATTGCGACTTATTTTTCTGCCTTTTGATCATTTCTGCTTAGCACCATAACTTGCTAATATATTATCGAATCGGTTGGTGAACAATTGGTCAGGCTTATCTGTCTGAGGAAGAGTTTCAGACTGTGTTTGGGATGACAATAGAAGCATTCAACAAATTACCAAGGTGGAAGCAAGATTTGCTGAAGAAGAAAGTGGACTTGTTCTAAAAAAACAGAAAAAAAACTTAATTTCAGATTCAATTCACTCAGAGGCTTGTGGTGGTGTCTTCCTCAATCAAAAACAAAAATTCAGAAGTTGATTGATTTTGCCAATGTCCTTCTGCAGGTGTGTTATTGTTTGATTTCATTTGCCCATTTTTCTTCATCTTCACAATTTCTTTCCTCTGTTGTGTTATATATATACACATATATGATCATTATATTTTCCCTCGTGGGTGGGTCTGAGTTTGAGTTTTCATATTCTTACATCTTTGTCATCATCAGATTGTAGTGTGGTAAAAAAGAATTCTTTTGTTTTTATATTTGACTGTAGAGTTTTTTAATATTTGATTAAATACATCTTTTATCGAGTTGGTCTGATATATTTAGTATCCGAATGAAAAAAAAAATGTTTTTTGCACCTTTTTTTCATTGGTTAACTATCCATTTTTGAATCCAATAAATTCACACCATTTATAAATTTTAAAAAGGTTTTCATTGGTTTTTTTTTTCTCTAAATGTGGGAGGACATGTTTGCCATATAAAGAAAAGCATACAAGTGTTTTCTTGGGGTAAATTAATTTGGAAAACATTTTTCAAAGATATAAATGTATGATAAAATGAGATGGAAGTATCAATGTTCACATGCATATATGGACAAAGAATTTATTAAACGTTGAATATGATAGACCTTTTGAATAGTGGTTTAATAATAAAAAATAGCATATATAGGGTCTATCAAATTATTCTAAACCAATAACCTCATATTTAGACTACATTATATTTTTATGATAAATTTAAAATGGGAGCTTGTATACTTGAAAAAAATATATATTATTTTTTTGAATAAGATACAAATTTATATTTTGGCATTCGTTTAAGCTTTATTTTGTATTCAACAAAGAAATACACTTTTGTATAAATTATCCAAAACAATTATATAATTTTTATGGATATATCAATATGAATACAAAATAAGTGTGAATCGATGATTCATGTGGAAAGTTTTATAGAATTAGATGTGTGGTGATATATTTTTAGCCAAAAACGATAACATAATTAAAATATTTATTTTAAAAAATATATATTTTGTTGCAACATTAATTATTTTTTTCTTGTTTTAAGAAGATCACGGATTAACGGTGTTACAAGAAATATCACAAGCTCCTCCCTCTCCTCTTTCATTAACATTAACAAGGTTCCGGTAGACGTCGTTTTTTTAATAAACCAACTTTTTATTTTTTTTATTGGTCAATCCAAACCTATAAAATTGTGATATATATATATATTGGTGATTATGTGTATCCTAATGATCCCTATATGTCATTTAAAAATGTTATCAATTTGATGTATTACTATTTCTCAAATAAATGAATAAAGAGATAACAAATTATCCGTGATATCAAATTAGATTCGAGTAACATCTCCCATCTAATTAAAAAGTTCAATTCTCAAATAATTCAAATTAGATTTCAAATGTTTTATTTTCAAAATCATCTTGTTATTACATAAAAAAGTTATCTTTTTTTATCATTACATTTTATATTATTTTTGGTGAAATGTTAATTATATTTATAATCTTGGTTTTTTACAAAATATCGATAGCCGCCGATATAAATCGGGACTCTAAGTCCTTACAATCCCATGAGAATGAGCAAGTTAGAGAAAATATAAAAGAGACCAAATCACAAAAGATGCAACTTCAGATCACGAGAGAGAGCACTACTCATTGTGCATATACCGAAACTATAATATGAGGAGCGAAGGTTCTTGCCGCCGAGGAAACTTAGATTGCATGGTGGCTAACAAATGGTCACACACTGCTTTGTCGAGTTGTGCACGTAGAGCCTCAGTAGATGTGTGGATTTGCTGGAAGAGACAAATATTTCTTTCACGCCAGATGAGGTATACCGCAGCTTGTAGACCAAACTTCAACAGAGTAGTACGATGCATACATGGTTGTTCTATGGGGATGATCGTCATGCATGCTCCGAGTTCATGTGGAAGAGTCGATGTAAGGGATGTGACCATCGATGACCAAATCTTTCTACTGTGATCACACTCAAAGAAGAGATGTGCATGGGTTTCGTCTTGTTGACCACAAAGGGGACATAAGGAGTCTGTTTAAATACCCCATCGGTGTAGCAGATCTCTAGTTGGAAGGCGACTTTTCACCGCAAACCAAATAATAAAAGCATAACGAGGAATTAATTCTTTGAACCAAATAGTCAACCCAAGGTACCTTTGATTGTTTTTCCCAAATCAATTCCCATGTATTTTTCTTTGAGAAGATTGCTCTGAACTCTGATTGTTGGTGTATCCACTAGAATGTGTTTGGTCCGTCGCTTCCCGTGGAACAGAAATAGATGTTAGGTGTGAATGCAATTGGACCTCTCGGTCTAATCTTGCAGGGGGGAGACCCTATGTACCGTAAGGAATAACATATGATACTATGTCATTTAATGTGATCCGAAGACGCCTCAGGGCCGCTTCATCAAGGAAGTCTATAAGCGGTCCTAGAGGCGACCATGAATCATACCAGAAATATGCAATCCTTCCATCTCCAAGAGTGCAACTCAAGAAGGATTTTGTTTCGTCTTTGAGCTTTAGCAGTTTACGAATTTGCCACGACATTCCTTGAGTAGCTTTAGTGCCCCAAAATATCTTTTGCTTAAACACATTCTTTCACCCATGCTACCCAAAGTGATTCAGATTTGTTGAAGAGGACCCAAATCAGTTTTAGTTGGAAGACCTCCCCGACATCCCTGAATGATTGTATGCCAAGACCACCTTCCTCTTCGCTTTATATGCTTCTTTCCAAGCAACTCTGGTAGCAGCAAGTGGTGTAGTTTGTTGATTCCACAGAAACGAGGAGCATAGTGAGTCAATTTGTTTTAGAAGACCCTTTGGGAGTACAAAAGATTGGCTCCAAAAGTTTATGATACCATAAATTCCCGAAGCTACAAGCTGCAATCTACCAACGTAGGAGAGGTATTTTGTTGTCCACTTATTAAGCTTGATTTTGATTTTGTCCAATAAAGGAGTGAAATCTCGAATAGACAGCTTTGAGGAACTCAATGGTAGACCCAAGTAACAGATAGGGAACAAACCAAGCTTGAAACCAAACTCGTCACTGATTGGAAGAGATTCTGCCTGTGTAAACTCGCCTAAGAAGATATCAGATTTGGTGTGATTCATGGATAAACCAGACGGCCCCTTAAACTCATTTAGAACATCAATTATTGCTCTAATCGAGGAAGCGTTGCCATCTAAAAAGATTAGGAGATCGTTAGCAAAGGTAAGGTGTGATAGTCTTGGATGCGAATATTTCGGATGAGACTTGATATGTCCTTCCTCAATTGCTTTATCCAAGAGTGCCGATAGAACCTCCAAAACCATGATGAAAAGGTAAGGAGAAAGATGGTCTCCTTGTCTAAGACCTCTTGTGCCCTTAAAGTAACTTGATAGTTCACCGTTGACTGCCACAGAAAATCTAGGAGAAGTAATGCACTCTTTAATCCATTTGATGAAGCAGATCGGGAAGTCCATCAATTCTAAGAGGCTTAGGATAAAACTCCAATCAACAGAGTCTAACGCCTTCTTTATATCCACTTTCAAGGTGACTCTCTTAGATATCGAGGCCTTGTTGTATCTGCAGACTATCTCCGTTGCTAAGAGGACGTTTTCAAGAAGTAGGCGTCCCTTTTGAAAAGCTGTTTAGCTTGGGGAGATGCATGCCGGGAGAAGTTCTTTGAGACAGTTTGCCAATAATTTGGAGATGATTTTGTACAACATGTTACAACAACTGATAGGGCGGAAGTCCATTAGACTGTTTGCATTCGACATCTTCGGAACCAAAGCGATAATTGTCGAGTTGATCTCTATGAGCAACCGGCCTGATATAAAAAAAATTCTTGCACTGCAGCAATGATATCTGGTCATGTTATCGCCCATGTGGCACAAAGAAACTCTTTAGAGAAACCATCAAGCCCCGGACTGTTGTTCTAAGGCATAGAGAAGATAACATATTTTATATCTTCCTCAGTGAATTGCCTTATCAGAAAATCATGTTGATCCTATGAGCAACGAAAACGGATTAGTAGTCTCAATAAGGATGGGTCACAGATTCGAACCTCAAGGTCGCATGCACCGAGTAACCCCTGGTAGTATGCTGTTGCATGATATTTTAGGTCTATCTGCTTGCTGATTTTTTTCTCTTAGGAGTCTACGAGGAATGGAATGGAGTTATGTGATGCACGTGCTACTGCTGTCTTGTGGAAATAGACAGTGTTCTTATCACCTACTCTAAGCCATTGTATACAAGATTTTTTACAATAAAAAATCTCTTCAGCTTGTAAAAGTTGATTCCACACACGCCTTATTTTATGTTCCTCTTGAAATAGCGCGAAACTAGGTCGATTGTGGAGTTGAGACTGAACATACTCTAGTTTTGAGCCCGCGTCCTGAACCTTTAGCGATATTTGACTGAAATGGTTTATGTTCAGCATTCGCAAGGGATATTTTAACAACTGCAACAACTTACACAATTTGAATTGGTGCGTGCCTGAGATCTCGTTTGGCTTCCAGCTTGTTCGGATAGTTTCAAAAAAGGAGGGATGATTGATGGTATGAGTGAAGAACTTAAACGGCTTTCGAAAATGAGCTTCATAACCTGGAAGAGTAACACGGTGAGTGATCAGATGGCCCATGAGGAAGGAATTCAGCAAAAGAGCGTGGAAAAGATTGAAGTCAGGCTTCATTAATTAAAGCTCGATCAATCTTCTTTAAAACAGATATATCCACCTGATTATTATTCCTAGTGTATTGAACCCCTTTTGATACTAAATCAAATAGCCTCGCTGAAGTCACACAAGCTTGGAAGTCATCTCGTCCAATTAGTGAAGGAATCTGATTCGGATAGTTGGAATGGTCATCAAGATTTAGGATTGGTTGAAGTCGCCCAATAAAATCCATGGTTTGTGTAAGAGGGAACTGTAGGAAGCTGCATTCATTATGGACTCGCATGGCGGCCTTCTTTCGACATACCCGTTTTTTCCATAAACAAAAGTACATGTAATGTTTAAGTTGGTCTCTATTATGCTGACTCCACAAGTGACCGATTGCGATGTTTGTGAGTAGATCATAATCGAAACCCTAGACTATATTATCCATATTCTTTCTGAGGAGTCTTCTGTGTAGTTGTAGTGAATTCTCCAACTGTGAGGAATTGCATCCGTAATACGTCTTGAGTTTGTAGGTTGGATATGAGAAAGAGGTTTGAGCTCCATTATCCACTTTTTATTTTTTTATTTTTTAAGTTGTTGATCTTTCACAAATTTTCTCTCCTAATCAAAAACATATTCTCACTATAATGAATACACACAATCTTTTTTGTTGTTGATCAACACTCTCGAGTTAAGTTTTATGTGCATCAATGATGCTCTATTGATTTGGTAACATTTTAATTTTATTTTTAAGAAATTGAATTCAAATAAACATTGGTTTGTCGAATAGGATGTTAAAATTGGTTTTGTTTGGTTCTTGTTTGAATTTCAGATTTTGATATGATGAGTTGTAATTGCATTATCTTTGGATTTTTATAAGAATTATAGAACTTTTAAAATTTATTGTAGTTTGAATGTTAGATCAATTAGCTTTGGATTCTAAAACTTTCACATATTTGGATTTGGTTTGGGATTAAAAACCCAACCATTATGAAATATCTATTAGGTGATCCATAATTATGTAAATGAAGTCACTTTGCATTCGTCAACCCTAGTATTTACCTTTGTTTGGGCACACAAAATTCATACTTTCTAATATTTTTCTTTTAGAAAATAATTTATATAATTCTCTGTAAAAATATTTCATTTATTCACATAAATTATTTCTTATGTTTAACCTAAACATATAGGATTCAACTCGAACCAAAATACACTACAAAATTCAATATCGTTTTATAAAAATCTGCATTGCTCTTCATAACAATTTGAGAGAGGATAGCCTCTTTAGCGGTAAATAAGTTTGCTACTAATGAAATAACTCGATGGATAATTAGATTAATCTTAGAGTTGAAAACAAAAGTTAGGGGAGATGTATTATTATAACAGCTCAGACCAAAAGACAAAACATGTGAGGGAATCATAGTGGATAGATATATGGTAATCACTAATAATTGTGCTGTGTTTTCGTAATTATTATTTAATATTTGATTAGTAACCAAATAAACACAGGTTTAAAAATATTGATTTGCAATCCAGGCACCGACTCGAACAATCCAAATCGTTTGAAATATTAGTTACTCTAAAAATTTATATGATTCAAATTTCAGAACCCGTTCGGATTCAGATCGATCCGGTTCAGATTCTAATAAACCCGAGAAATTCGATCAATTCAATTTTAAAAATAAAAACAATATTTTTTCAATTTTTTTAAAATTTTATATATATTTATGTTATATTTGATGTTCTTATTTTTGTTTTATATTAAAAACGAATCATTCAAAAAATTTTAAGACCTAATAACACAAATTAGATATAATACCCAAAAAATCCGAATCCGAACAAGATGAATAACCAAACTATTCAGAAAAATCAAATATCCAAATTTAATTCGAATTATTTGGAATCTCTATTTTGAATTCAGACAATCCGAACTTCGGACCGAAAATATTCAGATTCCATTTTTCAAAATCTAAAGAACCAAACCCGAAAAACGGAAACCCACATTGACCCATGCTATTTAAAAGTATTTTGTATATATATCCTAATAATATGTAAAAATTGAAGGGAGAGTTTCCAAATATAGCTTGGAATTCAAATTTAAAAAAAAACCGTACAATTTTTTATAGACTATTCTACTTAAAATTTAATTCCTATAATATTTTTAAAAATGTTATAGTTATGCTAACAGTACATGTAAACAGAATAATATAATTCACGTGAACAAATATGTTTTGTAATAATCGCATTAACATTAGTATGATTGCCATTACCACGTCGGATGATGTCATGACCCTTCAACGATGAAGCCGCCAAGTTTCTCGTTCTCAACTCAGCGAGCGAACTCGTTTCCGGCACCGACTCGTTCGTCATCACCACTTGAAAGTTCTTCGTTATGTGTACGTTCCCCACGAGCTGACTCAGCACGACCATCTCGGACACCGAGTTCTTCTCCTTGTGCTGCATCGCGACTCTCACGATTTCCGTCAGCATCGTGTTCGATAGTCTCCGGATTCCCTTTGTTCCACCAATCAGAATGGCTGGGTTAACGACCAAGTTGGGCTGAGTTCGGTCCGAGTTTTTTTGGCTCTGCTTGGTGAACACAAGGACTGATTCGGGGCTCCGGTTTCGGACCCGGGTTAACGGGTCTCCGATAAACAAGGAGCTCATTGCGTCGACAAGAATCACGTGCTTGAAATTGTGCCTGATACGACCGAGAAGCATCGGGTAGCAAGCCCATCTCCTCAAGCTCATCGGCACATGATCCACGAATCCAGATAGCGAGTTTTCCGGGTCCAACTCGCCCACGTCGAAACCCACGACCGAGCCGTGACTCGACTCGCAAGTGTCGGTCTCGTTCAAAGCCGACTCGTTCCCAGCTCGGTGATTTTTCTTTCCCCACATGGACTCTGCCGAATCCTTCTTCCCACTGTTCTTCACGTACCTGGTCACATCAAAACCCCATACTGAGTCGTCTCGATTCGTCGAATTTAAACTTAGGTGAACATCCACGAGTCTTAAGAACGAGTCTTCTCATCCTGGATCACACCACTGAATTTCGAAGCAGACGAAGCAGAGCTGAAGACAAACACGAGGTCGCATCGAGAAGTGATGCCTGAACGATGAAAGAGCCGCAAAAACAACCGGATATCATCCTCAGCCGATTCATTACTGACATGAGCGATCACCAAATCATGCATGGCTTTGGTTCCCCTCAAGTACAGATTACCCATTCCCTGGAGAGCGAATCGGGGCAATTGGGTACTATGAATGTCGACACCGACGTCACGTTTGAGAAGAAACCGGCGATGAGTCCGTAAGGTAACGGCGGGATAACCCGTAGAGGGGAGGAAAAGAGCACAGATGGAAATGGTGGATTGGGCTTTGGAAAGAAGAAGAGGGGAAGATCTGGAACGACGGATCGTCTCCGGAGAAGAAGAAGAAGGAACTGAAGGGTCATGGAGGTCAACGGAGGTATTTCTGGAGGTGTGGTCGGAGAAGAAGACTAGAAGCAAACCCATTCCTCTGCGGCTTCCGCTGCTACTGCTATCCGTCTCTTTCGATCGGATTAAACCCATCTCTCTGTCTCTATTTCTCTCTCAAAAAGGGTGGTGAGGTGCAGGAGGTAAGTAATAGCTAATCTATTTTCTTATTCCATAGCGAAGGTTTTACAAGATTATTTATAGACAATAAAATCCTAAGTAAGTAAACTTTCCTTAATATAAAATATAAACTTTTCTAAATATAAAATATAAACTTTCCTTAATATAAAATATAAACTTTCCTTAATATGCCCCCTCAAGACGGAGCACGGAAGGTGATTCCGATCTTGACACAGAGATCATGGAAAGAAGAGCGCGGAAGCGGCTTCGTCAGAATGTCAGCAAGCTGATCGCGGGAGGTGACGTGAGAAACCCGAAGAGAACCGTCTTGAACTTGACCCCGAACGAAAAGAAAATCCAAAGCTAGATGTTTCATACGTGAGTGAAACACTGGATTAGCA
>CM071862.1:10709291-10754892 GCA_036759665.1 Gynandropsis gynandra | reverse complement strand
AGCTGTCCGGGATTCCGAGAGGATGAGGCAGCCTGTTGTGCTATGGAGTTTTCCAACATCTTCACATGTATACTCAGAGACTCCATTTGAGATTTAAGCTCACTAATCGCTGTCCCCACGTCCGCGTTGAATTTGGTCTGAATCGATTGTTGCTGCTTGTGATCCTTGACAAATTCAAGCATCACCGCCTCAAAGTTTGATGAAGGTGCTTGAGGAGGTTGAGGGGCTTGCAGAGCTTGCTGTGCTTGCCGGAATTTCTGGTTGTTTTGCTGAAAATTATTCTGCCTTTGCGGAAACCCCGAATACTTTACCGGTTGAGTCGTTCGATACGACAAGTTCGGGTGGTTCCTCCAATTCAGGTTGTAGGTGTTCCCGAATTGAGTGTTGCCTTGCTGCTGGGCATAATGCATCTGTTCGAGGTCCTCATGTACCGTGCATTGATACGCTACATGCTCTGTATCTCCGCAATTCGCACAGTACATGGCATTCGCTGCATTACCCATAGCTCTATTCTGATTAGGCTCATATAGACGAGGAGTGCTATTAGGCATACCTCTCGGAGTTGACCACATGGTGTGGTTCATGGCGAGGTTGTCAATCAGCTCGAATGCCACCTCGACGCTCAGATCCATGAATGATCCTCTGGAAGCATTATCCAACGTCGTTCGATGCTCATCTGAAATTCCGTTATAAAAAGTTTGGATAACGTACCACTGTTCAAGTCCATGGTGTGGGCATGACTGTAGAAGATCCTTTAATCTACCCCACGCCTCAAACATAGTCTCTCCATCTCTGCATCTGAATGTTGTGATTTCCCCCCTCATCTGAATTGTCTTGCTCGGAGGAAATAAGCGTGATAGGAACAGTGTGCAGAGCTGATCCCAAGTGGTGATAGATCCGGCGGGGAGTGATTGCAGCCAAGTTTTCGCTTTTCCCCCAATTGAGAAGGGGAAAAGACGCAGCAAGATTGCATCCTCAGAGACTCCATGAATTTTGAACGTACCTGAAAGTTCGAGGAAGTCTCTGAGGTGCTGATGGGGATCCTCATGGTTTCCACCCATGAATTGCTTCTGATAAAGCATGTTGATCATTGCTGGTTTTAATCTCAAACTGTTCTCTTGCAACAGCAGGCATCCTTATGGCTGTTTGCACGTTGTTCATGTTCGGCACCACGTAATCCCTTAGACGACGTGGTGGAGGAGCCTGTAATTGCATCTGTCCATTGCCGTTCTGATTGTCCATCTCTCGTTGATCTGAAGGCTCTGCAAAGGACAAACGAAGAATAATTTACGTAGAAGGAACAAAAGAAAAGAAAACAAAAACAAAAACAAAACAAACAAAACAAGAATGACTCTAGGTTCGAATCTAAGACGCGTTGACAATAGTCCCCGGCAACGGCGCCAAAAACTTGATGCGTATCAAAGTTAAATATAACCTAATCTACCCGCAAGTGCACGGCACGTGTGTAGTATTTTAGGTGTCGATCCCACAGAGACTACGCAACACTACCTAAACCCGAACTACGAATCAAACTTGCTAACGAAAGAAGGTAAATAAGGAATTAAATAATGAAAGTAACTAAGCTACTTGGGTTCAAAGGATGAGACAAACGTCCTAGGAAACCGGTTTCACCACAAGACTACCGAAACCAACGATCAACCTATCTATCATGCAATCCCAGTTAAAGCTATCTAAGGCAGACGATCCTAACATGATATCTACCCTCTCTCAAGGCATAGACACGTGATCTAGACAAGTTGCCCCCTACTTTCGTGGCTGACACCTTGAACTAAACCCATAAACTCTGTGATTCGCCCGTTCACCCTCAACCGTTGTCACCCTACTTTCGTGGCCTAACCTCGGTTGTTCTAAACCTGATCTTCCAAGACTAGAATTCTCCTTTCGGTCGTTCTCCTAATCTCTAACACATGCATTTGCGTGGCCTTTGTAAACACAAGTAAATTAAAGCACTCAGATAGAGAATAGATAAACTAAAACGAGAATATGCATTCAAAATAGAACAAAGGTGGTTCCGGGATAGCCAAGGGCTAATCTCTTCTCCTAGAACAAACAAACTACTCGCTCATGCGTCTGTAAGAAACATAAACATAGTAGAAAGTCTAAGGAACATAAAAACCAAACAAAACCGAAGTGGTGGTGCTTGATCTCCAATGCTCCTCGCTTATCTCCTCGCAAGAATCTGCTCAATCTTCTACTCAATTGTTCTCCAATGTAAGCTTGATGAAGAGACTGAAAAAGATTTAAAAACATTAGAAACATCCGAAACATTAGAATTATTCGAAAAAGAGCTGGTGTCTTCAAGCATGTATAAATCATCCTTGGTGACTCCTTTGCCAAATATTTTCCTTGTCTTAATATACTGAAAAGAAACCTCATTAGGACTAAAAATCACATTACAATTTAAGTCATTTGTGGTTCTTTTAACCGATAGTAAGTTATATGTGAATTTCGGCAATATAATGCTTTTGAATCTTTCTGAAAAAGTTTAAGTACTCCTTCACCTTCTTTTGGAACCTTATAACCATTTGCTACTATGACACTCCCTAGGGCCGGTCTAATGTTCTTTAAGAGATTAGTATCACTAATCATATGATGAGACTCTCCTGAATCAATTAACAATGGCTTAATATTTTTAGATTCAAGTAAAGCTTTACCATCTTTATTACCGGAATTTTCCTTCAATGCTTTGATTAGTGCCTCGAGGTCGGACTTCTTAACCATTTCAGCTTGAGCATTCATCATATAGGCAGCCATGGTTTTGAATTCTTCTCCATTGTTTTGAGAAGAGGAAGCACCGGCCGGTTCTCCTTGAGTCTTGTTGGAGAAATGAGCTCTTTGATTCTTGAAATTGTTGTTCCTTGGTGGTTTAAGGTGGGGATGTAGAATCTAGCATTCCTCTTTAGTATGTCCCTCCTTTTTGCAATAGACACATTTTTTGAATCATTGTTTGCCGCCAAAACCTCGTTGAAAATGTCCCTTGTTTGCTAATTGTACCATTTCGCCTTTGCCTCCAAATAAGCCAAGAGACCCTTCTTCCTTTTGACTTTGAGCACACACATCCTCAAGGCTTGGTAGAGTGTCGGACCTAAGGATGTGTTTGATAACATCATTGTAGGCGGGGCTCAAGGTAAAGAGAAGGCTAAAGACTTTATCTTGCTCTTTTCTTTCGTTAAGGACTTTTGGATCGATGGAGCTTGGCCTTAAGATGTCTAGCTCCGCCCATAAAGATCTAAACCTCCCAAAATGTTTGTTGAAAGTCATTCTTTCTTGGTTGAGGTTGTTGATTTCTCTCTTGACTTCATAAATCCGGCTTATGTTAGAGATGTTGCCGAAAACCTTCTTGAGGATGTCCCATAATTCTTTTGCACTTTCACAATAGGAATAGACTTCAAGGATTGATGATTCAAGGGAGTTTTGAAGGAAGGAGAGGACGGCTTGATTTTCCTGAGTCCATTTCTACGAATCCATGGTGATGATTTCTTTCCCATGTTCATCATGAGATGTCACCTTTGGAGCTTCATTTTCTTCAATATGCTTCCAAAGGCCTTTGCCTCCTAGGGCTGCTTTAATTAATCTTGACCATAAGAGATAGTTTGGACCTTTAAGAATCACGGGTACAGCCATCTTTGTGCTTTCCATGTCCATTGTTTGGTGTTTGAGAAGATTAAAAAAACCCGAACATATTTTTCGAAGAGAATAAGGAGATTATGATGAAGAATGATGAGAATAGACTAAGAAATTTATGTAAACCGCTCTGATACCATGTTGGAATAATTAGAGTTTAAGAGATTGAGGAAATAGATTGAGAGTTGGAGAGAATTGGAAGGGAAAGTGTTTTCATTCTATTGAGATTTTCATTACAATGAGAGTGTTCTTCTTATAGAACATAGGTAAAATGCTAAATACAATAAAAATTAAACTAACCTACAAGTACAACTAATTAATGCCTAAAATGACAACACCATGTTGCATCTTCAACGGTTGGGAGGAGTGAAAGTGACTACACCATGTTGCATCTTCCTAAGCTTCTCACGTGAAGGGCATTGCCTAGAATGGTAATGTCTTCTCCTTCCCTTCCAACATCACATTCAGCCTTCCTCTTATAGTTCAAATGTTGTTTTGTAATTCTATCAAGATTAATTCTATCCATATATGATTAATAAGTCACATATGTAGAATTTAATCTTAATAAATAAATTTTAAAAATACAGAACAAAATAATATACGGGGACCAATGCAGTAGAATTGAACATACTTTGATCTGTATTGAGCAATTGCTTGGAAATTTTGATCCGTAAAAAGTTTAGTGGAGAATTGCACATTTCGAATTGTGCGACGGTCTGTAAACAGGAGAACACTTTAGTATGTAAGTGCAGAAAACGATTTAAGTGTAATATATATTTAATTATTGTTTTCAGAAATCTCAAAGCTGTAAAAGGATTAAAATTTCAAAATGTAAATACTTAAAGGTAGAAGAATAATGGAAACACAGATAACAATTTGGATGTTTCATTATCGAGGTAAAATGTTTAGCAAATCCAATATATAGAGGAAGTCAATATTAACATCGAAAATGCAACATGTTACTACAAAGGAAACCAGCATTCAGAACAAAACATAGACACATTTGCATATACATCCAGAAATAAATGTTTCAGTAACAACGCTGTACACTTGTATTAGTAACATATTTCTACAGAGATCGATGAAGAAAACTGCTGCGTAAATCCTGGAGAAAGAAAAACATGTACATTGTAAACAGGCTCATAAAAAATGAATGCATCAACGGTAAAAATGCCAGGGAAAAATCAGTAGTTTCAAAGTGCCTTACCGCCCCAAGTCCGTATTTTGAACATTTGGCAAATGAAGACTAACGAACCAGTCTGATGACCACAAATGGAATCGTACGCTTGGTAGGCAAACGATTCCCACAGTGTACATTCTAGTAGTGCAGAACTGCATATTACATTTTTTCAATTACGAGATTTAGTGCTTAATAGCCTTTGTAAAATATTTCAATGCAATGGAATAAAATTTTAAAAGCATACGCATGTAAAGTACCTAGCATCACGGAGTTGAAGCGTCAATCTTTTGCCCGTGCGTTCTCCATAAGCAACATCCGTTAGTTCGCCCGCAACCATTACTTCACCAATGACATCTGCAGCGGGAAAGAAAGCGTATGAAGAAGTATCACATAATAAGTGTCCTATTGATAAAATTTGATTTAAACCAATGGTAAAACAACGGATTCGATAATACCTTTCAGACAGTATAAGAAAGTATCAACCATATGGGATTTGAGAATGAAATACTAAAAACGAATAAACAAACTAGTTCTTAACAATGAGACAAACGATCTAGGAATCCGGTTTCACCACAAGACTACCGAAACCAACAATCAACCTATCTAATCATGCAATCCCAATTAAGTCATCTAAGGCAGACGATCCTAATATGATATCTACCCTTTCTCAAGGCATAGACACGTGATCTAGTCAAGTTATCCCCTACTTTCGTGGCTGACACCTTAAGCTAAACCCATAAGTT
This sequence comes from Gynandropsis gynandra, assembly GCA_036759665.1. Lineage (NCBI taxonomy): Eukaryota > Viridiplantae > Streptophyta > Magnoliopsida > Brassicales > Cleomaceae > Gynandropsis > Gynandropsis gynandra. The sequence continues at coordinate 10,749,324 of CM071862.1, read as the reverse complement.
CTATGATTCATCCATTTCACCCTCAACCGCTGCTACCCTACTTTCGTTGCCTAACATCGGTTGTTCTAAACCTGATCTTCTAGGACTAAAAATTCTCCTTTCGGTCCTTCTCCTAATCCCTAACAAATGAATCTACTTGGCCTTCGTAAATACAAGTCATTCAAGCTCTCAGACAAAGAATAGATAAACGAAAACGAGTAATTGCATTCAAAGATAAATCAAAGTGGTTCCGGGATAGCCATGGGCTAATCCCTTCTCCTAGAACAAAACAAACTACTCGCTCATGCATCCGTAAACAAACATAATCGAAATAGATAGACTAAGGAACATGAAAACCAAACGAAACTGAAGTCTTGAATTGATCTCCAATGCTCCTTGTATGTCTCCTTCACAAGAGTCTCCTTCTTCGATTCTGTTCTCTCTCTACTCTCTCTCCTCGGTTGAATTCTGAAAACTAACTCTCTAACTCCAGCTCTCCCGACCCCTAGCTCCTGTTCTTCCTTTTCCTTCTTCTTTTCTTTCCTTTTCTAATCCTTTTTCCTTTTGGCCGTTCAGTTCTTTTCCTTTTGTTGTAGCAGCTACCGATTTTGCCTTTTGATGAGTTTTCCATTCTTGATTAAGTTGGGCAACGTTTCCATTACTTTCTCCAGCAAAATATCTCTTATTCCTCTTCTCTAAAGTCGTTTTGTTTTTTGTATAATTCACCAACAAATTCCTTTTCTTTTTAAGACAAATTAACTTATTTGGTGTTGTAGGTGACAGACGCGACCTGCACGGGCTGAGTTTGTGACCCGTGCGGGTGCGGCGCGCATGATCGCGATCAAGACAAGGCTTCCCCGTACGGGCTAGGGAGTCCCTGCGCGGTCAGGGGTGTGCCCCGCTCGGGCTGATGTGTGCCCCGCGCGGGCTGAGGTCCCGAGCGTTCTAATGGCTTGCCCATCCCGTGCTCAAGTTGCTGGACCAAATGCCGAACCAAATGCCCCGCACAGGCAAGGGTGTACCCCCGCGCGGGCTGAGCTTGTTCCTCGCCGTTTCTCGTCATGTTTGATCCGTGATGATCCTCGATGTTGGTACTTTGTCTCGTGTACGTCCTTTAGCTCCAAAATGAACTGAATACGCATTAAAACCTGTAAGAACATGAAAACACGAAAACGAGTAAAACAGATACAAAATCATACGTAAACATCGCATCTATATCGTAAACATCTCTAAAATCGTGCAAGAAATACGTATGAAAATGAAACGATCAAAATCCCCCAGACTTGAATGTTTGCTTGTCCCTAAGCAAACGTAAACGTGGAATACGTGGGGTATACAAAATTCGAGAATTCCCCTTTCTCCTAGAAACACCGCCAAAGCGAACCTAACCGATCAACTAACAAGTCGAGAGCAAATTCGGCCTAATTAAATTTTCAGTCTTCATCTTAGGTTCACCAAGGCTACCCACGAGAAAGTAAATCGAAAGCAAACTAAACAAGACACCGTAACTCTCTCCACCAAACAAGACTTAAGACAAATGCTAAACCTAGAACAATCGAGGATACTTGTTTCTTTTCCGAGCTTTTTTTTCTTTATTTCTTTCTTTTCTTTTTCTTCTTTCTTTTGTTTTTATGTCTTCTTTTTCTTTTCCTTTTTTTTTCGTTATGCATACACACTAGGCTTCTAGAACATCGGATTTGAAGGGATCCAGCCTCTACTTAGACCCAGATTACCGATTACGGTATACTCATGCATCTCGTTCAAGAGTGCAGCGGAGTAGGCGGCGTTTTTGTTGTGCCATGCCCTTAGGACGTAGAAAGATGATCGCCAACCCATCACTTAGACCTGAACCATCGAAAGAGTATCAAGGTCGATGCACTCATATCAATTTTAGATCATGCTTTTAGGCATTATATCTATCGACAACGGAGTGTTAGTGTGCGCTTTTAATCTGCAAAATAAGCTTGATTTCATATGATCTAATAATCCTCATAAGATAATAAGTAAATCATCGTCTATACGAAGTATGACCATCTGGATAGAGAGAATAAACGATAAACTAGCCTAGCAACCTCGTATAAACCTCCCACAAGCGACACTAGGATTCCCAAAGAATTACGACCTATTGTTTTTCAGCCGACTAATAAGCTCTAACGCTTAGGAAAAAGCTAGCTTAAACATGCAAAACCTCAGGGAAAAGGCCAACTTTTTAAGTTTCCTAGGTTCAGGGTTCATCTCAAAACGTGGCCCCGGAGAAGTGCCTGGGACGACTCTGACTCACGAAAGCAAAAACAACCTAAAAACTACGAAATCAAAGAGAAAATGAAAGAAAATGAAACAAAATCACCTGAAAAACGTGAGCTGCTCCCCCAGACTTGAACTGAACGGCGTCCTCGACGTGAAGCTCCGATGGAGGGTAAGGGAAGTGAAGTCACGTTTGTGGTGGTATTTTTGTGTTTTTGTTGTTTTTTTTATTTTTGTAGATGATTAACCGAGTTTTAAACTAAAAACTAAGAAAAATAGAAAAAAAAACAGTTGGGTTGCCTCCCAGAAAGCGCTTATTTAATGTCTTTAAGCTTTGACGTCTCTATTCCTCATGTGTGCGCGACGGGTTGATCGGAAAGGGAGATGGAGTTTCCACTTTCGATCGGTTGAGCGGCTTGGTAGAGCTTTAGTCGCTGTTCATTAGCTTTGAATGTACCACTCGTGTGGCTCTAAAGTTCTACTGCTCCATGCGGGAATACCTCTCGTACCTGAAAAGGACCAGACCAACGGGACCGTAGTTTGCCCGGAAAAAGCTTAAGACGAGAATTAAATAGTAGAACTAAATCACCTGGCTGAAAGTCGTGAGGTAGGATCTTCTTGTCATGCCATCTCTTAGCACGCTCCTTGTAGATCTTAGAGTTCTCGTATGCATCAAGACGGATCTCGTCGAGCTCGTTCACCTGCAAAAGTCGTTTCTCACCTGCACTCTTAAGATCAAAGTTAAGGAGCTTTGTCGCCCAATAAGCGTGGTGCTCTAGCTCGACAGATAAGTGGCAAGACTTTCCATAAACAAGCTGAAAAGGAGTCATGCCAATGGGAGTTTTAAACGCAGTCCTATAGGCCCATAACACATCATCTAATTTCATCGACCAATCTCTACGATACCTAGACACGGTTTTCTCTAGTATACTCTTAATCTCCCTATTCGAAACCTCTACTTGTCCGCTAGGTTTTGGTTGGTACGGTGTAGCTATCCTATGTTTCATGCCATAGTGCTTAAGGAGGGACTCGAATTGTCTTGCAATAATGTGTGAACCTCCATCACTAATAAGGGAATATGATCTTCTTAAAGAATTTCATCACTACCCTAGAGTCATTAGTCGGCGTTGCTATAGCTTCTACCCACTTAGACACATAATCTACAGCTACCAAAATATATTGGTTGCCACACGACGAGGGGAAAGGTCCCATGAAATCTATACCCCAAAAATCAAACAATTCTACCTCAAGGATGTAGTTCTGTGGCATCTCGTTCCTCTTACCTATATTTCCCGATCTTTGACATCTATCACAAGAGGAAAAGTACCTATGGGCATCCTTTAAGAGGTAGGCTCTAATCGGGTGGTTGAATGATAGGTGCCGAAACCAATGCTCTATTGATGGCGTTGAAGGCATCGTGGCACTCTTGAGAGAAGTCGAATGTAGCATCTTGGGCCAGCAAATCCGTCATCGGTTTTGTAATATTTTAGAAGTCCTTGATGAACCTCTGATAAAAACCTACATGCCCTAGGAAGCTACGAATTTCTTTAACTAAAATTGGTGGAGGAAGTTTTTCGATTACCTCAATTTTAGCTTTGTCGACTTCTATGCCCCTCTATGTGATCATGTGTCCAAGTACAAATCAGCATCAAGGAGCGGGGTTACCTGAAGTAAGTGCGCATATGATGTCGTCTCTCAAGGAGTCATCGATAGGTCTCTCATCATCCATAATGATGCGAGAGAGGTGATCTGCAACGACGTTCTCGGACCCCTTCCTATCTCTTATTTCGAGATCAAACTCTTGTAATAGAAGGATCCATCGGATGAGGCGTGGTTTCACGTCCTTCTTCCCTAAAAGATATTTAAGTGCTTCATGATCAGTATAAACGATTACCTTTGACCCTACGAAATAGGATTTGAACTTGTCAAAGGCGAAGACGACGGAAAGGAGCTCCTTCTCGGTTGTGGCATAGTTGATTTGATCATCATCTAGTGTCTTGCTAGCGTAGGAGATGACATGAGAGACCTTATCTCTTCGCTTTCCTAAAACTGCCCCAACGGCGTAGTCACTAGTGTCACACATAATCTCGAATGGCAGGCTCCAATCGGGTGGTTGAATGATAGGCGCCGAAACCAATGCTGTCTTGATAGTGTTGAAGGCGTTGTGGCACTCTTGAGAGAAGTCGAATGTAGCATCTTTGGACAGCAAGTCCGTCAATGGTTTTGTAATCTTTGAGAAGTCCTTGATGAACCTCCGATAGAAACCTGCATGCCCTAGGAAGTTACAAATTTCTTTAACTGAAAGGGGTGGAGGAAGTTTTTCGATTACCTCAATTTTGGCTTTTTCGACTTCTATGCCCCTCGATGAGATCATGTGTCCAAGTACAATACCTTCATTCACCATAAAGTGACATTTTTCCCAATTAAGAACAAGATTCGTTTCCTCACATCGCTGCAACACTCTAGAAAGGTTAATGAGGCAATCATCGAATGTAGAGCCATAAACAGAAAAATCATCCATAAACACTTCCATAATATGCTCAATTAAATCGGAAAAGATTTCCATCATGCAATGCTGGAAAGTAGCCGGAGCGTTGCAGAGGCCAAAAGGCATATGATCCATAATATGCTCAATTAAATCGGAAAAGATTGCCATCATGCAACGCTGGAAAGTAGCCGGCGTGTTGTAGAGGCCAAAAGGTTCTCTTGGTCTTGCGGATGAATAGGAATCTGTAAAGAAACCATATATCCGTCCAAATAACAAAAATATGCATGATTCGCTAACCGTTCTAACATTTGGTCGATGAATGGGAGAGGGAATTGATCTTTTCTCGTCGCCTTATTGAGTCTGCGGTAGTCTATGCACATCCTCCATCCCGTGACGGTTCTTGTTGGAATCAGCTCGTTGTTATCATTGCGTACTATCGTCATTCCTCCTTTCTTTGGTACGACATGCACGGGGCTTACCTATTCACTGTCCGAGATAGGATATATGATACCTGCATCCCAAATTTTTAGTATCTCTTTTTTCACTACCTCTTTTAAGTTGGGGTTCAGCCGCCTTAGCGCTTCGATGGATGGTTTATGACCGTCCTCCATGAGTATTCGATGCATGCATAACGAAGGGCTTAGTCCCTTGATATCCTCGATGGTGTATCCGATCACTCTCCTATGCTTCCTTAAGCATTCAAGTAGCTTTTGCATCTCATCTGCACTCAAGTCAACATTAACAATAATGGGGTATGTATCATTATGTCTAAGGTACTCATACCGAAGAGAAGAAGAAAGAGGCTTCAACTCAAGTTTGGACGCCTTCTCCACTACGAAGTCAGCGTGTGCTTCGTGTGGTATCTCCTCACATGGGGCGTCTCTTAGTGCTTCAATAGCACTCATAAATTCTGTGCATGCCTCAGCTTCTTCATCGGTAAATCTTGCATCTTTGCAAACTTGAGTTAAGCATCTCACGAGGGGATCATAAATACTTACTTGATCAAACGTATCGTTCGTTAACTCGTCCAGCAAGTTAATTCGAAAGCAAGACTCTTTAATGGAGGGTCCGTTCATGGATTTGGACAAGTTAAATTCAATCGTTTCATCTCCGAAGTTTTCCTTGTTGTATGTCTATCATTGCACCTGCACTAGCTAAGAACGGTTTACCAAGAATAATAGGTATCCTAGCATCCTCTTCAATATCAAGTACAACAAAGTCAGCGGGTATACAAAAATTACCTACCTTGGTGGGAATGTTTTCAACAATCCCCACCGGATATCTTACCGAACGGTCAGCGAGTTGGAGAGACATCTTGGTAGGTTTGAGATCGCCGAAGTTCATCCGCTTGAAGACCGAATGTGGCATGAGGCTCACGCTTGCTCCTAAATCACACAAAGCTCTGTCAATATCGAGATTACCTATTGTGCACGGAATGGAGAAGCTTTCGGGGTCCTTCAACTTCGGGGGCAGCTTGTTTTGAAGAATGGCACTGCATTCCTCGGTGAGTGCTACCGTCTCACTCTCTTCGATACGCCGTTAGTTGGACAGAATTTCTTTAAGAAATTTGGCGTACGTGGGCATTTGTTGGAGGGCTTCTATGAACGGTATGTTGATGTGAATCTTCTTGAGAATCTCTACAAACAGTCCATACCTTACCTCCTTCTTGCTGCTCACCAACCGTTGAGGAAACGGTATTGAAGGTTTGTACGCCGGTGGAGCAACGTACGGTTTCTCCATTCTGGCTCAGCTCCTTCCTCATTCACAATGCCCTTTCCTTTATCCACAGATTTTCCAGCAGCTTTCTCTTGCTCTTTCAGGGGCGCATTCTCGATCACATTACCGCTGTGCAAGGTGATGGCGTTCACGTGCTCTCTCGGGTTAAGATCGGGTTACCGGGAAGCTATCCGGGATTCCGAGACAATGAGTCGGCCTGTCGTACTATAGAATTTTCTAACATCTTCACATGTGTGCTCAAGGATTCCATATGAGTTTTAAGCTCGCTAATCGCTGTCCCCACATCCGCGTTGAATTTGGCTCGAGTCGATTGTTGCTGCCTTTGCTCCTTAATAAATTCGAGCAACACTCCCTCAAGTTTTGAAGAAGGGGCTTGAGGAGGTTGAGGAGCTTGCGGAACTTGCTGGAATTGCTGATTGTTTTGCTGGTACGTTTGTTGTCTTTACTGAAATCCCGAATACTTCACCGGTTGAGTCATTCGGTATGACAAGTTCGGGTGATTCCTCCAATTCGGGTTGTAGGTATTCCCGAAATACGTGTTTCCTTGCTGATGGGCATAGTTCATTTGTTCGAAGTCTTCATATACCGTGCATTGATACGCTACATGCTCCGTATCTCCGCAATTCACATAGTACATGGCGTTTGCTGAGTTACCCGTCGTTCTGCTCTGATTCGGCTCGTATAGGCGACGAGTGCTGTTAGGCATACCTCTTGGTTTTGACCACGTAGTGTGGTTCATGGTGAGGTTATCGATCAGCTCGTATGTCTCCTCGACGCTCAGATCCATAAATGATCCTCTAGCAGCGTTATCCAACGTCGTTCCGTGTTCATCTGAAATTCCGTTGTAAAAGGTTTGGATAACGTACCACAGCTCGAGACCATGGTGTGGACACATATGTAGAAGATCTTTAAATCTGCCCCATGCTTTCGAACAATGTTTCTCCATCTCTGCGTCTAAACATTGTAATTTTCCCCCTCATCTGAATCGTCTTGCTCGGAGGAAAGATCGTGAGAGGAACAATGTGCAGAGCTGATCCCAAGTAGTGATAGATCCAGCGGGGAGCGATTGCAGCCAAGTTTTCGCTCGTCCCCCAATTGAGAAGGGGAAGAGACGTAGTAAGATCGCATCCTCTGAGACTCCGTGTATCTTGAACGTGGCGAAAAGCTCTAGGAAGTCTCTGAGGTGCTGATGGGGATCCTCGTGATTTCCACCCATGAATTGCTTCTGATAAAGCATGTTCATCATCGCTAGCTTAATCTCAAATTGTTCTCTAGCAACAGCAGGCATCCTTATGGCTGTTTGCACGTTGTCCATGTTCAGCACCACGTAATCTCTGAGGCGACGTGGTGGAGGAGCCTGTGAATCTCGTGGTTGAGGCGCGAGTTGTTGTTGCTGCATATTCCCCAAATTACCGATAGGTAATAGAGGTTGTTCGTGGTTGTTCTGATTATCCATATCTCGTTAATCTGACGGCTCTGTGTTACCTTCTTCCTTGCCCTTTCTCAGTTGTCTGCAAGTGTGCACGATCTCGGGGTCGATTTGGAGAAGAGTGGAAGCACCTTGAGATCTGGTCATAAACCAACAAAAGACAAACGAACGGAATTGGGTAGAAAGGAACGAAAGAAAATAAAACAAAAAGGAAAAAACAGAACAAGAAAGACTCTAGGCTTGAATCTAAGACGTGTTGACAATAGTCCCCGGCAACGGCGCCAAAAACTTGATGCGTATCAAAGTTAAACAAATATTCAACCTAAACTACCCGCAAGTGCACGACACGTGTGTAGTACTTGAGCTGTCGATCCCATAGAGGCTACGCAACACAACCTAAACTCAAACTACGAATCAGACTTGCAAACGAACGAAATATGGGATTTGAGAATGAAATACTAAAAACAAATAAACAAACTAGTTCTTAACAATGAGACAAACGTTCTAGGAATCCAGTTTCACCACAAGACTACCGAAACCAACAATCAACCTATCTAATCATGCAATCCCAATTAAGTCATCTAAGGCAGACGATCCTAATATGATATCTACCCTTTCTCAAGGCATAGACACGTGATCTAGTCAAGTTATCCCCTACTTTCGTGGCTGACACCTTAAGCTAAACCCATAGGTTCTATGATTCATCCGTTTCATCCTCAACCGCTGCTACCCTACTTTCGTGGCCTAACCTTGGTTGTTCTAAATCTGATCTTCTAGGACTAGAATTCTCCTTTCGGTCCTTCTCCTAATCCCTAACACATGCATCTACTTGGCCTTTGTAAATACAAGTCATTCAAGCTCTCAGACAAAGAATAGATAAACGAAAATGGGTAATTGCATTCAAAGAAAAATCAAAGTGGTTCTGGGATAGACATGGGCTAATCCCTTCTCCCAGAACAAAACAAACTACTCGCTCATGCGTCCATAAACAAACATAATTGAAATAGATAGTCTAAGGAACATGAAAAAAAAAACGAAATCGATGTCTTGAATTGATCTCCAATGCTCCTTGTATATCTCCTTCGCAAGAGTCTCCTTCTTCGATTCTGTTCTCTCTACTCTCTCTCCTCGGTTGAATTCTGAAAATTAACTCTCTAAATCCAGTTCTCCCGACCCCTAGCTACTGTTCTTCCTTTTTCTTCTTCTTTTCTTTCCTTTTCTCCTCCTTTTTCCTTTTGACCGTTCAGTTCTTTTCCTTTTGTTGCAGCAGCCACCGATTTTGCCTTTTGATGAGTTTTCCATTCTTGATTAAGTTGGGCAACATTTCCATTACTTTCTCCTGCAAAACATCTCTTATTCCTCTTCTCTAAAGTCTTTTTTCTTTTTGTATAATTCACCAACAAGTCCCTTTTTGTTTTAAGACAAATTAACTTATCTTGTGTTGCAGGTCACGGACGCGACCCGCGCGGGCTGAGTTTGTGACCCGCGTGGGTGCAACGCGCATGATCGCGATGAAAACAAAGCTTCCTCGCACGGGCTAGGGAGTGCCCGTGTGGACTGGGATGTGCCCCGCTCGGGCTGATGTGTGCCCTGCGGAGGCTGAGGTCCCGAGCGTGCTAATGGTTTGCCCAACCCGTGCTCAAGTTGCTGGACCAAATGCCGAACCAAATGCCCCGCGCGGGAAAGGGTGTACCCCGCGCGGGCTGAGCTTGTTCCTCACTGATTTTAGTCCCGTTTGTTCCGTGATGATCCTCGATGTTGGTACTTTGTCTCGTGTACGTCCTTTAGCTCCAAAATGAACCGAATATGCATTAAAACCTATAAGAACACTAAAACATGAAAACAAGTAAAACATATACAAAATCAAACGTAAACATCACATCTATATCGTAAACATCTCTAAAATCGTGCAAGAAATACGTATGAAAATGAAACGATCAAAATCCCCCAAACTTGAATGTTTGCTTGTCCCTAAGCAAATGTAAACTTGGAACACGTGGGGTATACAAAATCCGAGAATTCCCCTTTCTCCTAGAAACACCGCTAAAGCGAATCTAACCGATCAGTCTTCATCCTAGGTTCACCAAGGCTACCCACGAGAAAGTAAATCGAAAGCAAACTAAACAAGCCACCGTAACTCTCTCCACCAAACAAGACTTCAGACAAATGCTAAACCTAGAACAATCGAGGATACTTGTTTCTTTTCCGATCTTTTTTTCTTTATATCTTTCTTTTCTTTTTCTTCTTTCTTTTGTTTTTATGTCTTCTTTTTCTTTTCCTTTTTTTTTCGTTATGCATACACACTAGGCTTCTAGCATGTCGGATTTGAAGGGATCCAGCCTCTACTTAGACCCAGACTACCGATGACGGTATACTCATACATCTCGTTCAAGAATGCAACGAAGTAGGCGGCGTTTTTGTTGTGCCATGCCCTTAGGACGTTAAAAAAAAGATCGCCAACCCACCACTTAGACCGAACCATCGATAGAGTATCAAGGTCGATGCACTCATATCGATTTTAGATCATGCTTTTAGGCATTATTTCGATCGACAGCGGAGTGTTAGTGTGCGCTCCTAATCTGTAAAATAAGCTCGATTTCATACGATCTAATAATCCTCATAAGAAAAGAAGTAAAGCATCGTCTATATGAAGTATGACCATCTGGAAAGAGAGAATAAACGATAAACTAGCCTAGCAACCTCGTCTAAACTTTCCACAAGGGACACTAGGATTCCCAAAGAATTACGACCTATTGTTTTTCAGCCGAATAATAAGCTCTAACACTTAGGACAAACCTCGATCAAACATGCAAAACCTCACGGAAAAGGCCAACTTCTTAAGTTTCCTAGGTTCAAGGTTCATCTCAAAACGTGGCACCGGACAAGTGCCTGGGACAACTCTGACTCACGAAAGCAAAAACAACCTAAAATCTATGAAATCAAAGAGAAAATGAAAGAAAATGAAACGAAATCACCTGACAAACGAAATCCCTGGCAACGGCGCCAAAAACTTGATGCGTATCAAAGTTAAACAAATATTTAACCTAAACTACCCGCAAGTGCACGACACGTGTGTAGTACTTGAGCTGTCGATCCCATAGAGGCTACGCAACACAACCTAAACTCAAACTACGAATCAGACTTGCAAACGAACGAAATATGGGATTTGAGAATGAAATACTAAAAACAAATAAACAAACTAGTTCTTAACAATGAGACAAACGTTCTAGGAATCCAGTTTCACCACAAGACTACCGAAACCAACAATCAACCTATCTAATCATGCAATCCCAATTAAGTCATCTAAGGCAGACGATCCTAATATGATATCTACCCTTTCTCAAGGCATAGACACGTGATCTAGTCAAGTTATCCCCTACTTTCGTGGCTGACACCTTAAGCTAAACCCATAGGTTCTATGATTCATCCGTTTCATCCTCAACCGCTGCTACCCTACTTTCGTGGCCTAACCTTGGTTGTTCTAAACCTGATCTTCTAGGACTAGAATTCTCCTTTCGGTCTCCCTCCTAATCCCTAACACATGCATCTACTTGGCCTTCGTAAATACAAGTCATTCAAGCTCTCAGACAAAGAAAAGATAAACAAAAACATGTAATTGCATTCAAAGATAAATCAAAGTGGTTCCGAGATAGCCATGGGCTAATCCCTTCTCCTAGAACAAAACAAACTACTCACTCATGCGTCCGTAAACAAACATAATCGAAAAAGATAGTCTAAGGAACATGCAAACCAAACGAAACCGAAGTCTTGAGTTGATCTCCAATGCTCCTTGTATGTCTCCTTCGTAAGAGTCTCCTTCTTCGATTCTGTTCTCTCTCTACTCTCTCGCCTAGGTTGAATTCTGAAAACTAACTCTCTAACTCCAGCTCTCTTGACCCCTAGCTCCTGTTCTTCCTTTTCCTTCTTTTTTCTTTCCTTTTCTCCTCCTTTTTCCTTTTGGCCGTTCAGTTCTTTTCATTTTGTTGCAGCAGCCACCGATTTTGCCTTTTGATGAGTTTCCATTCTTGATTAAGTTGGGCAACGTTTCCATTACTTTCTCCAGCAAAAAATCTCTTATTCCTCTTCTCTAAAGTAGTTTTCCTTTTTTTAAGTCACCAACAAGTTCCTTTTTGTTTCAAGACAAATTAACTTATTTGGTGTTGCAGGTGACGGATGCAACCCGCGTGGGCTGAGTTTGTGACCTGCGCGGGTGCGGCGCGCATGATCGCAATGAAAACAAGGCTTCCCTGCACGGGCTAGGGAGTGCCCGCGCGGGCTGGGGTGTGCCCCGCTCGGGCTGATGTGTGCCCCGCGCGGGCTGAGGTCCCGAACGTGCTGATGGCTTGACCGACCCGTGCTCAAGTTGCTGGACCAAATGCCAAACCAAATGCCAGGCGCGGGCAAGGGTGTACCCTGAGTGGGCTGAGCTTGTTCCTCTGTGATTCTCGTCCCGTTTGTTCCGTGATGATCCTCGATGTTGGTACTTTGTCTCGTGTACGTCCTTTAGCTCCAAAATGAACGAAATACGCATTAAAAACTGTAAGAACACGAAAACATGAAAACGAATAAAACAGATACAAAACATACGTAAACATCGCATCTATATCGTAAACATCTCTAAAATCGTGCAAGAAATACGTATGAAAATGAAACAATCACTTAGAAGGTCTCTTACGGCGTTGATGATTCTTTTCAACGACTTCCTTATTTCCCCTATTAATTTCTTCTCCAGTGTTAGAGGGACTGGAGCATCAGCATCTACATCATCTTAGGCCTCTATTATTTTTTAACTCACGCTCTCCTTCCTCTTAGTCCCTTTTTCCTTCCCCTGTTTTTTATCACCAAGAGCTGCTTTTCGTGTCAGCAGTTCTTGCTTACGGATATCCTCCCAACAAATACCCTTCGGATTTCTACGAAAATGTTCCATCCATATCTGAACATCGGATTGTCACATCCCTCGTAATCCTCCAGATCAGAAAGTAAAGCTTCCTCTTCGTGTTTAGCACGAAGAATACTTAGAATATCCTGAAAAAAAAAATAACCTTTATTACCCTCTGTGACCCTTGTTGCCCTTGTGACCCTTGTGTAATTGTTACCTTAGAATCCCATTCCTTTCCGCCCAAACTAAGGATGGTTTCGAATGGAAGTAACTGAAACATTAAAACAAAATGATAATAATGCAAAAAGTACGAAAACATTCAAGTTATTCGAATAATATATAGAACTTACCATTAGTGGGATCATGAAACCGCCACAATTCCATTTTGGTTTCGGTGATTCCCCGCTAACGTGCTTGCGGCAAGTATCCACAATCTTCTCGAATGTGTAACGACCCCATGGAAAGCCTTCACAAAATTCAAAGTCATCAACCATGTCATTGAGATCATGGCTGATAGAGTTTTCTGCTGAAGGCTTGTGTGCCATAACTTGCGCCAACGACATCAAAGTTGCCAACCTCTTCCGGTCCCCGAAATTCTTCGCCTTCACAAGCTTTTCACTAACTTGTTCGGGGTCACCTTTCCACGGCCGAAATTCTTTAGCCTGAATGTGACATCCCTTATGGACTCCCATCCTTTGGGATATGGTCCGCATTTCAATAAGGAAATTAGTGCGTGCTCCACTATAGAGTACCGGATGGGAATTCCGTTTATGACGAACCACAACTCCGTGTTGTCCCGTATAATCACAGAGTGATTTAGTAGGATAGACATTTGAACATTCGTCAATGTGGAGTCACATTGTAAATGGAATAAAAGCCTAAATTGTGACTCCTTCTCGAAGTAATGCAACTCGTGTTCATCTAACATTCCTCTTAGCGTCCTTATTGTGTCGTGAGGATAATACTTGGTGGTGATCTTTGGCATTCTGTCCATGTGCTTGAATTCATACAGAAACTTCGACTTTGGCACCACCTGCAAAATGACCAATTACGAATTATACTTCTATCGACTTAAGTGACCCATGCAACTCGTGCTCTCTTCTTCACTGCTGCTGTTGATTCTAGCCATTTTCCATCTTGCCAACTTCAAATCGATCCCTTTCAAGTTCGACATCACTTATTCTTTCTTGCTATAAACTTTGAAACAGGTTTCACGCCGAAAAACTGTTCGGCTTTCTCACTTTTGACAGTTTTTCACGTCGAAAAACTACAGAACGTGGGTTTTTTCACGTTCGAACATTAAGGGAAAATTTGTCTTTTGTTCAGTTTTTTTCGGATTTAATAATTATTTTAGAGAAGGGTATTTTTTAAGCGGTTTAGCCCTATAAGGGTATTTTTTAAGGATCAAATTATGAATTAAAAATTTATAATTTTATTTTAAGACCAAATATAAAATATATAAATAAATAGTTACTATACATAAAATTTGGAGGACTACAAATGTAATTTAGAAACTTTTTATTGGTTGCTTCAAGATTATTTGAAACGTAAAAATCAAGGAGTAAGGGTTGCGAAATCAGAATTGGAAAAATATTTGTCAGAAGAATGTGAAGAAGATGTTGATAATTTAGATATTTTTATTGGTGGAAGACTACGAGTTCTAAGTATAAAACTCTTTCTTTGATGGCAAGAGATCTATTGGCTATTCCGACATCTACATGCTTCAGAGTCCGCTTTTAGTACGGGAGGTCATGTGATTATTTCGTATCGTAGTTGTATGACTGCTAATATGCTTGAAGCTTTAATTTGCACTCAAAATTGAATTTGTAATCCAAGTGGAATGGATAATGTTATGGACATATTGCAAGATATCGAAAAACCCTGATCCCTTTATTTGTCTTTCATCCCCTTGAAAAACAGAACTTCGTAAGTATATAACTTTTATTCTAATTTTATTTTAATGTATTTGATATTTAGTATGATAATCTAATAATTTTTATGTTATTTTAGATGAATTGACGACACTAGTGGAGTTATCGACAAAGTTAAATTTAGATGATTGAAAGATTGATGTGATTAGTGTTCCGTTTACTTATAATATGTTTTTTTTGTATTTGCATAATTTGAAGACTACTTATAGATTATATTTAGATAATTATCAACTTTTTTATAAGAAATTTTTTATTACTTATTTTTTTAAAAAAAATTTGATTTGGATATGGATACGAATATCCAACGAATATCTGAATATTTGTGGATATTCGTTTTTACGAATGTTTAAATTTACGAATACGAATACGAATAATAAAATCAAATATTTGACGAATACGAATACGAATAATCGGATATTTACGGATATTCGTTATTTGCTCACACCTAATTCACACAACACATAATTATTGTTATTATTATTATCGTCGTATTTTTAAGAGAATAAGCAGGTACTATATAAATATTAAAAGGAAAATACATGAAATGGCACATAGTGATAGAACCTCATTTAAAATCCGGTCCGTTGATAATTACGAGAGCTATAATTGACGGCTGAGATCGTGTAATAATAATGGGCCTTCATTTCAGTGGGTTGTTTGGGCCCGTTATGCTGATGTTGAGTTGTGTTGGAGCTTCACTGTTTTGCCGGTGGATCTCATTTTCTCCTTTTCTCATCGGAAGCTTCCATATTCATACGTCGCTTATATTTTCTTCGGGAATTGTGTTTCTTGTATTATTATTATTATTATTATTATTATTATTATTCAAACGAGGAATTTCAAAAATATCCTTTTAGGGCTAAAATACTTCAAAAATATCCTTCGCTGAAAAAAAAGTTTCAATTTCAAATTTACCCTTAAAATATAGATAATCCCATATTACCCTTGTCGACAAATTTTCTCTCTCCTCTACAGCACATCGATTTCTCTCTCTATTGTGGCGCGAAAATAACTGTTCTCTCACACCACGACAGATGCGGCGAGAGTAGCTTGAAATCGACATCAGATTCGCTGCCGATAGGTTGAAATCGTTTGTTGTCAACAAAGAAGCTTGCAATTCAGCAGGTTCCGCAGAAAAACTGTTGCACTTGGTCACAGAGTCTTAGGGGTCCAAGGGTCGTAGGGGTAAAGGGGTCGCAAATGGGTCAAAGGGTCGCAGGGTTTAAGATATGGTTGCAGGGGTCCAAGGGTCGGAGAGGGTAAAAGGGTCGCACGGGTCCAACGGTCGCAGAGGTACAAGGGTCGCAGAGGTACAAGGGTCGCAGAGGTACAAGGGTTGCACGAGTCTAAGGGTCATAGAGCCTCATACGACCCTTGCTACCCATGCAAACCATGTGGACATTGCGATCCTTCCGGCCATTGCGACCCTTGCGACCCATTTGTCCATTTCGACCCTTGCGACCATTGCGACCCTTCCGGCCATTGCGACCCATTTCGACCTTTCCGACCATTGCGACCCATTTCGACCCTTCCGACCATTGCGACCCTTTCGACCATTACAACCCTTGCGACCCATTTGTCCATTTCGACCCTTTCGACTAGTCTTTTCAATGTCAGACTACTCCTTTTTCCAGGTGCTAGCTATGCTTTTTATTTTACCAATGCCACATTTAAGACCATTGGGACACGCCTCTATTAGCCGTATATTAAAAGGTTCTTTAACGTGGTCAATACATGCACCTTGGTCATTCTTTGTATTTAGTGTCTTTCTGGAATTTTATAAGTCAATTTATTTTTCATTAAATATGAGTTTATAAATCGAGGAGGAAAAACCGAAAAGCTACAACAATTTTTAACACCAAATCATCGCTTGTTTCAAGTCTTTTATTCTCTCAAAAGGGCGATTTCTAACATCTAACCCTAAATTCTCTCAAAAATCCTTGTTACCTTTGTGACCGTTTTGACCTTCGTCACGAAGGTCACATGGTCGACCGAGGGCATCGTGCTGTCTATTTGTTACTCAAGGTCTTGGTAATCGTCGGACTCGGTCTCTATGCAGATACACACAAGTACTTACAACGTGGATGGAGGACTTTGTGATGTATCTGCACTACATAAGGTCTTGGTAATCAGCGGACTCAGACATCAAGCTGTATCCGCTTTACCTAAGGTCACGGTTGGAGGTCAACTTTGAGAAGGCGGTGAGTCATACACGACTCTCCTTGCGGGGGAGGGCTCCGATGTGTCTCTAAATTCGGCACATTTGACCTTTTTTATTTCCTTTTTTTCTTAAACTTCTTTTTGCCTTTTTTAACCGTTGTGACCTTTTAGACCTTATGTAACCTTATGTAACTTTTGTGACCTTTGTAACCTTTGAGACCTTATGTAATCAATATTTAAACGTTGAAAATATCTTATTTTGCATCTATTGTTCGTAAGATTATGACCCATCGACTCATGCGACCACATATGACCTTTGTACGACTAATGCATCCCAATATGACCACATATGACCCTTGTACGACTCATGCGACGCAATATGCGACTCATGCCACTTGTCGTTTTGCTGTCAGACTCCTGTCTTCCGACCCATGTGACCCTTCCGACCCATGTGACCCTTCCGACCAATGTGACTTATCGTTTTGCAGTCAGAATCCTTTCTTCCGACCCATGTGACTTGTCGTTTTGCTGTCAGACTCCTGTCTTCCAACCCATGTGACCCTTCCGACCCATGTGACCCTTCCGACCCATGTATATAAGTTAACGTCAACGTCTCTTCTCTTAGTATGTGTATCTAACCCATATTTCTATGAAAGATCTTTTTTACCTTTGTGACCTGCGTGCCGCAGTCACCATTGTTGACGCAGGCCGTCGTGCTGTCTATATGTTACTCAAGGTCTTGGTAATCGGTAGACTCAGGCTCTATGCAGTCACTGACGAGTTGCAGGGGTGACTTAGGTGACGGTGTTGGGTCAATCTTCAAATGTGACTGGAAGACGAAGTACATGGCATGAGATGACTTAGGTGACGGTGTTGGGTCACTCTTGGGTCACTCTCGGCTAATGAACTATCTCTCCAAGGAACCCATGCGACCCATGCGACCCTCATTT
This sequence comes from Gynandropsis gynandra, assembly GCA_036759665.1. Lineage (NCBI taxonomy): Eukaryota > Viridiplantae > Streptophyta > Magnoliopsida > Brassicales > Cleomaceae > Gynandropsis > Gynandropsis gynandra. The sequence continues at coordinate 10,731,527 of CM071862.1, read as the reverse complement.
GGCATTAATTAGTTTGACGTTATAAATGTATTGTTTTGATTGGTTTTTGGCATTTTATCATTATAAACCTGTAAATTCGTTGAGTTCGCATCTTTTCATCCATATATGCGACCAAGCGACCCATATATTTAAGTTGTATATGTCTAATTTAGTATCAATATAGATAATAATATAAATAATACCGAAATTTGAACAAAATGTTAAATGTATTATTTAGTCATCCGCCGAGTTCTTAAAACACTACTATCACTTTGAAACACAGACATTGGTTATACACAACTCAACTAGGTGCACATGGGTCATAATCTATTTTAGCCATTGATTGACGTCGTACATGTATTGTTTTGATTGGTTTTTGTCATTTTATCATCATAAACCCGTAAATTCGTCGAGTACGCATCTATTCATTAATATATGCGACCATGCGACCCATGCGACCCTCATTTGGAATTAATTAGTGTGACGTTGTAAATGTATTGTTTGATTGGTTTTTGTCATTTTATCATCATAAACCCGTAAATTCGTCGAGTTCGCATCTATTCATCAATATATGCGACCATGCGACCCTCATTTTGGCATTAATTAGTTTGGCATTGTAAATGTATTGTTTTGATTGGTTTTTGGCATTTTATCATTATAAACCTGTAAATTCGTCGAGTTCGCATCTATTCATCCATATATGCGACCAAGCGACCCATTCCATTATCAATATATTTGAGTTGTATATGTCTAATTTAGAATCAATATAGATAATAATATAAATAATATCTACATTTGAACAAAATGTTAAATGTATTTTTTAATCATCCGCCGAGTTCTGAAAACACTAATATCACTTTTGAAACACAGGCATTGGTTATACACAACTCAACTAGGTACACATGGGTTATAATTTATTTTAACCGTTGATTAACGTTGTAAATGTATTGTTTTGATTGGTTTTTGTCATTTTATCCTCATAAACCCGTAAATTCGTCGAGTTAGCATCTATTCATCAATATATGCGACCATGCGACCCATGCCACCCTCATTTGGAATTAATTAGTTTGACGTTGTAAATGTATTGTTTGATTGGTTTTTGTCATTTTATCATCCTAAACCCGTAAAGTCATCGAGTTCGCATATATTCATCAATATATGCGACCATGCGACCCATGCGACCCTCATTGTGCATTAATTAGTTTTACGTTGTAAATGTATTGTTTTGATTGGTTTTTGGAATTTTATCATCATAAACCCGTAAATTCGTCGAGTTCGCATATATGCGACCCATGCCACCCTCAATTTTGATTGGGTTTTGACATTTTATCATTTTCACTAGAATTCCCGCCGAACTTTTCACCAATATTTGAAAAAACATTTCGAATTCCATCTGACGGCAATTCGATGTCAGGGTCATGTCTTTCGTATTCCAGTCATTTCCTTTTTTTCTAATAACGACACACACACACTCTCTCTCTCTCTCTCTCTAACTCTCATCATCATCATCATCTTGCCGAAAATGCAACATTTCGTAGAAGCAGGGTCATCTTCTTCTGGTGAGAGGATTTTTACAGTACCATTCACGCGTATAAATCTGGCCGTAGATGCAGTGGTAAGTGAACTCAAACCGATTTATTCGATTCATCAAATCTGGCCGTATATGCATTAGTTTGGCGTTGTTGTAAATTTATTCGGTTATCGCAGACACTTTCGATAGAGTTTACGAGGTTGAATGGTCTTTGCGGTAGACGATGTAAGGTTGATCTGATAGCCAATTACACAGACATTTGGGAGGTAGATCTAAGGCCCGTGAAACGCGGTGGCGCTAGCATCACCAGGGGTTGGACAAAGTTTTGTCACGATAATGGCTTTAACGTGGGTTGTACCCTCAAAGTCGAAATGGACAGGGTTCTTGATGATTTACCTTGTCTACTGCTTGCCCCGATAATCTTCATAGATTGAAGTCCGTCGTATTTTGATTGCTTTGAACCTCATTTGAACAACAAAATTTATGTTTGTATTTGGTTGGGTTTTTTACTATTACTCAATAGAATGTATTATTGTTAGTATCGAGGTTTTTGTGGATTTACTATTATTGTAATAAGGGTCGTAGAGGGTCCAAGGGTCGTAGGGAACAAAGGGTCGCAGAGGTACAAGGGTCAAAGGGAGACAAGGGTGGAAGGGAGATAAGGGTCACAGAGGGTCCAAGGGCCGCAGGGGACAAAGGGCCGCAGAGGTACAAGGGTCAAACGGAGACAAGAGTCGAAGTGAGATAAGGGTTGCAGAGGGTCCAAGGGTCGCATGGTCCAAGGGTCTAAAAAATTGTTTACTCGTTGATTCAACTTGTTCTTTTTTTAACATTTTATTTGCAACATAATTTTGGGAATGCATAATTCAACTTTGTACATTGTAATTTTTTTTAAATTATTCATATTATTTGTAAATAATAAAGAGTAAAGGGTCGCAGGGGTCCACCGTCGCAGAGGTACAAGGGTCGCACCATTTGTCCCTTGCGAACCTTTTACCCATTCGACCCTTGACCCTGTGACCCTTGACCCTGCGAGGGAGACAAGGGTCGCAGGGGTCCAAGGGTCGCAGAGGGACAAGGGTCGCAGGGGTCCAAGGTTCGAAGAGGTACAAGGGTCATAGGGGTCCTAGGGTCGAAGAGGTCCCTCTGCGACCCTTTTATCTCTTCGAAAGTGTTGAAATGGACAAATGGGTCGCAATGGTCGGAAGGGTCGCAATGGTCGAAATGGACAAATGGGTCGCAAGGGTCGCAATGGCCAGAAGGGTCGCAATGTCCACAAGGGTCGCAAGGGTCGTATGAGGCTCTGTGACCCTTGGACCCGTTCCACCCTTGTACCTCTGCGACCCTTGTACCTCTGCGACCGTTTGACCCCTGCGAAAATGTACCAAATATTAGAAAAAAATAATGTATCAAATGTTTACATCTACCATTCGAAAAAAAAACAATGTACCAAAAAAACAATGCTTACGGATATCCTCCCAACAAATACCTTTCGGATTTTTATTTAGATGTTTCATCCATATCTGAACATCGGGATCGTCATATCCCTCGTAATCCTCCAGATCAGAAAGTAAAGCTTCCTCTTCGTGTTCAGCACGAAGAATACTTAGAATATCCTGGAAAACAAAAAATAACCATTATTACCCTCTGTGACCCTTGTTGCCCTTATGACCCTTGTGTAATTGTTACCTTAGAATCTCCAATCTGCCTTATCACATCTATGTACTTTAGGTTAAAATTGGATTTAACCATCTTCTTGCACATTCTTGGGCATCATCGATGCACATCCACAACCTCAACATCCCATTCCTTTCCGCCCAAACTAAGGATGGTTTCGAATGGAAGTAACTGAAACACTAAAACAAAATGATAAGAATGCAAAAATTACGAAAACATTCAAGTTATTCGAATAATATATACAACTCACGATTAGTGGGATCATGAAACCAACACAATACCATTTTGGTTTTGGTGATTCCCCGATAACGTGCTTGTGGCAAGTATCCACAATCTTCTCGAATGTGTAACGACCCCATGGAAAGCTTCACAAAATTCCAAGTAATCAACCATGTCAATGAGATCATGGCTGATAGAGTTTTCTGCTGAAGGCTTGTGAGCCATAACTTGCGCCAACAACATCAAAGTTGCCAATCTCTTCCGGTCGTCGGAATTCTTCCACTTCACAAGCTTTTCACTGACTTGTTCGGGGGTGGTCTTTCCACGGCCGAAATTATTCAGCCTGAATGTGACACCCATCATGGACTCCCATCCTATGGGATATGGTCCGCATTTCAATCCGGAAATTAGTGCATGCTCCACTATAGAGTACCGGATGGGAATGCTGTTTATGACGAACCACAACTCCGTTTTGTCCCGTATAATCACGGAGTGAGTTAGTAGGAAAGACATTTGAACCTTCGTTAATGTGGACTCACATTGTAAATGGAATAAATGCCTAAATCGTGACTCCTTCTCAAAGTAATGCAACTCATGTTCATCTAGGATTCCTCTCAGCGTCCTTATTGTCTTGTGAGGATAACACTTGGTGGTAATCTTTGGCATTCTGTCCATGTGCTTGAATTCATACACAAACTTCGGCTTTGGCGCCACCTGCAAAATGACCAATTACAAATTATACTTCTACCGAGTTAAGCAACCCATGCGACTCGTCCGACCCATGCGACTTAACCGACTGAATCGACTTGTGCGACCCATGCGACTCATCCAACCCGTGCGACCCATGTGACTCAAACGACCCTCAGACACTCTGCGATACTCAACCGATTCACTGAGACTCAACCGAACTACGCCCCTCAAACGACCATTGCGACCCATCCAACTCACTGAGACAACCGACTCACTGAGTCGAAGATGGTCATGCAACTCCTGCAACCCTTGCTACTCAATCGACTCACTGAGTCGAAGATGTTCATGCAACTTCTACGACCCTTGCAACCCAACCGACTCACTGACACTCACCCATTTCAAATCAATAAACCATTTTGTGACTCGAAAGCTTGCAAAACCCTAGAAATCGATCTACTTACACTTATTGACGCCGTTGAAGATTGACTCGTGCTCTCTTCGTCACTACTGTTGATGATTCTAGCCATTTTCCTTCTCGCCAACTTCAAATCGATCTCTCTCAAGTTCGACATCACTTATTTCTTTCTTGCTATAAACTTTTAAACAGGTTTCACGTCGAAAAACTGTTCGGCTCTTTCGTTTTTTACAGTTGTTCACGTCGAAAAACTGTCGAACGTGGATTTTTTCACGTTCGAACATTAAGGGCAAATTTGTCTCTTCTTTAGCTTTTTTTTCGGATTTAATAATTATTTTAGGGAAGGGTATTTTTGAAGTGGTTTAGCCCTATAAGGGTATTTCTGATATTCCCGCTATTCAAATCATAACTAATAATTGGATTGTTATCATTTTTAACTATCAACCATAAGCTAAAACATACATGGCTAGAATGAGGTTTATGTCCAAATTACATGTTTTATCATAAAATATATGGTTGGTTGCTATAAACAATTACAATGTATCATCTTTTGTAAATTAAAAATGTATTATGATGAAACAAGTCATGATAAACACAAGTTCAATCCAAAATTTTGAGGTTCAACAAGTTCAACCCGGTTTTATCAATATTCAATTTATTTTATTTAAATAATCGAATATTGAGATAAAAAATAATGTTGACAACTTTTGAGATCTATGTTGTACAAGTTTGTCTTTTTCCTCTTTTGCACGATGTACGTACGCATGTATGTATGCATGTATGTATGTATGTATGTATGTATGTATGTATGTATGTATGTATGTATGTATGTATGTATGTATGTATGTATGTATGTATGTATGTATGTATGTATGTATGTATGTATGTATGTATGTATGTATGTATGTATGTATGTATGTATGTATGTATGTATGTATGTATGTATGTATGTATGTATGTATGTATGTATGTATGTATGTATGTATGTATGTATGTATGTTTATTATTATTATTATTATTATTATTATTATTATTATTATTATTATTATTATTATTATTATTATTATTATTATTATTATTATTATTATTATTATTATTATTATTATTACTATTGGTTCACTACTAGAAATATTATTAAAAATGTACCACAAAAGCGCTAAAAGCGAATCGCAAAAATAAGAACGTCTCTAATCCCTCCACAAATACAGACAGAAAAATTAGTCAGCAATCTGTCAGCAATTCCACGTACGACGGTTCAGATCCTCTCTCTTTTGTCTATAAAAATTACAAATATATGGTTTTAATATTAAGAAAATGTTGATCGTATAAAATCCTAAAAAAATAAAAATCTTACCAAATCTCTGTAAACTTCCGCGAAAGAATGAGAACCAATTGTATATGTGCTTATCTCGTATCGTTCTCTAGCGTAACGACGAGATTGGCTTGCTCGCTCGCTTCTTTGCTTAAAAGATGGATCATCCCAGTAAGCACACATTTGTTCTCAGACATGATTTTTCATCCAAATTGGTTTGCCTGTCTTCTCTCGATCTTTCTTGCAATTGTTTACGAGAGCTTTGAGGCAAACTCCCGTAACCCATTCAAATTTTGTACAATGTTCCCGCTAAGTGCTACCACAAATATTGTATACAAATGTTTTATACAATGTTCGTGCTAAGTGGTACCACGAACGTTGTACAAAATGGGTGAACAACGTTCGTTCATCGTGTGTGTGCAATGTGCACAACGTGTGCGTACAACATCTACTACAGATATTTTTAAACCCCTTGAGGTTCGTATATTGTTTAAAACGATAAATTTGACCATTAGGATGTTCAATCAACATTCAATTCTAAGTATTGAATCACATATTGTAAAATCAGGTTGTACCCTCATTATAGCTTTGATTTTTGGTTTGAACCTTAGTTGTTCGTTAACTTAATGTATTGTTCCACATTTGTATCAAGTCATAACTAATAATTAGATTGTTATCATTTTTAATTATCAACCATAAGCTAAAACATGCACGGCTAGAATGAGGTTTATGTCCAAATTACATGTTTTATCATAAAATATATGGTTTGTTGCTATAAACAATTACAATGTATCATCTTTTGTAAATTAAAAGTGTATTATGATTAAACAAGTCATGATAAACACAAGCTCAATCCAAAATTTTGAGGTTCAACAAGGGTAAAACCCGATTTTATCAATATTCAATTTATTTTATTTAAATAATCAAATATTGAGATAAAAACTTATTTTGACAACTTTTGAGATCTATGTTGTACAAGTTTATCTTTTTCCTCTTTTGCACGACATATGTATGTATGTATGTATGTATGTATGTATGTATGTATGTATGTATGTATGTATGTATGTATGTATGTATGTATGTATGTATGTATGTATGTATGTGTGTATGTATGTATGTATGTATGTATGTATGCATGTATGCATGTATGCATGTATGTATGTATATATGTATGTATGTATGTATGTATATATGTATGTATGTATGTATTATTATTATTATTATTGGTTCACTACTAGAAATATTATTAAAAACGTACCAGAAAAGCGCAAAACGCGCATCGCAAAACTAAAAATGTCTCCAATTCGTCCGCAAAAACAGACGGAAAAATTAGTCAGCAATCCGTCAATAATTCTACATACAACGGTTCGGATCCTTTCTCTTTTGTCTATAAAAATTTCAAATATATGGTTTTAATATTAAGGAAATGTCAATCGTATAAAATCCTAAACAAAATTAAAAATCTTCCCAAATCTTTATAAACTTCGGCGAAAGAATGAGAACCAGTTGTATGTGTGCTCATCTCGTATCCTTCTCTATCGGAACGACGAGATTGGCCTGCTCACTCGTTTCTTTGCTTAAAAGAAGGATCATCCTAGTAAGCGCACATTTGTTCTCAAACATGATTTGTCATCCAAATTTGTTTGCCTTTCTTCTCTCGATCTTTTTTGCAATTGTTTACGAGAGCTTTGAGGCAAACTCCCGCAACCCGTTCAAATTCAGACTTTACCAGTCTGGTGATCTCAAGATTCCAATAAAAATTTTGTAGAAATAATGAAATAATAATTTTATTTAAACGGTTATTTAAATTTTTATTCAAATAAATATTATTAAAAACGTACCACAAAATATTTTCACCAAAGTTCCTTGATATCGGGATCGGTTCGCATGCATTTATAACATGGTCGATCATAATCAGCTTTCATCGTCTTTATTACATGACGAGAAAGTTTATCATAAGCAAACCTATAAATCAAAATTAAGGTAAATTAAAATTTAATTAACTAACTTTTATAAAATTTCATTTAAGTTTAGTGTTATGTACCATTGTGTGTCGTTTTCACGACTCGAGTCTAAACGAGGAAGTTACGTCTTTCCTCATCCATCGATAGAAGTTTTTCCACCATTGGTTCGTGATGCATCGAAGGCTCGTGATCCATCATTTGCTCGCCCAGTGGTGGTATCTGTTGATAAAAAGGATACGACATATATTGTGTTGATCCAGTGTTCAGAAATGAATTCGGATTCATAAAATCCGAAAATACCGTATCAGATTCTCTCGTGTGTTGTGGAGGAGATGGACCATTATCCTCCAAAGTAAAACGATTTATCGTGTTGCTGCCTCTTCCAACGCGACGAGACATACTAAAATTTTAAATTAAAATATTATAAGTTGTTAATTTCAAGTTTTAATTCAATACTTATTTTTAAAAAATTATACTAAAAACTATTCTAATATAATTTAACAAACACATAATTTAATATATGTGCTATTAACCTAACCAAGCACATATAATATAATATATGTGCTATTAACCTAAACTAATAAAATTTCTTGTAGGCATTTTAACAAACACTTAAACTACACATTCCAAATCTAACTAAAATTATTCCAAATCTAACTAAAATTAACTTAATATAAATCTAATTATAATTATAACAAATGTTATTCTAAACTTAATATAAATCTAACTAAACTTTAAATTAATATAACTCTAACAACAATTATAACAAATATTAATCTAAACTTAATATAAATCAAACATAAATTAACCTTCCGGTAACAGTGACGGAGACGACCGTACGGTGACGGGGAGAGCCAGACAGACGGCTCTAGGGACGGATGAACGGTTCAGGGGATGAACTCACTGACAAACGGACAGCTCTCCAGGCGGGGACATGTCGAACACACGGATAGACGGCTAGGGGGATGCACGCACGGATGGACGGCTCCGGGGACGCACTCATAGACGCACAGTGACATTGATGGAAAGGGACAGTGACGGCCTGAGATGGGAACAGACAATGTTGGAAGGCGGCGAGAGACTGAGGGAATAAGGGCGAGGGGAAGGAGTCGCGACCACAAAATTTCTAGACATTTGCGGACGGAACAAGAAATTCGTCCGTAAATCGTCCCCAATCGCGGAGGGATACAGGACGACCGTCCGTAAATTATGGATGGCTTGCGGACGACTCCACTAAGACGTCCCTAATTACATACGACTACAAAAAGGACTGCCTGCAAATTTAGACCGCGTGAATTGTACCGTCCGCAATTCCAGATGGTTTGACACCTCCGTCCATAGCGGGTGATCCATCCGTAATTCGTCCCGAAACACGCAAATTCTATCCACAATCATTCTGCAATCTGAAAGGACATGTCGAAGTATGGGGAAGGACCGAGGGACGTGGATGGAATGAGAGATGGGACGGATTGGGATGGGACGGACCAAAGGACGGGGACGAACTAAGAGATGGGGCGAACCGGGACAGGAACAGACCGAGGGACAAGGTGGACCGGGATGGGAATGGACCGAGGGATAGGAAAGAGCAGGACGAGAACGGGCCGAGGGATGATACAAACCGAGGGACGTGGATGGACCGAGACGGGATGAACCGAGGCATGTGGATGGAACGATGGACGTGTACGGACAAAAGGATGGGGACGAATTTAACCATTCAATAACAATTCTTTTATTATTTTGAACATCCGATAACAAGTTAACATGATTCATCTTGAGAGTCACATAATTCTTCTATTGATTCTTGTGTTTCTAAATTTGATTCAAATTCTTCTTCTTCTTCTTCTTCTTCTTCTTCTTCTTCTTCTTCTTCATTCTCTTCTTTCCCTTCATATAGATCATCTTCATTTGTTTCCATTTCTTCGATTTTCCATGCGCCAATGCTTTAGCAGTAACTTCATCAATAGCAACAATCTCGGTGGTTTGTTGTTGCATGGCCAATTGTTGTTCTTCTGTGTTGTCGATAAATTTACCCCTTGGAAGTATCTTCATTGCAAAAATCCAACCTGAAGATCGTCTCATATGTGGAAAGAAAATGTAACATATTTGATCGACTTGTGACGCAAGAATAAAAGACTCGTACTTTGTATATCTTCGTGAAGAGTTAACTTCTACAATGCCTAATTTGTTTGTTCTTGTTCCGCGACCGCTTATTGGATCGAACCAATCACATCGATATAACATCACTCTTAAGGCGACGTAACCTACAAAAATGTCAAATATAAGTCAATAGAATCTAAAATATCATATGTGGTATGGATAAGAAATTTTTTGGAATAGTAATGATACTTGGATATTCCAAATGCAAAATTTCTTTCAATATCCCATAAAAATCTGGTTCGAAGGTCGATTCACAATAGCTTTTCACCTTTCACAAATACAACATAGTTCATAGTTGACTTCAATTTCTTGTGTTTGTAAGTATGAAAGTTGTAACCACGTGTAAAATACATTGGCCAATTCGTAACTTTCACAATCGGACCTTTAACAAGATCTCGTAGCCATAATGGGTGATTGCCGATCTCAATCTGCATTACAGAGGAAACAATCATCCAAAAAGCGTCAGGATATTATATAATTTATTAATATTTAATCTATCATGTACTTATATACTTTCTGATCCATGTGAAGAAATCTATTTCTTTAAGTTCTTGGAGTTGAGATTAATCAATATTCACATATGTATTCTTCAATATATCATCAAATATCTTGTAAAATATTAGAAAATTTTGTAAATATTACAAATAAAATACGTATACGCAATTGAACCCATATTTATAGTATGTTACCTTGCAAAAGAACGTAGATTTTCACAGTTGAGTAAAACATAGTATGTGCGATGTGTAGATCTCGTTGTGATACCCATAGATCTTTCGCCTTACCAGCAGTTTAACCAATTCCGCAAAATATATCTTGCACATCTGGTACTGGATATGAAAATGCCATACCACCATCAAAACATATGTCTGGATTTCTACTTTGCATTTGAACATGTGGCTTGAAGTAGTAAGAAGTGAAGAACGATATCTCCTCATTCACGTATTGTTCCACAATTGAACCCTCTTGACGAGCTTTTTTTATTGTTTTCTTCAGATGAAACATAAATCTCTCGAATGGAAACATCCAACGAAATTGAACTAGACATCCTAATGCAGCTTTGTGTGGTATTCATTTATTTAACAATTAATATCTTTAAATTATTAATCATTATACTATTAAAAAAATCAATGATACCTCCAATTGCTTCGTATGCATGTTTGTCCATCAATTCAGAAAAACATATGGAAAGTAGTCTTTCCATGAATACATGGCAATCGTGACTTTTCATCCCTGATAACTTTCCTCCATGAATATCGATGCACCTTCCGATGTTAGATGCATAACCATCAGGAAATTTCACCTCTTCCTTCAACCATTTCCACAATTTATATTTCGCATCATTCGGCAGTCTAAATATCGAAACTAGAGATTTACCATCGTCACTTATATGTAACTCCTTCCGAGCAATACTCTTCTAGATCCTTCCGTGATTTAATGTATCTTTCGTTTTTCCTGTGACATTCAGTACTGTATTGATGATATTATCGAAAAAACATTTCTCTATTTGCATGACATCAAGATTGTCTCGAAGCTACAGATTTTTCAAATACGGTAGATCCCAAAATATGCTCTTCTTGTACCAATTATAAGTAATTCTAGAACCACAAATTCTCAGATGATTGTTCCCTCCGCAATCTATACTCCTAGGATTACCCAAAGCAAGAAGTCGTTCATACAAATTCTCTTCTCCGGCCAAAACTGGAGGAGGAGATTTCCACACAACTATATTCCTTTTAAAATTTCTCTTGTTGCACTGTAATGTATCATCATCAGGAAGAAAATGACGATGACCATCAAACCAACTCCTCTTTCGTCAATATTTCAACTGAAAACCATTTGTTTCTCCCATGCAGTATGGACAAGCCAATCGACCATGCGTTGTCCATCCAGATAGCATACCATAAGCTAGAAAATAACTTATTGTCCACATAAGAGTACCTCGTAATATAAAATTATGTCGTCCCGAAACGTCGTACGCTGGAACTCCCTTCCACAATTCTTTCAATTCTTCAATCAGTGGTTGAAGAAATATATCCAAACTTGTTTTCGGAAGATTAGGCCCAAGAATCAGTATGGTTAAGAGCAAAAACTCTTGTTTCATGCACATATCAGGTGGTAAATTATACAGTGTCATAATAACTGGGCACAACGAATAATTTCTCCCTGACATCCCTAGTGGATTAAAACCATCGATGCAAAGGACTAAATAAACATTTCGAGGCTCGGGTGCAAAATCAGGATATACCTTGCAAAAGTGTAGTATTTCCACGCCTCCCCATCTGAGGGATTACCAATTTCTCTTTCATGACTTGAATGCTCGGCATGCCATCTCATGTCCCTTGCGGTCTTCTCTATAATTGGTAAATACCACATACAATGATACAGAACCAATTTTCCATTCCTTGTCAACTAAAACCAATCTTTTCCACAAAATCGAAAATTACTCAAATCCAATGTTTCTTTCCAAAATATCATACAGTTGTCTTGACAAATATCAATCTTTTGATATGGCGATAAACCCAACGATTTCATCATCTTCTTTGTCTCATAATATGGCTCTATTGCATTATTATCTTTAGGAAAATATCTTTTACTAATCTCGATACAAAATCCATTCAATGCTCAGAAACATTATTTTCAGTCTTCAAATTCATTAAATGTGCAGATAGAGACAAATGTGAAAGACCCATTCTACAACCATCATAAAGTGGATTCGTAGCACTTTCTAACATTTCAAAAAAACTTTTCGCTTCTTCATTCAGATCTTCTTCAATATTTTCACCTTCGTTTCTTTCACCGAATACATTTTGCACCATTTCCACATAAGGGTTCATTTCTACATCTTGAGAAGTCTCAAACACTTCATGATGTACAATACCCCTACTACAATTTTCCATAACATTACGGTGATGGTGCAAAATTCGCTCCATGAGATAATTAAATGAAATAATTCGGAGACCTCTTAGATAAAGATGATTCCAAACGGTTCTCTCATCAACAAATTTTTAATTTTTGCATTTGACGCATGGAGAAACCAACTTACCGATTTCTTAATAAACTTGTAAATTTTTCGTCATCGTCATAAACTGTGTAACGCCTTCTATAAACTCCTTCAATATACCTTGAGTTTTTGGATCGATTCTTCTATACATCCATTGTCTAGAAACGAAAAATATTCGATCTCGACAATGATGCCATTATAATAAGAAACAATAACAAGATATGTAATCAATATATGAGAATTGTGTGTGAGAAATTGATGAAAGTAGGAGGGATTTTCTGGACTGATTAAGGACGGATTATGGACTAAGACAAATATTTACCGATGAACCATCCCGAAAACTTCCCTAAATCAAAAATGATACCCCGCAACCATCTACAAATTTATGGAAACCGTCTTTAAATTTTTCGAACGAAAAGAATAACCATCTGCAAATTGCGGTCGGACGCGGAAACCGTCCCTAATCCGCAACATCCTTCGAATTCGTCTCCAATCCATCCACAAATACGGATGACCCCGGGACTGTCTTTCAATCCAAAAATTTGAGCACGAATTTAATTTCTCGTCCCCATTCTGTCCCTAATCTGTTTCGAAGTTTTCGAATAGAACTGCTCGTCCGCAAATTCCATTAGAAAATTTTGAATTTGTAATAGTGGTTTTCATCGTAATGTGTACAACGTCTTAGTACAACGTGCGTAAAAAATTTGAAACAACGTGTTTACAACGCAATAAACCTTATTATTCAACTTAAATTATTAATATCAATAATAATCATAATAATATAATAATAAATATAATAATATCAATAATAATTAATAATAATATTATTATTAATTATAATAAACATCAATAAAATCCAATTTCAATAATAATAATAATAATATTAGAATAATATTAATATATTCTATTATTATTATTATTATTATTATTATTATTGTTGTTGTTGTCGTCGTCGTCGTTGTCGTTGTTGTTGTGTTGTTGTTGTTGTTGTTATTATTGTTGTTGTTGTTGTTATTTTAAATTGTAATTGTAGACAATGGGTTTACATTTACAATTACTATTTTAAATTTTTTTAATTATTGTTAATATCTAATAGTCATAATAATATAATAAAAACTAACAATAATGAATATTAATATAATTTAATATAATAATATTATAACCAATATTAATAAAATATAATACGAATGATAATAATATTAGGATATTATTATTGTTGTTGTTATTATTATTATAAATTTTTGTTGTATACGTACAAAGTTGATACAATAATAATAATAATACTAATAATAATAATAATAATTCAAAATTTTATTATTTTTATATCCAATGGTAATAATAATAATGATAACTAACAATAATATATTTTATTATTATTATTTTGAATTATAGTTGTATGTTGGTATGTACAAAATTTACATAATAATTTATTATTATTGTTGTTATTGTTGTTGTTATATAATACTCAAATGTGTACAAAAGTATAAAATTGATACAATAGTAATAATTTATTATCATCATCATCATCATCATCATCGTCATCATCATCATCATCATCATCATTATTATTATTCATATGTACAATATTTAACATTATTAATGTTACTAGGAAACCAACCCGCGCCATGCACGGGATCGATCAAAATTCAAGTTATGATGTTTTATGTAGTTGAGGATTGTAATCAGAAATGTGTTTGAAATAATAGTTGTATTGAAAACAATGTGAGATAATTAAAAATTAGACTCATATAAACCGGTTCTATCCCATGAGAGAGTTGGTAGAATTCTGAAATTAATAAAAAACCAACATAAAGAATGAATACCATATGGAAATGTTGATGCGTCTGTTTTAAGATAAAATAAATCTCGGTTGGTGCTTATATTGGTTTTGGTTGAAAAAACATGTTGAAAAACCAATGAGTTGTAAATGAATTTATAGTTGAAAGATAAATGTATAAAAAGCATGAAATTAAAATTATCTTATAGTATAGTAATTACCTTTAAAGACATCTGAGCGAACATTGATAATGTGTACGATTCATTTTCCGTATAAATTTTGAAAGATGTTGATATTAGAGAGACCTTAGACATGGAAACATATGTAACATAGCTTTAAAAATATTTGGAAAATAAAAAAGCCAATTTAAAAAATGAAATTACTATTTATGTACATGTCCGATGTATTGGGTAGTCCATTTAATATGTCTTTATAAACAACATTTGTAATGGAGGATTGTTGTATGCATTCTTCAGCGAGATCTAAAATTCACAATCCATTAGTACAAGTCACTCGTGATAGCGCAACATACAATTGGTCGTGGAAAATAGAAAAATGCCAATTTTAACAAAATGAAATTACTATTTATGTACTTGTCCAATGTATTTGGAAGCCCATTAAATATTTCTTCATAAAAAACATTTGTAATGGAGGATTGTTGTATGCATTCTTCAGTGAGATCTAAAATTTGCAATCAATTAGCAGAAGTAACTCGTGATACCGCAACATACAATTGGTTGTGGCTGAAAATCGGTATTGGAAGGTAAGTCCAATTTGTTTAAGACTCCGGCCTTGACTTTTATTTATCGTGATTGCATAATATAAGCGAATTGGAAATTGTCTCCTTTGCAAAGTAAAAGGTAGTCCTGAATCAGTTGGAGATAAAATAATCCTTGGTATGAGAATCTTTTGCCAACACGGGTTGTTGTTATAATCTTTGCTTCCAATACCTTTGATGCTAATTGAGTGACAACTCATTGCAAAGACTTCCTTTTGGTTTAAATTTCTTAGCATCATAATTGGAGCATCATAATCCATAAAACTTAAGGGAGTTGAGATACTCGATAGTTTATAAGGATTGCCAATCTGCAGTAGGAGCACTATCAATTCCGATATGGTTTGAGCTCAAATATTTCATTGCTTTTCCTGGAATATGTGATAAGAGGAATTCATTGATCTCATCAACATGTTCATTTTGTGGAGTGAGTATTGCCCTTTTTGTAAGATATTAACAATTCATATAAGAATCCATGAAGTGTGGATATGCTGAGTCGGCAAGTGCTTTCAAGGGGTTCATTGTGACTTGGAGAAATAATTTAGAATTGATGAGGATTCGATCACCATCACCATACGTATAAGGGCTGATATCCCTTTCAACTGTTGTGCCCTTTTCATACCAGTAACTATTTTACGAATTTAGTCTCACATCGATCAAGTCGCATATTATGTGTTAATGTATAGATGTGACATGAATTCCATAGGCGTGATCAACTTAATGATGCTAAATCTGTGTCTATTCGCCCTCCTCGATTAACAAGTAAGAATTTTTCTAAAATCACCGCCAAGAAAAAATGTTTTCCCACCAAATATGTTGTCATCTCCTTCTATAGCAACTGGAACCATAATAGCCTTCAGCATTTGATCTAATGCTTTAAAAGTGTGTCGATGTGCCATTGGAACTATTTTTTTCAGTAAATCTGCTAGCATACTTCCTTGTTTGATATCACACGTTAATCCTTCATTCATACTAAGAGGGATTTTGAAGCAAGAATGAGCTACCAGACCCTCAGGGAGAAGCAAGGCTGCTCTGCCCGATGATACAATCGGTATTGCTTCTAATCAGAGCTTCGAAATAATAGTCTTATATAGATATGTCTTTCTCATTCCTCCTGGACCATACAAAAGAAAATAGCTTCCCTAGCTTGTGTTCAACAGATTCCATAATTACGATAAAAATATTTAGTTGTTCCTTGGTAATCATTGCGAATAATTTCCTATCCTCTCCCTTTTCAAATTCCATATCGTATTGCATTTCCTGCCTTAAAATTGTGTTGGCAATTTCATCCAATATGCTTTTATCTGGCATAGGCATGCTAGGGTAATATGATAATGAATTATCATTTTCACTTAAAATCTTTTGAATCTCAATTAAAGTGTATTGTTGAATCTCTTTATTGGATATGCGGAGGTCGGTTAATTTAAATTCCTTTTTTTTCCTATTCAATATATCATCTGCCAATAACTTCCAACAATCATTCCAAATATCCAATGGACTAGTCACCTCACAATATAGCAATAAAGTTACGAACAGACGTCTCAATTGTGTGGGCATTGCCCATTTAGCAGCCTCATTCATCGCCAATCGTCACTGGTTATCTTCGTCCAACAAACCTCTCGTATTGCATGCCTCTTTATAAGTGGTATACTTGACACCATCGACCGTCTTTATGTCATCATAACTTGTAGGTCCTTTGATAATGTTTAGCAACATAATATAATTCCACTGAGGCAGGGTGGATGTTGACGTTATACCAAGTGATAATTCTCTTCTCCTCCAAAACCAAAACTTATCAGAACTGTTCCAAACGAAAAGTGTTGGAAACTCAACATACGTCAGGTCTCCAGCATCTTTTGATATTTTGTTCATCTTCATCCATTTTGTAGACATAGTTTCTTCTATACCTGGTTTGGCTATCACTCTTTCAAGATCTGTAGAATCCTCAAAAGTCAAACTCTATTAATTTTTAAGATGCAGAGATAATCGCATAACCGAGGGTTTCTAGTGATGTATGTTGAAGAATAAGATGCGCCAAACTGCTTCACAGGAAGATAGGTATCGACATTCGAGATAATTAGTTATCTCATTTATCTCAATAACTAGTGGCTTATCTGTCCTTGTTGTACAATCATTGTCGATTCCTCTCTCAATAATTAAATATGCTTTATCCACTCCTCTTGTTATGTATTTAAACACATACTTTATTGCATTTGATGTACTGCACCATTCGACATTGGTATGCACCCTATATTTCTTGAGGATTAGTAGGTTATGAGGGACAACATAATGACTATCCAATTTTATGTCACCCTTTATCGCAAACTTTGTCTCGTCTTGCCTACGTCGGTAAATGACAAAACCCGATTTCTCCACATACGTGCATTCAATGTATGTCCTAGGATATTTCTTCGTACAAACACCATTTTCCATTCATGGTGAGTTTGTTCTGTTTAAACCACAAGGGCCATGCATCATATGTTGTTGTACCAATTTGTATCCTTGACCATCAAGCTCTTTATCAGGTAAACCGGCTTGTATAAACTTATCGATGTCCTCAATTGTTGGATTCTTGAACATAGGTTGGAGCCATATCAGAATATGTGCATGCGGTAGCCCACGCTTTTGAAACTTAATAGTGTGTATAACTAGTTTAAACATATTGATCTTAAAATGTTAGCAGTTACCTAAGAAATATTGATAAAGTCAACAAAGATTCATTCAAAATTACATGTGACGTACATGCCATTGGTTTAGGGAAAAATATCCTGCAATATCTTCCAAAAGACAATATAATTTCATCTTAAATACTCGGCTTTCAATGTCTGGCCTATCACTTGCGGTTCCTCCATCATATATCCTGAGGTGATTCCATATTTCATCCCATTTTGGATTTGCAGACATTGTAAAAAAAAGAGGTCTAGATTTCTGTACCATCGACATATAGCCATTGCATCATGATAGTTTTCAACCATATAGCGTGGTCCGCCTGTAAAAGAAGGGGGTAATATAGACTTAGCAATTTTATCGCCCATTCTGATAGCATAAAAGATATTATTGTACTTAACTTCTTCTAATTATTTCTAGCCCAATGTATTTGTTCTTGTTCAATTGCATTACGGAAAAATTTTTGCTAGGTGGTTATGATCATCAACCATTTATATAAGAGTAGTAACAATTTTATCGTTTAGAGCTCGAGCGTTTGCAGTCCTCCTCATCGTACTTATAAGATTATGAACCTCATTGCCAGTAGCATATATGTAAAGTTGGGTGAACTTGGGAGGGTCACCTTGAGTAGGCAGTTCAGACCCTATCTGATGATGATTTTGTCCATGGATGCGGTTTGTGAATGGACCAATAGCCAATGTCACAGAATGGTCTATCTTGGCACCTATTGAAATGAAAGCCAAGATTGAGTTGTATGCTCTAATGTTTGTTTTGAATAAAGACGATTGGTTGTACAGCTGTTCGAGCAAAAATGGTGGGCCGGGGATTTTTGGTAAGTTAATGCGTCCTTGCATGCAGCACAAACTAAATAGCAAATTTCCTTTTTTTTGGTCTTGTCCTACACTTTCATTAGGCCGGACCAATGCATCACAATGTTGACATCTAATGATAGAATCGCTTGTTTGAATAAGTTTAGTTCACAAACCTAGTTATTCCAAAGAAAGAATGCAATTTAAATTTGATTCTTCATAAAACCATATATATCATGAAAATAACTCTCTTCTGCACAGTGTTTTCTTCCCCAACATAAGGGATTTTCTTTAACAACATGCAACTTTACAACTGCGTGCTATATAATGCACAACACGACTTAACTTTAGAGATATACAAATGAAAGTGAAATAAAAAAAATGTTTGTCATCATGTAAAAACTACGTGGCTAAACTTTTTCTTCTGATATGCATTATCATACCATATTTGCTCCAAACTGCGCAAATATTTTGTGGCAAACTAAGGTATATTTTCAGCTCTTGAACATGAACACTAGAAGCAAATTCGGATTTCGGGACTGAATTTGCGGACTGAGTAATCAGTCCCTAAATTTAGGGACGGATTAGGGACTACTTAAGGACGGATTAAGAAAACCGTCCCGAATCCGTCCCTAAATTTGGGGACCGTTGGGTAGTCCCTAAGTCGTCCGGAATTCGGGACGGAATTGTGACTAAACTCTTGTCGGTCCGAATATTGTGGACTGATTCACAACCCGTCCGCAATTTGCGGATGGCTGAGTCATCCGTCCGCAAATTTCGGACGGTATAGGGACCACTTTTTTCCGTCCGCAATTCGGGATTTACCGTCAACAAACCGTCCGCAAATTTGGACGTATTAGGGACGGTTCGTCGGGAAATATTCATCCCAGTCCGCAATCTGTCCAGAATCGGTCTTAAAATTTTCTATTTAATCTCTAATCTTCTACCCGTTTCACACACACAAATCTAACATATTTCTCTTAATATGTTGTTATTGTTTCTAATTGTAATGGCATCGTCGTCGAGATCAAATATTTTCGTTTCGAGATAATGGATGTATAGAAGAATTGATCCGGAAATTCAAAGTGTATCGAAGGAGTTTGTAGAAGGCCTTACACAGTTTATGACGGTGGCGACAAATCAAAAAGTTTATAGAGAAAACGGTAAGTTGGTTTGTCCATCCATTAAATGCAAAAATGAAAAATTCGTTAATGAGAAAACCGTTTGGAATCATCTCTATTTAAGAGGGTTTACTCCAAATTATTTTATTTGGTTATCTCATGGAGAGAATTTTGCACCACGACCGAGGGGTGTTGTGGAAAATTTTAGTAGGGGTATCGTAAATCATGAAGTGTCTCAGACTTTTCAAGATGTAGAAAACCCTTATGTAGAAATGGTGCAAAATGCGTTCGTTGAAAGAAACAAATATGAAAATATTGAAGAAGATCCGAATGAAGAAGCAAAAACCTTTTTTGAAATGTTAGAAAGTGCTAGGCATCCACTCTACGATGGTTGTAGAAGTGGTTTATCACGGTTGTCTTTATCTGCACGGTTAATGAATTTGAAGACAGAAAATAATATTTCTCAGAATTGCATGGATTCTATATCGCAATTACTAAGAGATTATTTGCCCGAAGATAATAATGTAGTCGAGTCATATTATGAAATAGAGAAGATGATGAGATCATTGGGTTTATTGTCGTATCAAAAGATTGATGTTTGCCAAGACAACTGTATGATTTTCTGGAAAGAAACTTCGGACTTGATCAATTGTCGATTTCGTGGAAAAGATCGATTTTATTTGACAAGAAATGGAAAGTCGGTTCCGTTTCGTCGTATGTGGTATTTACCAATTACAGACAGGATAAAAAGATTGTATCAATCGGAGAAGACTGCAAGCGACATGAGATGGCATGCCGAGCATTCAAGTCCTGACGAAGAAATGTGTCATCCCTCAGATGGTGAGGCGTGGAAACATTTTAACAAGGTATATCCTGATTTTGCAGCTGAGAGTCGAAATGTTTATTTAGGCCTTTGCACTGATGGTTTTAATCCATTCGGGATGTCTGGGAGAAATTATTCGTTGTGGCCAGTTATTATGACACCGTATAATTTACCACCAGATATGTGCATGAAGTGTGAGTTTTTGTTCTTAACAATATTGATTCTCGGGCCTAATCATTCGAAAAGAAGTTTGGATATATTTCTTCAACCACTAATTGAAGAATCGAATGAATTATGGAAAGGAGTTCCAGCGTACGACGTTTCGAGACGACAAAATTTTATATTACGAGGTGCTCTAATGTGGACAATAAGTGATTTTCCAGCTTATGGTATGCTATCTGGGTGGACAACGCATGGTCGATTGGCTTGTCCATATTGCATGGAGGAAACATATGCTTTTTAGTTGAAGTATGGACGAAAGACGAGTTGGTTTGATTGTCATCGCCGGTTTCTTCCTCCTGATGATACATTACGACGCAACAAGAGGAATTTCAGAACGAATATTGTATATTGTATGAACGACTTCTCGCTTTGGGTATTCCTAGGAGTATAGATTGCGGAGGAAACAATCATCCGAGAATTGATGGTTATGGAATTACCCATAATTGGTACAAGAAGAGCATATTTTGGGATCTTCCGTATTGGAAAAATCTGAAGCTTTGCCACGAGTGTCCCAAATCCCTACAAGAAAAGATGGGACGCAACCGACTCTTTCTCAAGAAGAATACAACGAGATGTTTTCCGAGGTAAATTTAATACATTTTTACAATATTTTTTTATTAATAATTTAAATTAAATGTCAATATTTTTTGTAGCAAGTAACGCCGTACAAAGGTCGTCTATTTGGTCTTGGAGGAATGTCATCAAACCGTGCGAGTTCCTCCAAAGGCAAGGAAAAGGTCGCGAACGAGGAATTACAAAATACAATCTCGAAGATGAAAGCACAACTAGAACAACAAAACTCACATGTCAGCGCTCTGCAAAGAGAAGTAGAACAATCAAGAAGGGAACGTGAGCAGTGGCTCAGAATGATGAAGGCACACATGCCTTCTATCAATTGGGATACGGCCGAAGACAATGATGCTAACGACGATAATAATTCCCAATTATCACCTACTAATTTGTAAACGGATAATTTAAATATTATTATATGCATGCTTTTTATTTAATTTCAATTTTTTTTAAATTTTTTTTTAAAAAAAATTCCGGACGGCACGCTCTCCGTCCGGAAATTTCCCGACGGCAAGCTCACCAAATCG